>CM040405.1:115808388-116041059 GCA_022702515.1 Ilyophis sp. 1 JC-2022 | reverse complement strand
TAATTAGACTCATAACGTAATGAGTGCTCCCACGTTAAATATGCTGTATTTAAAACACATTTGACAGTATTAACAAAATATTGGCAATATTAACAATCAATACATATCTTAAATAGACATCAGAAAGATGGCAGCAGTCACTAATATTTAATAAAAAGTAATTTGTTTTGTAAGATGGTGGATGCTGGAATAAAAGATCTCTTAAAGATGTTTCTTGTTGCTGTGGGTACTCTATATCGTCTTCCTGAGTGGAGTTTTAAAAATTCATTAAACCAAGGATGTGAAGGGTCCTGAACTATTAACATCATAGACCTTTAGTAGTTCTAGCAGTAGTTAAACTGCCTCAGAGTCTTGATCTGTCACTAATCCCACAAACTACCTGCTGGATTTTGTGGCCTTGAAGGTGACAAGAACGCAATCCCCTGTTTTAATATTCATGCCTTTGGAGCAGGAGCAGGACCGGGACTGGTCACCAAAGGATTGGAGTGCTGGAGTTGCAGGAGACACCTTTTGAGAACACTGCACAAATGTGTCCACAGATGATTCTGTTGTAGATGAGTAGGCGTTGTGTCTCACTTTACCTCATGAGATAGGCTTTACATGATGGATGGCCTGAGTGCCTGGAACAGGTGGGACATTTTCCCATTGGTCCTCAAGATGATGATGCTGGGTGAATCCTACAGGGGTTATCAGCTTCACAACCAGATTTGCGCAGCTCTTCAGCTTTTCGCAGTGATTGTAAAGGATTCTGCATCATTTACCAAGGTCGCCTGCCAGCTGATCACAGCTGTGCTAACAGCACGTTTAACTGTACCACCAATTCCATCTACTGCCCCCTTGCCTTGGCTTGTGGCAAAGAAGTGCCACTCAGTTGATTTCTGGGAACATCTCCTTGAAAGTAGTTGACCAAATATATTTGTTTTTTATTTGAGATGCAGCCCCATCACTAAAGATGTGCAGCTGTTTAGTTTGGGGATGGTTTTCTTTGATATCTTGGACAATCTTGCTCAAAAAAGTTGCCACAGCCCTCTTCTCATGTTCCAAGCTGTCCCTCACAGTGACATATGACAGCGGGCTTGCATCAGTCCACACAACAGATGTGACCACAGTGATCTGCCTCTGATACCAGTGCGCAGCCTGGATCTCATCTTGGTGCTGCAGTGTCATTTTCTGCAAAATCCACCTGCAGCACCACAGATTCCTTGTTAGCATTTGCCTTCTACTCCTGAAAAGAGGCACACTGTTGTCTCTTGATGAAGCAGTGCCTGTAGGAGCTGTCATCTGCAGAACATGGAGCATGTCCCCCAGTACATCCTTGGCACATAGTGGCGCACACAATTCAGGAGCAGGTTTGTGTTCTCATGTTGTGCACACATTTCTCGTAGTCTCTGACTCTGAGCATCGGAAGACTTGAGGAGGGCGTAGCTCTGCAAACCTAGATTTTCCAATCACTTTTGTAGGATTCTCGTCTTTAAAACAGCGGTGCGTCTCTAAAACAGACATTGTAAGATGTCGTTTCTGCAGCCTTTTCTTCATACCTCCCTCTCTAATGGTCACAGCATCCCTCATCCCTGGTGCCTGTCTGGAGATGTTATCCCTCACATAGAACTCCTTGACCTTTTGTTTTATTTCATTTGAGAGTTCAATGTTTGTGGTCTTTTTTATTTTTAAGAAAGTATGAAATCTTTTTTATTTTATAGTTAAATATGAAAAAAGCTTATTTCGGAAATAAGTAACTTTATTTTTTCATGCTCAGGTTGACATTACTATGGAATTGCCCTTATGTAGCTCTCAGTATTTTGTTGCAAACTAAAGAAAAACAATTTTCTTTTATTTTATTTTATTTTTATTTTGCTGTTTAATTGCATTTGTGGCATTTTATTTTGACATTTATTTATATGACAAATCTAAGTTATAGTAAATGGTACACCTGTCTTGTTTCATTTAAGCCATTTATCAAGTTTATGTGATGCTCACACCTGGAGTTATAAAGCCTTTAACAGAGCACCCCCTAAATAGATGAGAATTGACCAAATTTGCCATCTGCGCGAAGGGGTTAATGTTGCTATCCTCCTAGTTTGTGTGGTGCACAGCTCCACCAGCTGTCTTTGGGGGTTCTGTATAATCTTGCTGGTTGTATTAACTTTTTTTGTGAGCTTACTTTTGCTCCTAGCCCATACATTTCTGTACCAGCATGTTATGTTGTGGGAAATTATGCTTTCCACTAGACTGGTGTAGACCATCCTCAGGACTTTTGACTCACGTCAAAGAAATGTAATTTATTTAAAAGAAACAGTCTTTGCATTGCACATGGTCACATTGTGTTATGTGTGAAAAGGATAAACTGAACAGAGCTGAAGGGAAGAAATTAATGAAGACAAAAATAAATCGACCGTTGAAGCTTTGGTTTCCACAGTGAGTCAGACTTGACCGCAAGAGCACAGCATAGCTCCACACAGACACATTTTTTTGTTGGCATTTGTGTGAGATTAAAACATGTAGCCAATGGCACAGTTATTTATAGAATTTTTTTTACATTAATGCAACAACGCGATGTTAACCAGGCAATGTATTGCGAACTGTATTGTCTGTGCCTGAGAAATAGGATATGTGTTTCTGTAGCCTTCTGCGTAAATACAAACCTGTAGTCAACGTTTTGTTGGAAGCGAGTAGTCTAATGTTAGGCTACCAGATCATGTTGGGTGACATTCACTTCTTTTGAAGTAAATAGTGAAATAGTGAACAGTTAATACTGTTCAATTTCTTAGCATTTGCAAATAGCATTCTTGTATGAGAAATAGTGTACACATTTTTAGTTGAAAATTAAATTAGACTTTGGTACCTGGCATACCTGCCGTCCCAATTGTACGATTGTATATTTATTTCATTTAACAGCAGATATTGATAGTGGTATGACATGGTGCAATTACACAAGTGTAATGACGTGGTATAATTATACAAGTATAATATATAATTTCACTTATTTATTTTACAATTTAGTGAGCAGGGCTTTTCAGTGCTGTTTTGGCATACGCTCTGGCTATTGTCAGGTTTATCTTGTTGCTATGACGGAATACAATTTTTTGGTGGTGAATTAAAAAAAAAAAAAGAACTCACAGACGGATGCTATTGTCCACCGTGTCATGCATGGGTCGGTATAGTTGCAGGTGAGACTGGGTGGGGGGTTGCTTGTTAAATGGACTAGCTACATGACAATAATGGCAACAAAAGCTGTTCTTTTCAATTGTTTAATCGGATATTTGACGGCCCCTGTTGCTGCTTCTTCAAAGACTCAAAACTTGCAATGTAGGCTCCAACATGTTGTACCAAATCAAACTTTAAACAACTGAAAAAAAACACATGGTAACACCGTTTTATTATTTTAGTAATGCAATGTGAGCATGATTTGTTTCAAACAATATTCTCTATAAAAGCAAGCACCTTCCGTGATAGACAGAAGCGATAAAATGCTCCTGCCTATAAATGCATTGTACTCGCATGATAATTTAATAATCTATTAAGTAATTAAATAAATATATGTTTTATAAGACGCTCTGTGATTTCTTCCGCTTTTTTCAGTTTTCTCCATGACGTCAGTCAATATTTTCCATGACAAACACCCACCCTTAATTATGTTTTATTAATCGCCTATATAGCAAGTTTGCACACCGTAGTTATTGACAAGAAAGCCACATAATCTGATTGGCTCGCTATTGAATGCCAGAGATTGTTAAAAACAGAGCAGGTTGTGTTTTGTGAAATGATCTGCCTTGCGTGCAGCATCTTTCTTATGTTTTGTTGTGCTTATTATGTGCAAAACAAATTCCCTCTGCAGCAATAGGTTTCATTCATTCATTCATTAGCTATTTATTATTATTGTAAATTAAGTAAATTAAATGATAGCTTGCTAGTTAGTTCAAAATAGAAATACAAATGTTTATTATAGCAAGCTAGTTAGGTTTTTTTAATAAAATTCTAAAATAATCCTGACATCACCCTTCCAAGAATATAGTTAGTTACCTCATCATTTGATTACATTTTGTTGACATCTCCCCTGAATAACAACTGGCTCGAAGCTATTGCGATGGTATCGTATATCGACAATGATTGACAGCTATCACGATGGGAGCTGGACATCGTGATTTACAGATTATGTCTACTTCGCTAAATTTGCTCCCGCCTACAGCGCTGCACTTTGAAAGAACACAGACCCACATAGCGGAATGCACAATTAAGAGCAAAAAATGTAATTAAAAAACAGGATTTTGCAATGTCAGAGCCTATTGTCAAGAAGACCATTTGACACTTTCTTGCTCACTCATCCTTTGTTATTTAGGTGTTTTGCATGAGAACTGACAACAAATCTTATATAGGCTTCAGAAATAATGTAAAATTGGTAGTTATGAAAGTACTGTTCTGTATATTTTCTTCTTGACAGTATTTCCTCATTCTAATTTTCTTCTGTAGGCACAAGTGTGAAGAGTGTGGTAAAGCCTTCAAAATCCAGAAACAACTCCTGAATCACCTAAGAATTCATGAAGAAAACCGAGCTAGAGTCCAGGAGCTCAACCAGCAGCTCCAGACCCTCGTGCAGGCAAATGGGACCGAATCAAAGGGGGGATCTGACATCCGTAATGTAAATTCCAAGATGGATGAGAAGTCAAACTCTTGGAGCAGAAACTCCAGGTCCAGAGGCCGGGGATCCACTGCCCCTTGTAAAAGGTGTGGGGAAGCCCACAGCTCCAAAAAAGCCTGCCCTCCAGTGGGCACTTTGGTGGAGCCACAGGTTGAGGTCAAATCAGAGGAGGGAGGCAATGACCGTCGCCCCTATGCCTGTGACCAGTGTGGACGAACCTACAGACATGCAGGGAGCCTTGTCAACCACAAAAACTCCCACAAGACAGGCGAGTACCATTGTTCTGTTTGCAACAGCACATACTCCAACCAACTGGCTATGAAGAGCCATCTACGCATCCATTTTGCAGTCAAGAAATACACCTGCCAAGACTGTGGAAAGGCCTTCCGGGGGCAGAAGCAGTTGTCTAGCCATGCACGCTCGCACCGCAGGCAGAAAGCTCCCAAAACAGAGGTTAGGGGAGAAGGTAATAGACAAGCAAAGGAGGACCAGGACACAAAATGTAAGGAATGCAGACAGACTTTTACCTCAACTGCTGAGCATGTATCTCATACCTGTGCATTCCAACTAGCATCAGCTTCTGCAAAGGGCCCCCTGAATGGTGTGACCAATGACAGAGAACCTGGTGTCAGTGCACGTGCAGGAGTAAAGGAGGAGCGTCCCTTTGGCTGCAACGTCTGTGGTCGCACCTATCGTCATGCTGGTAGCCTTTTGAATCATAAGAACACACATAAGACTGGCCACTTTAACTGCTCCTTCTGTGCCAAGCCCTTCTCAAATCCCATGGCGCTGCGCAACCACACACGCATTCATACACAGAAGAAGAAGCATGTTTGCACCACCTGTAACAAGGCGTTCCGCCTTGCCAGTATCCTTCACAACCACCAAAAGATCCATATTCGGGGGGAAATGCACATCGACTGCCCTGTTTGTGGCAAAAGCTTCCATGGTAAGTCTGGGCTGAAGAGACATCGCTGTCAGAAGAACCAGGAAGGCAGGAAGAAGGCCACTGAAAGCGGGGGAGAAGGCAGAGAGCGGTGTTTCACGTAAGTTTTCCTGGGCATGGTGATAAGTGTAACTATTATTCCTTCTTTGACTCTACACTTATTTGTATAAAACACAAAAACATTTGAAATATGTGTTTTGAGGACTTGTATAAAAGGGGATAACTGTATTAAAATACAAAAGCAAAATGTCAAATGCAATCACTTGCTCATATTCAGTCATTAAGGTATCTTTTTATTATTTTCTTTGTATATAAGCTAGCAAATGGCTATGCCTAAGTTTTTTTTAGTTCTTGTAATAGTCCATTACTGCTGTGTCACTGGAGGTGAAGTTATGTCATTTTCATATTTAAATCTCCCTTCTCTGTTGTGTTTCAGCTATGTTATTCATTGATAAAGATAACACATAAAGTGGGTAACCACTGCTGTTTTTCTGAAACATCTGCATACAATATAGGGCTCCTAGAATTCCATTTTCGTGGAATTGACCTTCAAAAGTGTATACAATCTTGGCTTTTGCGTGGAATTTCCGTTTTTTTTTTTTTTGGTCAGATGGTTTCCAACGCACTGCGTGCCGTTAAAACCTGTTAACAAAGCCAGGAGGGTGGGACTGTGGGAATACACATCTGATTGGCAGAAAACTAAACTCACCTATATGACTTTTTATTTAAAGTTTAAGGAAATCAAATGTTCCCTATTGCATTTTTGTTGCCTCAGCTAATTTATGGTCTTATGATCATATGTAAGCACTTTATGTTATTTCATCTGCACTTTACAGAATTAAGCATTGGATTTCTTATTTGGTTATTAAAAACATGCAAATATATTATTAGGGATGCAGCCGTCAGCTGATTTTCCTTCCATGTGACTCAATCGGCAGTCCATGAAATTACCATAACCTACTCTTAACCTATATATTTAAAGTGCTCGCTATAATCTAACGGTATACTTTGTTTATAGGCCAATACTACGTCAATCCTGCTATATAAAAAACAAAACGTTCCAAGGAAAATCTCAACATCTTGCATGCAAACTATCCATTTAATACTATTCACTTTAACTTAGCTGCGCCTAATCTCGCCACTTTTTCAGAACAGATAAAATCTGAAGAGAAAGCAATGGAACCGCTAAGTTATATATTTTTTAACTCGATAGACAGACCGACCGTATGTTCCGCCTCCGTATTGAGTCAGTTCGTGTAATCAATTCCTTCAATCTCGCCATTCCATGAGCCAAAACTCACCACGTAATTAATAAAATGAAAATATGACATTTCACACTGCAGAAAAAAATGTTTGCTCAAGGCTTGTCGTTGTGTTCGGTTCATTCTAAAAGCATATTAAAAGCTGTTGAATTTCAGCTACGTCCGGATACGTGTTTTTTTTTTCATTTTCCTGAATTAAAAGATGTTCAAATGCAGCCACATCCACACTTTTTAAAATGTTCTTGACTTAAAAACTGTTCAGGTGTTCTAGAGCTTTGTTGTTACTGCTAGCTTAGAAATGCATCTTTTTAGACTGTTCATTTTAGTTTTTTCATTTATAGTGTATATGTAGACGGCAGTGTAGTATAATGGTTAAGGAACTGGACTTGTAACTGAAAGGTTGCAGGTTTAATTCCCAGGTAAGACACTGCCGTTGTACCCTTGAGGTACGTAACCTGCATTGCTTCAGTATATATCCAGCTGTATGAATGGATAAATGTTACAAGATGGAATAAGAAGTTGTGTAAGTCGCTCTGGGTAAGAGCGTCTGCTAAATGCCTGTAATGTAATGTAATGAATCATTAGGCTATAATTTCTATATAATCTCTATATAAAGTATTCTTCTTGCATGTTATAAAGCATAATAATAATTATTATAATATAATAATATTAATAATGTATTTCTAATAAAAGAAATCAGGAATTGATATCAACCCGAAAAATCTTGATCAGAGCATCCTATATATTATTTTCTTGTCTTCATTTAGCTTACCACAAGTTTGAATTATTATATACACATATTTTATGGTCGTTTGTGAATAAAAAATGGTTGAAAATGGGGGGGGAAACGGAAAATGGGTTAAAAGAATCAAATAACGGAATTAACCATTTTTGGAAAATGGAATTTGCTTCTTTTTTTTTTTTACGGAATCCTAGGAGCCCTAACAATAGCGAAGTCATGGAAAAATGGATCAAAGTTAAAGGTGTTGGCTAACCATCTTAAAAATGTTTTGTGTGACTTTGTGAGTAAAGTGTAATGATAAAACTTTATTTTACAGGTTTTTAAAATGATGCAGTTTGTACGTTTATGCAGGAACAAGTAGGCTAATTATTCTAATTATTTGAATGCTTTCTAATGGTCTCTTTTTTCTCTCCAGGTGTGAACAGTGTGGTCGTTCATACCGCCATGCTGGCTCTCTGCTTAATCACAAAAAGACTCACACCACTGGCATCTATCACTGTAACATTTGCTTAAAGACTTTCCCCAACCTGTTAGCGCTCAAGAACCACCGCCGCATTCACTCAGAGGTGCGACGCCACTGCTGCCCTGACTGTGGCAAGACTTTCCGTGTGTCTTCACACCTGCGCAGCCACCGTCGAGTGCACAGCAAAGAGCAGTCTGTCTCATGCACTCCCCGTCAACCCACCTTCCCCAGTTTGGCCAGTTTCCGGCAGCACCAGGAATTGCATAGCCAAACTCAGCCATGTACAACACAGCAGGGCGAACTGGGCGTAGAGGAGATTGGGGCTGACTTTAGCTGGGGTTCAGGACTAGACCTTTCGCTAATGCAGGCTCAAGGACTGGATACAAATGGGCTTCCAAAGTTGGCACCGTCTTTCTCCTGCCTGGACAACAGCCATCCATCAGATCTGCAGGGGCAGCAGGATAGTCATGGTGCAGATGCAAAGGGAGAGAAGGTTCACATCTGTGAACACTGTGGCCGCACCTACCGTCATGCTGGCTCCCTTCTTAACCACAAGAACAGCCACAAGACGGGATGCTTTTTCTGCTCTGCATGCCAAAAGGAGTTCTCCAACCTAATGGCCCTGAAGAACCACAGGCGTATCCACACTGAGCCCAAGCGTTTTCAGTGCCCAGACTGTGGCAAGGCCTTCCGGGTGTCCACTCAACTCATATGTCATCGTCGCATCCATACTAAAGAGAAGCCCTTTTCTTGTTCACAGTGTGAGAAGCACTTCTCCAGCAAGTCCAATTTGCGCCACCATCAGAAAGTCCATCAGAGCCAGCAGAATTTTAAGGCCTCCCTGAACATGAGTGCAAATTCCCTTATGGGTCTTAGTATGAGCCCTTTCCTGTGAAACTGGACTTTTTGCAAGGTGGACTGGTGTCATCTGCAACCATCTACCGTAAATTCCGGACTATTGAGCGCACCTGAATAAAAGCCGCACCAACGAAATTTAGAAGAAAAAAAAAATTTGTACATATATAGGCCGCACTTGTCTATAAGCCGCAGGTGTCCACGTTGTAACATGAGATATTTACGTACACAGAAAGATGATACACAGTAGGGATGTGCGCGTTTAGTCGACTAGACGATTCAACGTTGCTACCCTCGCTAGTCGGCACCAGAAATACTAGTCGGTTAAACTTATTATTTTATTAATGTACACATTTAAATGACATATTGACATAATTTGCACTGAAATGTCATGTTTTCCTGGTTAAATGTTGCTTTATAAAAAAAACGAGCATCCGTTACTATGTTAACAACGCAGGATTAAAAAAATAATAATAATAACTTTTAAACGAAGGAAAAAAACAAAACGGATTAGCCTGTTCGCCCTGCAAGTTAAACCAGCGAGGTGGAAAAAGTAAGTAGCCCTATCGCGTTGTTGAATAGCCCAATAAAACGAATCTAATGTCGATCAGTAGGCCTACGTAATTGTTATTTTTTTGTGGGCCTATTATTGGTAGTTTTTCTGATGACCGATTATTATTTTTTACTGTATTTGCTATGCGATCGCGATCGCGTTCACCCAATGCAAATACCGTTGTAATAATCAGGCACGTTTCCTAAAAATGTTTTGCAGCAGCTCTATTTCCTTCTTCGACAGCCAGATCGATTGCCTTTAACTTAAAAGCTGCATCATATGCATTTCTTCGTGTGTTTTCCATGATGAGGGTGTGTGCATGATGCGCAAAACGGCTGTTCAAAACACAATCAAACTAGCGTCTTCCTCGGCGCATTATCTCTGTCTGTCTCGCTCTTGCGCTTCCTGCTAGAGCGCCCCCCTGGAGGCCGTTAGCTCGTAAAAATCTATAGATTAGCCGCACCGTTGTATTGGCCGCAGGGTTCAAAGTGTGTGAAAAAAGTAGCGGCTTATAGTCCGGAAATTACGGTAAATAGAAAAAGGGTTACAGCTCAGTGTCATTTGGCCATATTAGACTTCTATAATCCAATGCCAACATGCAGCTTTTCCAATGCATCAGCTTTTCTCTAGGTTCTGTCGGAAGAGATGGATGTATTTGGAAAGGGCTCTGCTGTGCTTTCACAGATGGAATCACAGAACTTGGATGCCTGACTGACGGACTTCACTGTGCCTTTTAATGATCGTGACATTATTAAGGCTTGTGGTGAAGCTGAGATCTCAGAATGGAATTGTAAAGACATTTCCCATATCCCAATAAGGCGATTCATTCATAAGTAACAGTCTTTTCAAGCGATAGAACCATGGCCTACAGAAAACGAGAAACCTACATAGTTGTGTGCTTCTTGTATCTGTTTTGTCAGGGCAACGGTGGTTAAATTCTTAGGATCATATTGTTTGCTCCTGTGGACAGGTAGTGAAATGGCACAGCCGTTGTAAGACCGGTTGTAAGTGTCCACTCTTTGAGCACGCAGGTGGAAGTGTATAAAGAGTGGGGATGGGATATTTAATTTTCAAGATTCATGCATGAAAAGCCTGTGTTGGAATTGTATAGAGCCTGACACTATACCTGAGACTTTCAACAAATTGATAGCTGACCGAGCACCCCTTCACACTTTTTTGCTGTTTTAATTTAATTTCTGCTCCTTTCTTCCTACTCGCACGCTTTTCCTCCTCACAAGGCATCATTAGAAATATCTACTTTTGGACAACATCACATAATGTAACACAACATAACTTAATTACGAGAACAGGCCATTCAGCCCAACAGTGCTCGCCATCTTCCTATCTCTAAAGTGTACCTAGTGCTCCCCTACAAACTAAGGACCTTTGGGCCCTCATAGCTGGCTTTAAACTCTTGAACCAGGTGGTCTTTCTAGTCAATCCGTTGTTGCTTAGATCTAAGAATATTAAAAACGTTTATTTATGCTTCTTTTATTTTTGATATTTTCTGATATCAGATATTTATGCCTGGAGTAATTTCACTGGCAGTGCAGTATTTTGATCCATACCTGATCATACTACTTGCATAGCTGGTATTTAACTCATTCAATGCCAGAGTGTTCTGGAACACTAAGCCTAAGCAGTGTTGCCGACATTAAAAAAATGTCAATGTGCAAACTTCTATAAAAAAATAAAATAAATAAATATTTTAAAAAACACTATTTCACCTATTGAACAGAATTTTTTGTTAATGATGATAGATGGCACTAAATAGCACGTCTTCTGGCTCAGTTCACTATTAAAACAACGTCAAACAATATTGATGGAAATATGAATTATTTATTTTCAGTGCTTCTTAGTTTGGTTAACATGACTCTTACATTGGTGATGTGTAATAGGCTAATAGTGAAAACAGTTTTCCATAAAAATCAGCTCTTGCATAACTATAGATATGTAAAAATTTACAAATGTAAAAATAAACATAATCACTGGTCATTTGTATAAATATGTATTAATGTGCTGTCCATGTGAGTTACTTTGTATCAACCGCTTCGAACAGAAACAGTTATCCTGAGGCAAAAATAGCGTAGGCTAAAATCTGTGGTGTGAGGGACTAATTAAAAAACGGAACCAACAAAACGATGGTCACTGGAGGAGATATGGGAAATAACTGGACAGAAGTGGAAATCAAAGAATTATTAAATATAAGTCCAGAAAGGGATATTATAAAACTCATTGATAGTAGGCTACTGTCCGTGACTCAAACATTTACCAGACGATCGTGGAGTGACTGAAAGCTAGGGGAGTAATTTTCTCATGTTACTGGGACAGTAGTAGTAGTAGTAGTAGTAGTAACAAACTAGCAGTAGCCTAGTTTGTTATATTGCCTACTTGATTGTGTTCAGTTTCTTTATATTCTTTGTCACTGGCGTGGAAACGTGTTTGTACAAATTGACAGGGACGTGTTATTCCCACGCCCCGATGTTGGTTTAGATGGTTAGAAAGAGAAATGGAAAGAAGACATTACATAAGGCTATAATCAAAGAACCAATAAACTAAAACATTAGCCGAAACTAAAGTTAAAACATTAGATAAAAATAAAGGCTTAGTGTTCCAGAACACTCATGAATGAATTAAACAAATAACTTTTATTAAAGAATATTTGATCAACATTCAATTAAAATTGGTTGACATGATGTTAATTATCAATACTGCCAGTCAATTAGTGACACATTATAAAACAAGAAGCATAGCTTCTCCTTATTTGCATCTGTCAGGGAGCTCCTCGTAAATGTTGCCTATTTTGTTAAATTTTGTTGCTGGGGACATAATTCTTTTCACAAAAGTAACAATTTGTATCTGTTTCTATGTAGAGAAATATATTTACTGTTGGCTATAAATAAGAGAAAATGAGTGGAAGTTACAACAGTAGCCTGCTGACTTTAATCTGATGAGCAAGTGGCAAATGAGCAGACATCTGTCTGAAGATGCTCTGAATCCACCGACGGGCCAATGAGAAAAGATTCCAGTGAACCGCTGGCTGTTGCTGCCACTGGCCTGCTAACTGTGCCTCTAGTGGGCCGCTTGTGACTCGCTTAAACCCACATTTATACTTCCCACAATGCTTTCGACAAGTATTGCTTGACAAAAATGACGTATTTTCAACTGAAATAAAGTGTCGCTCAACACTTTCTCAATGTCGCCCACTTTTTATTTTGTTACGTCAGAGGGAACACATCCAGGGGGAATTCAGAAATTTGTTGTCATGGATATGGTTTCTTTTTGCTTCACTTCATTATTTTGGTTTTAACTGGTATTGGGATAAACATGGAGGGGGATGGAGGCAAAAACTACCTGAAGAAATAAAGTACTGTCATCTGTCTGATTCGGTTTATAAGATTATAACCTCTCTCAAATGTCGGCTAACTTGCTTCTGCAACTCTAAATATGTCCGTTCTGGCGGACAAATCCAGGTGGAAAAGCTTTACGGACAGATGTGATGACCAGTTCAATGACTTAACCACATCCTAAAATATTTTAAATGTGTGTCTTCATCCAGCATTTCATTCATCTGCTTAACATAGAACAGGCTTGTGCCTGATATGCATAATTTGCTCGTGCTTGATACACATTTCCTGTTCCATATTATAAGCAAGGTAAGACTGAATTGCTCCTTGGGTGAAAGTTTGTTGCATTTACGGGACACAGAACACATTTTTTTCCTGTTAAGGAAAGGGAGGGGTTTTTTACCCTCTCAGGAGCAAACCTAACTGTCGTCAGATAGTTTGCCTCCATTATTAACTAGCTAACTGTAGTTTGATTGTATTTTTTCGGAGATATAAAATATTACATAGTATCATGTTGTTTTTTTTTAGTTCTGCTATTATTGTTCAGTAGGCTAATTGCTAGTGGATTAACTTAAAACCCGATTGCTTCCACATCTGGTCACACCTTTTTTCATGTTATTAAACGTTGGTTAAAAGGGTATTGTTTATCCACTCCGGTTTCTTCGGTTTCTTTCTTATTTGCTTCCATCTATGAAAGAAAAATAGATGGGCCTTATTTAACCTTGTTTTCGTCAAAAGATTAAGTTATAGTTTTCCATTCAAGACCTAGTCGCTATGGCACAGCTTCTTATTGAACTGCAGTCGTTTTCAGAATGCATTAAAAAAAGAGGATACGGAAATGAACTATAGTAGGCTATTGTTTTAGCCTAGTTATCGTCTAGATAAATATAAGAATCTTCATTTTTTCACCCCCTATAATAATTCTATAGTAGCTATTTGTCACAGTACTGTGAAATGAGTGACCGTCAACAACAGGGGGCAGATTTGCAGGAAATTGTTCAAATTGAAAGTACTCCTATGCGAACATGAAACGCGAGTCTCAAAGTTTTTATTTTTTACTTTCTACCGTGTTTGTTAGAAATGCAGAAAGACTAAATCTGAAATACCAATATAATTTCGTTTTCGAAGAATATTTCAGTGATTCCAATATCTTATCATAATTAACAGGTGTTAGTCAATCCAAAATGTAAAAGCCTCCGTATTACTGAAGAGACAGACGGACGATGTTTGCAACAAAAAAGACGGGAAGGTTTCATTTACGCAGCCGGCCGTGGAACACATGCAAGGATAGAAAATGTTCAAGGAACACTCATTTTAGTTGTGCTTTTATACAGTTCTAACAGGTACATTTTCATTGAGTTGTCCTGGGGGGTGAGGTGTTAGCCTCTGGTTCCCAGACTTTTGTTACAAGACATCTCCGGAACCAGCCAGACATCAAGGCTTCGTCTGCACATTCCCCAATACACAAGCACACAACATCTGTATGTTCCCAGACCAAATGTTGTGCTTCTATGTACCATTCAAAAGTCTTTTTAATCACCAAGGTATCATTAAATTGATTAAAAAATACAATCAAACTGCTATTTCTATCCATTTTAGGGCACCAAAAGTAATTAATATAAATTAAAATATTTGGTTGCATATCCTTTGCATTACATGACTACCTGATTTCTGTGACCCACCAACCTCAAAATACTCTTGATATCTTATTTTCAGGTACTCTTAAAAGCAATACGATAACATCTCTGCATTTGAGTGGATCGCTGGTAATTGGGGGGTGGGACGAGATTAAGCTGTGAATTACACGGGAGTAGTATGGAACACATGGTTTGCTAAATGGATGTAAGTCACCAAAGATCTGAGGTATCAAATGAGCCTCAAACCATCACTCTGCTGCCAAATATTCAGTAGATATGGATGGATCACTTGAAGGGTTGTTTCTCCTGACTCATTTTTCTATTGAACTAACTAACTAACTATTAAAATAAGTCAAGAGAAACAACCCTTTAAGTGATCCATCCCTATCTACTGCATATCTGGCAGCAGAGTGATGGTTTGAGGCTCGTTTGATACCTCAGACCCTTGATGACTTCCAGCCATTTAGCCAACCATGTTTTCCATACTAATCCTGTATGATTTACAGCTTAATGTAGTCCCACAGCCCAATTCCCATCCATTCAAATGCAGAGAGGCTATAGCATCACTTGTAAGGGTACCTGAAAATAAGATATCAAGAGTCTTTTGATGTTGTTGGGTCACAGACATCAGAAAGTCATGGCATGCAAACCCAATATTTAAAATTTATGTTCATTACTTTTGGTGCCCTAAAATGGGGGGACTGTAAAAATGCTACAATTGCTAAAGTAGAAATAGAATGAAATGGAAATAGTAGTTTCTAACATTGTCAAAGTCTTGATTGTATTTTTTTAAAATCAATTTATTGCTACCGTAGTGAATAAAAGTATAAATTTTTTTCAAAAACAAAAATGTCTCAGCGATTCCAAACTTTTGAATGGTAGTGTATATATTAAAAGTACATTCTTACAGTCCCTCCTGTTTGACCACAACAAACTAAGAATGATGACGATCAACCTTCTAGCATGAACACAAGATCTGGGAACCCACAGATGCACAACACAATGATACCTTTCCTAAATGAGAAACATGGTCCTGTGAAGCATTGTGGTTACGAGCCTTAGGACATTTGACTGCTAAAGTACTCAAATCAACATTATAGCATGTAAATGAGGTGATCCAATGTGCGGGTTTTTCAGGGAAATGCGATTCTTTTTGGTAGAGTCACAGAGTTGCTGATTCCAGGCTCTTAGAAGGGGTATAGATTTCTATTGCATGATCCAGGTAATCCAGGTCATACTGGGGGGGGAAGAAGTTGCCAGCACATCACCCACATAACCCTGATTTCAGTTGAGGGGTCCCTACTGCCGAAACTTTGAAACTTGTAGGGGGAAGGTTGTCTGTTCTTCAGCCATCCAACGGGCACTTCACCTCAGAGGAATGGCTCCGTTTGGCATCTTCAGGTGGTGGGCAAAGCTATAGATACTTATGTGATTTGTGAATCCAGACTGGAATACCTGCAACATGACCCAGTATCCAGATCCCTATTCATTAGAGTTCTTTTCACCCTCCTGTTGTTCATCCCTCAGAGTCTGTAATGTTAACCTGAGTGGTTAATGTTTTTACAATGCAGTTATTATTTTTATTTTTTTTTCAAAGTCCGATTCAGTCAGGCCCGACACTAATTTAGCTGGTAGATTAGAGGAATTTATTAATTTTTTTTATCCGGGTACCTGAAGAGGACCAAAAACCCAGCAAAGACCAGTTACAGTGTACGTATGAAATTATAAACACCAAAAGAATATCCATTACATTATAGGCATTTAGCAGACGCTCTTATCCAGAGCGACTTGCATACTTCTTATTACATTTATCCATTCATACAGCTGGATATATACTGAAGCAATGCAGGTTAAGTACCTTGCTCAAGGGTACAACGGCAGTGTCCTACCTGGGAATCGAACCTGCAACCTTTCGGTTACAAGTCCAGTTCCTTAACCATTATACTACACTGCCGCCCATATCCAGTATCAGTATACACAGTAAGGTTCTTACCAGAACCTAATTCACAACCCCAAGTCAGGGCAAGTTCAGCGGCTTCAGAAAAATTTGGGCTTGGAAGATGGCCAGACACCACAGTCTGGCCAGAAATGTCAGCAACGGCATGCAAGCTACCAGGGTGGGGCCTGTTGTAACTGGACCCATCAACAGAGTGATAGATCAGTGTTAATAAGTGGAGTTTCAGAAATTTGGGTCAGAAGAAGAAAGGTGATAAGCAGCATTGCTCCTGTTTGCCATCACCCTCAACAGGTAAGAGACTGGCTGGGTTCACAGCAGAAGAGTGGATGCCAGTTTGTGGGGCCAGTAAAATGGCTTCCCATTGTGACCATCTAGTGCAGCGGTGCACAAACTGAGTTGCGGAAACGTGTAGGCTGCAGCAACATTCCAATGCAATTAGGCCTATATGAACAAAGTGTTAGTATTCATTAATGTTATTCTGCATTTGCAGAAATAAATAGAAAAAATAAAACTACTTTAAACACATTTTTTACTGTTTACATTTGACCGTGTTTCATATAATCACGTAAATGCCTACTTTATTCAAACATGACCTTGGCGCATCATTATGACTCACTGCACTCCACGAGATATTGCCAAAATGTGGATAAGTTACCCTTGATTCTCTTTGTTACAAGCTTGCCGTGCTAGCTAACTACTTGTTTATTAAAACAAGAACAGCTTTAGCTAATCATTGTGGTCTTTTTGTGCTTTTGACATAAAAAATGTTTAAAAATCTGTAGGCTATTGAAATATTGACTATTGAAATATTAGCTCATTTGTCTTAAGTTTCCTACTGGGAAATGGATAAGTGGCCAATAGGCTACATCCCAGCAAAATTGGATACTGACGATGAGTATAGCCTAACATTAATGAGAAGAAATATTTTGTTTTTAGCCTACAGTTGTATGTCTGGCAGCTTACAGCACGTTCCCACTATGCTTCATTGATAAAGCCTAGTGCCCTATTCGCACTGGACTAGTAGGTATTACCTGGGGACCTCGTGTGATTTCTAATAATTGCAGTGGTCGTCTGTGATATTAAACCCATACAAATCTGCTGAGTCCATAATTTGTAAAGTAAAAATTCCACCACAAATTAGGCTACATATTCTGCAAAACACAAAGGTCATCTGGGTTAGTCCCGTGTGATTCAGCATCTCAGTTATTTCCCGTTGTTTTTTGCACGTCTTTTTTGGCATCTTTCTGGGTCGAGAATTATGGAGGCTGTGGTAGAAATTATGAATGCAAATTTTGCCAACAATTATGAATATTGAATTTTGTGGGTGCGGCTCTTATGCCAAATGTTTTTAAATGTAGGCACACCCTGCCTTACAAATGTGCAGAAAATAACTTTGCAAACTAAAAAATGTGGAAGTAATGATGTTTCAATCATATCCAGTGAAAGTGGATTTGATCCTTTGGAAAGTGGAATCATATCCTTTGGATTTGATCAGTAGGCTACATTCGAGTGAAATGCAGACATTGTTTATCCCGTGTGAATGCTCTTCCTGAAATATAGGAACGTGAAATGGAGCATTTTAAAACAAGAACAAGTTTGAAAAAAAGTTTATACTGAACAAATGCAATTAGCTAAATACCAGAATCTGAAAACATGCCAACAACACTGTCACACACTGCGACAATACACCCCTGGGAGGGACAGAATATCAGGACACAGGGAGATGCAGCAGTTCCGGCTTTCACCGGCCTTTTATTGAGAGAGCGAGATTTAAAAAATAAAAGCAAAAACAATGCAAATCTTCACCTCTCACCCTCACAGGATCAAGGCAAAAATAATAAACTAAAGCTTTTTCTCTCTCAGCTTTTCTGTGGTCTCGCTCTCTCTCTGCTGCACGTATGGGTTTCCCCGTCTCAGACACCCACTGTGGAATGAAAGCGCACTTTTAAGCCCTCGGCTCATGAATTAATGCTGCCCAGGTGTGTGTGCCTACTTAACCAGTAGGCGTGGCCCCAGATTTTTTCCGATTCCCTCTGCCAGACAGAGCCCTGCCACACTCCTCCACCATCAGAATGCAGCCGAGGTGCATTCGGCTTGGCTGATTCCGCCCCCTCCCGAGAGAGGAAATCAGCACAACCATTACCGGAACCCGGCTGATGGATCACCCAGAACCAAAACAGTTGGAGTGCCAGATACCACCGGGTGATCCTGGAGTTGGTGTCCTTCATTCTGTGGAGTCACTGGAGGGGGGCATAATCAGAATAAAGGACAAAGGGCCTCCCAAGGAGGTAGTAGCAGAGTCGGCACAGCCCATTTTATAGCGAGACATTTCTTTTCGATGGTACCGTACCGACTCTCCCTGGGGCTGAGCTTGTGGCTGATGTCACTCCGCCTCTCCCGCCTCTCCCGCCTCCTGGAACAGCACTGCCTCCAGTCCTGAGAGAAATCAGGACTAATCAACAGGGGGCTGCCACACAAGCACGTTTTAATTTTCATAAACACCGCCTAGCACTGCTCCATCCGCTGGACTGGATCAGAGGCTCCCTTTCGTGTTAGATCAGTCAAGGGACTAGCCAGACTAGAAAAGTTTGGAATGAAGCGCCGATAACAGTTAGCTAGCACCATGAACGACTTCACCTGCTTTTTTGACTTGGGTTGGGGACAGGCAGAGATTGCTGCGGTCTTATCTACCAAAGGACATAACCCGTCCCTGTCCCAAGGGGAACCCCAGATACCGTACTTCCCTCCATCCAATTGCACGCTTACCAGGTTTTGCTGCCCGTGACCCCCGCCCCTCGCAGAGTCTTCAAGATGACTCGCAATTGCTGCATATGCCTCTGCCAATCGTTACTATGGATGATGATGTCATCCGAATAGGCAGCAGCATATGCAGTGTGAGGTCATAATAGCCCGTCCATCAGATGCTGAAAGGTAGGGGTGCCCCATGCAAACCGAATGGAAGGGTGACAAATTGATGTAATCCTAACTAGGGATGTTCCGAACGACTAATTTCCCCTGACGGTTAAACGGAACTTTAAACTTAGACTAGTCTAAAAGTAAGAAAACACTCAGAAAACAGTCAAAATTGAGCACAATTTAATCTAGAAGGTTAAACATTGTCCGAAACAATATTGCGTATATTATAAGAGCCATTTAAAACCGTTAATCACATACTTCAATAACCAAATCGTATTTTAAATGCCGCTGAAATGTGTGGCACTTTGCGCCTTGCATTATGAACATTGCATATTATCCTACAAAACATGACAACACCTCACTAAATAAAAGTTAACAAATAACATTTATTGAAAACAATATTCAACGTAACAAAACATTTTTAGGAAACGTGCCTGATTATTACAACGGCATTTTCATTGGGTGAACGCGATCGCATAGCAAATACAGTAAAAAATAATAATCGGTCATCAGAAAAACTACCAATAATAGGCCCACAAAAAAAATAACAATTAGGCCTACTGATCGACGTGACATTAGATTAGTTTTATTGGGCTATTCAACAACGCGATAGGCCTACTTACTCTTTCCACCTCGCTGGTTTAACTTGCAGGGCGAACAGGCTAATGCGTTTTGTTTTTTCCCTTCTTTTTTTAAATTTTTATCCGCCGTTGTTAACATTATTAACGGATGCTCTTTTTTTTATAAAGCAACATTTGACCAGGAAAACATGACATTTCAGTGCAAATTATGTCAATATGTAATTTAAATATGTTCATTAATAAAATAATAAGTTTAACCGACTAGTATTTCTGGTGCCGACTAGCGAGGGTAGCAACGTTTAATCGACTAGTCGACTAAACGCGCACATCCCTAATAATTGGGTGATTAACTTTTTATTTGACAGGAAAATACAAGTAAAAGTAGGTGCAGAATATCCAGTGTATATACAGTGGAGAATGGAACTCTGCAAGGTAGTGTATGTAGTCCGTTGTTATTCAACATAATGATCAATGACATCTTCTCTCAGGTTGAACAAACGTAGGTAAATCTCTGTATGCGGATGATGAGGCTCTGGATAAGAAACCGCAATGTATCTTATCTCAATAAGAAAATGCAAGCTGCAATAGTTGAAGTGGAAAAATGGGCAAGCAAGTGAGGATTTAAACTATCTGTAGCAAAAACACAAGTAATTTGTTTCTCAAGACGGAATAAAATGACACCCATCTCTTCAAAATTGTATGAACAGCCTCTTGAGAAAATAAAAGCTATTAGATTTCTCGGGATTTGGTTTGATGAAAAGCTCACATGGAATGTTCATTTGGATAAAACTAAGATCAAATGTAAAAAGGTCATCAATATACTTAGTTGTTTGTCAGGTCAGGAGTGGGGAGCAAAGAAGAGCATCTTTCCAAAATATATACTGGGCACTCATGAGATCTATCTTTGACTAATGGTTGTGTAGCTTACATGTCAGCAACGGAATCAAACCTTAAGAAATTAGATGTATTACAAGCTCAGATCCTGAGAATCTGTAGTGGATCATTTAAAACATCTCCAGTATCAGCAATGCAGGTGGAAATGGGAGAAGTGCCTTTAAGGATCAGAAGAATGAAGTTAATGCTGGCATACTGGGTTAATGCTGGCATACTGGGTTAATGCTGGCATACTGGGTTAATGCTGGCGTACTGGGTTAATGCTGGCGTACTGGGTTAATGCTGGCGTACTGGGTTAATGCTGGCGTACTGGGTTAATGCTGGCGTACTGGGTTAATGCTGGCGTACTGGGTTAATGCTGGCGTACTGGGTTAATGCTGGCGTACTGGGTTAATGCTGGCGTACTGGGTTAATGCTGGCGTACTGGGTTAATGCTGGCGTACTGGGTTAATGCTGGCGTACTGGGTTAATGCTGGCGTACTGGGTTAATGCTGGCGTACTGGGTTAATGCTGGCGTACTGGGTTAATGCTGGCGTACTGGGTTAATGCTGGCGTACTGGGTTAATGCTGGCGTACTGGGTTAATGCTGGCGTACTGGGTTAATCTCCAGGGGCAATATGATACACATCCTGCCAAGAGTGTTTTAGCAGACTGCTGGGAACATAATGAGACAAATGACATAAGCTTTGGGTGGATTGGTGATTCAAAGGCAGAAAACATAGGATTACGTCAATTACAGTACAAGCCCCACAGTTTCAGTTTCTTCCGTTACTCCCTGGTTATTCCCCTTTCCCAGTGTAAACCTTAACATACAGCAGGAATCGAAAGACAAGTCAGAGCAACTTCCATTATGGCGCATAGTCCAGAAATATTTTGATCAGCAATTTTCAGACTCAGTGTTTATATTCACGGATGGCTTCAAAGATCCAGATACAGGGTGTGGAGGTGCAGCAGTATATATCCTTGTGAGCGAGACATACATTAAGAAAAGAGTATCAGACCATTTATCAGTATATACCACAGAACTACTGACAATATTTGTGGCCCTGCATTTGGATAGAGGAGAAGGAAATAAGTAAAAACCGTTAATGCATCTGACAGTTTCTCTGCACTAATGAGCATACGATCTGGCACAGATATCATTAATTAAATATTCCTTATAGTGTACAGGATGAAATTTAAGGGTGTATCTACATGCTTTCTTTGGGTTCATGCTCATGTTGGTATGAAGGGAAATGAGAAGATGGATATTCTGGCCAAACAAACACTCAGAATTAAGCATGTAGACCTACACGTGCCATTAAGCAAAGCTGAAGCGAAGACAATCATTTGGACATATGCACATATCAGTATGGCAGGAATATTGGGATGATAATGAAACTGGAAGACATCTATACAATATACAAAGACAAATTGGTGCTGGGAGGATGGTGGGCTGGAAAAGAAGAGAAGAAAATATCATAACTCGTCTGGGAATAGGTCATACAGGTCTCGACCATACATTATATAAAATAGGCAAGCACCCAACCGGAAAAATTTACACACTGTAGCCAACCAGAAACAGTCAAACATGTACTACTTCGTTGTAGGAAATACAATACCAAGAGAAATCACCTTTTTCAGTCACTAAGGAAGGCAAAACATCACAACTTTTCATTGTCAGGTCTCTTGGGGAAAGCAGCAGGCAAAATATACTGTGACATTATAAGTTTCTAAAATAAACTTATTTAGCTAAAATAATCTAGAGGGTATTTATTTATTTACTTATTGCTTGGTTATTTATTTAAAATGTTTTTTTATTTTATTTTTTACTGCATAGTCGCTTGTTTCACACTCCAGTCCAGTTGGTGGTGGTAATGCACCTTTAAGCTGGATGCCAACCGCCAATAAACACTAAAGAAGAAGAATATTTGGCCAATACCTTGCAGTGTAGAGAGATGGCTATCAAAATAATACAGAAAATGTTGAACATGTACTCATGGAATGCAATAAGTACACTGAAGAGAGGGAACAACTCTGCAGTAGGATTAGAGAGGCAGGTAGAGCATGGAGCCTAAAGGGAATATTGGGGATTGATGGAAGGGGGGTAATGGATGCCCAGAAGGCTGTGATAGAATTTTTGAAAGTTACAAAATTATATAATAGAATATAGTAAATAGATAGATATATAATTGTATGTAGTATTAATATATATGGATTGTAGTGTTATACAGTATTAAAGTATAGGGATTTGATTAAAAATAAATAATTCTCCATTCTGTATGTTGTATTAAATAAATCATGACTGCATACTCCGGTACAGTAGGTGGCGGTATGCACCTTCAAAGTAAATTAATGCAATCCGCCATTAAACAAAACGAAGAAGAAGAAGAAGAAGACGGCTATCAAGTTAGAAAAAAGTGTGTAGTCACTGTGTCTTGTAATCCGAATAGATACAACACGACAGACAAAATTGTTCACAATGGTGAGTACACATTCCAGGTCGCTGTTAATATATTGCCTAGTTCGTCGTTGGGATGTTTTATTTTTATTTTTTTAAATTGCTTGTCAACACAAATCGTCAAGTATTAGCACAAATTTTCTGTCTCAAGATTGATGCTTGCTAAGGTAATGATGGCCCATGAACCACACAGTACATCCCTAACGTTACTCCTTCAACTAAACTAGGGAGCCACATACCCATTGCGAAGTTCACGTGTTCTCCACAATGTGAAGTCGTACTCCTCTTAGCTCGCTAGGGTTAGTTAGCTACTCTTCTTTGTATTTAATGATAAACTCTGCAAAGGCGGTAATTGTGTAACCATTCACATGTGTGTAACATTATATGATTTCAGTAACGTTAACGCAAACGAGAAGAGCGATTATGACACGCGTACTACCCTGCAAACATCAATCTACTCTGTAACCATACAGCAAGCTTGCAATAGCTAACTCAACAACGTTAAACATAGTTAGCTCACGTAGGTAACGCCGTTAGCCGGCCAAATAACTTTCGCTGCTATTTTCGTCGTTGCCATCAGCCTCTCTAACGTTAACGTTTTACATGCTAGCACTCTAATGCTCATTTTTAAACACCTGATTGTGCTCGCTATCGTTTCTTTTCCTGATGTACACTAAGCTAATGTTAACATCATCTAACCGTGAGCAAGTGCGCTAACACTAGCGTTAGCAGTGTGAAGCCAGTGACTAGGCCTGGTAGATAATCGATTCTTAAAGGGGACATGAAGCACTCTAGCTAGATCACTTTTTTTGTTATTTTTTTTAAGCTGTAAACGTGTTTGTATGCCTACTTTATAATGAAACGTATTCATCCACTCCCGTTATTTCAACAATTCTGAAATGATATTGTATATCATAAGAAACTGGTAGAAAAGCGTCTTTGTGCTGCCCTCTAACGGTTGAAATGTCCTTTCTGCTCCCCACACTGCACCCGCCCCAATCGTGATATCAGAGTACCTCTTTGGAGGTACCTTTACGTCATATGTAGTGCCGTCTCAAGGTTGGGCGGGTCCCAGCTGTGAACGCGATGTCATCGTAGCTAGCCCGTCATAGAGCTCCGTAGTCCCGCCCCCTCCTTTCTCTGGCTGGTCCAGAAAGACTGCCTGAAGCCATTACCTGCCTCAACTTCAGGATCTTTCAGTCACCCTCATGATGATATGGCATTGTATGTACCAAACTGTCATACAATGCCCATTATATACTCACCACTGCGTTCATAAGAAGCGGATTATTGCGGGCATTTTCTGTGGAGTATAAACGGCACTGGGAGCAGAACATTGACATTATTTAACGTTATTTGTCATACTGGAGACAACTGTTTTCCCGTTGTCATCAATGTGCAATTTCTCCTTAAAAATGCTTGCGCAATCTGGGACAGAGAGAGAAACTCATGTAGTTTCCTACGGAGCCCCTTGAGGATAAAGCTGGGATGTGTTGCGTTATTTTCTAGGTTGTTACAAAGGAAAAAGTGCTAACCTTACAATGTTGTCTTCTAATTTTTTAGTTGGTTTTTAATACACCCGCCAGTGGCTGGTGACACCACGAAATGTATGGAAAATTTACTCGCGTTTGGTGGATGTTAATTTCGGACTCTAATCTATTTTCCGGCAAGTGCCTGTCATGTGGCAAGCCGTCAGTCAATGGCGTAGCGGATAGCGTACTGGGCGTGGCTACTGAATTGCGCTATTTTCGGACCGGAGGCGGGGACCTCACAGCGCCCTGCGCCGGTTGAAAATGGGCTGGGTTATGCCGAATATTTATCAGTGCGTGTGCTTCAGCTGGATTCATCCATAGCCAATCAAATGACCTCTCTTCAGTCTTTGTAAGAGCCGTGTGCATTGCGACCCGGCGTATTGGGTGAAGTCGTTTTGACCATGTCGGGCTATGGTGTGGTTTTGTGAAAAACGATGACAGAACATGCCCATTTGGTCGTTGTCTGGAGGCCTCCCGCTTGCAGAACGAGTCCGCCCACTGTCAATTTCCGACTATATGGAATCCTAAAGGTGACAAAAGTCACTAATAGGTTATCTGGATCAGGGTTTCCGTGATCCGGTAATTACCAGTTTTTTACCGGCAAAAACTGTCAAAGTCCGACAAATTTAAATCTTGCCGGTCATAATGTCCGGTAAATCATCCTAAGCACATTTATAATTTTATTGAAATAAATTACATTTCCACACACCCTTCTATTAAAAAATGACATTTATATAATGCATTACATTTTCACATATAGCCTATGTTAATGAGCAGTAGCTACGCAGACCATACATTTTTGTTGAGCGAAATGAATAACATAACATGCATGATGTGAACGTGGTCGGGTCATAGACGGGACCAATAACAGTCATAATATTGAAAATAATTTTCAAATAAACTGTTTCGGCAGGCTCAGTAATAGGCCTATTGGCATATTATGAAAAAACAAACACTGCTACACTTACTCAGACCATTTTTGTTGAATGACCAGAGATCATTTCGCGAAGCATATAGACTTCGAAAGCACGCAACACGTAACGACCGCAGCTCATAAGAGCTGTTCTCCCAAGAGAGGAATTTATTCAATTAAATAAAATTAATTAAAATGTGAAGCACCGCTAGTCCGCTACCCAAATTGCTGTGGCAACTACTGGCTCTGTAGTTAAATAAACAGACATTTCTCAGAGGACAGCTTGTGACAGTAACTTACTTAGGCAGTAGCCTATATACGTCTGTATTATGTTTAAGGCATCTTACTATTCCGTTTAACTGGTAGCATGAGATGATCTGGCCTGATTCCGCTACTGCTTAGGTCATGCTGACAGGAACTAAAAAACCTTAAATAACGATTACCTCAATTGATTGTTCACACAGAAAGTTATAAATAGCTTGCTTCACCATGGCATTAATGTCTAAACAATGAAAACTACAATTTAGCAAAATAGTAGCCTATGTATTGTTAATAATGTCATGCACTGTACCATAACATGTGTAGTTCATTTCAAATACTTAATGATACATACCTTATAGCTTTTGAGTAATTTCGCTGAGGTGATTCTATTGTTTTCCCTGTCAGATCAAAGGTATTCTGACACTATCATTAAGTGTGTTCTAAAATTGAAGCGTAGGCTACTTCGATCTTGCATACTATGAAGTACGTTCTAGCTGGTATAGGCCTATTGGAAGAACGTACTATCTAGCATGCAAGTAGTTATTTTATTTGACGGGACTTAATTTATGTTTGCACTATAGCCTACTTTATTTGCGAAATCCACTCATTAAAAACTATTATAAATCTATTCCCCTGATGATGTAATTCTGTATAAAGCCTGCATATCAATTGTTTTAAAGCATAATAAACACCAGATAATATTTGACAGGAATTTCTCCCATTTGTCCGGCAAACTGAAATCTTGTCATGAACGTGGCTACGTAGCCTGCTGTCAATCAAAATATTACAGGAAAGGCAAAAATTAAGTTCTAACATTAAATTAAATATTTTTTTAACCACAAAATGAGACCTCTCGCTTACGGCTAGAGGGAGGCTCGCGTCCCCACAGTTTGAGAATCACTGACATAAGCCATCAGCTGAGATCAATAAAACGGATCAATCTATCGTCTTCATTAGGCTATTCGAAAACACAGTATCTATGAACACTATTATATGTTATATCAAAAAGAAAACAAAATAACATGAATATGTAGCCATCTAAATAAGGAATAATAAGGAAAAGTCTGGTTTTGGGCCGGTTATAGCCTACATAAGATCAAACGTAGGCTAGTTAACGTTAAGTGTTTACTCAATTTACATATTGCTCAATAAAAATGAGTGGCACCAAACTGGTGGTTACGTTGAACTTAGTAGCTACTATATTTACACCTACCCCTACTGAGGTATAAATTGTGGCATAGCGGTTGTCACCACCGGCAAACAAAACGAAAACATCGCCTTGTTTAGAGCTGCCATTCGGTTGTCTCGAGATAATATCAAAATAAATTAACGTAACAGCTGTTGGTATAATTGGCTACTTCCGGGCCAATGGGCTCAGGTGTGTGAAAATACATGCCAAAAATGTCACTTCACCAATGTGCTGGATCGCCACCTGCCATGCGCCAGCCGGAAAATAGAGCCCTAAAGCAGTAAGATGCTTTCTTTGAGTTATTCATCATTTCTTTGCCATTTATGATAGTTTTTCATTGAAGGGTTGTTGTTGTTTATACTGTATTCAATATTTCAATAGGCTATTAGTAGTTTGTCATTGTCAATATGAGCGGTCATGCTCAAAACAGCAGTAAGTCTCCCATGATGGCGGTATGGCGATAATTTTCAAAAACTTGCAAAAAACAAACGTAAACAAAATTAATACTGCCTTTTTGCAAAACAAATTTTGAGCATGATTTTAACAAGACATGAGTACAAATTTATTTATCAACGTGCAATTTATTTGTGCAAATAATTTGCGGCCAGTGTGGCTGTAGTCTGCGGTATGAAAAGAAGCAGCTGACGACACCGTGTCAGAGGAAATACGTGTGTGTACAATCTCCCAAATCTTCCCTTAAGAACATTAACTTCTTTACCTTCTGACCTCATGTAGACGCACATAATTCAGACACAACTTCACATGTCAACACAATAAAGGCCCAAACGCCTCCTCTTTGTCATCGTTGTCCTCGTCTTTCTCCTCCCGATTTCATAATCACAAATACTGCAGGCCCACAAAGAATATTTCTCCACATTGGAGATTTGGCTACACCTACAGGATGTGAACCTGTGATTCTTTTGGACATATAAGCAGGTGTGCATGTGTTGCCAAGTTACATGAAGTGATTTTGGAAACATTGGGTCGTATTATTTTGCAATGAAGCCCATTTAATTTGTGTGAGCTAAGATAATCAATATTGTTTGCTTTTGATAATACTAATAACAGGCCTTGATTCTGCAAGTTTTAATTAATGATTCATAGACGGTGCTTTGTATCCGTGAGTAACTTGGCATTTGTGTATGTTGAATACCATTTTTGTTGAGATTTCTTATACAAACCAAATGCATTATTGTGTAATCAGTGTTTTGATTTATTTATATACAGGTGCAGCTCAAAAAATTAGAATATCGTGAAAAAGTTAAATATTTTTTGTCACTCATTTCAGAAAGTAAAACTCATATATTATATAGATTCATTACACAGAGTGAAATATTTCAAGCCTTTATTTCTTGTAATTTTGATGATTATGGCTTACAGCTAATGAAAACCCAAATTCAGTGTCTCAGAAAATTAAAATATTTTTAAAGTATCATATTTAATATTTGGTCGCATATCCTTTGCATACTGTTACTTCATGAAGTCTGTGACCAAGCAACATCAAAGGACTCTCGATATCTTATTTTCAGGTACTGTTACAAGCGATACTATAACCTCTCTGCATTTGAACTGATCTCTATGGGAATTGGGGGGTGAGACTAGATTCAGCTGTAAATTACACTGGTACAGTATGGAACACATTGCTGGCTAAATGGCTGTAAGTCATCAATGGTCTGAGCTATCGAACGAGCCCCAAACCATCACTCTATTGCCAGATATGGAGTAGATGTGGATGGATCACTGCAAGGGTTATTTCTTCTGACTCATTTTCCTATAGAACTCTATGGGGAAACAACCCTTAAAGGGATCCATCCACATCTACTCCATATCTGGCCGCAGAGTGATGGTTTGGGGCTCGTTTGATACCTTAGACCCTTGATGACGTACAGCCATTTTGCCAGTAATGTGTTCCATACTGTACCAGCGTAATTTACAGCTGAATCTAGTCTTACCCCCCAATTCTCATAGAGATCAGTTCAAATGCAGAGAGGTTATAGTATCGCTTGTAACAGTACCTGAAAATAAGATATCGAGAGTCTTTTGATGTTGATTGGTCACAGACTTCAGGAAGTAACAGCATGCAAAGGATATGCGACCAAATATTAAATATGATACTTTAAAAATATGTTAAAGCAAAATATTCAAATTTTCTGAGAGACTGAATTTGGGTTTTCATTAGCTGTAAGCCATAATCATCAAAATTACAAGAAATAAAGGCTTGAAATATTTCACTCTGTGTGTAATGAATCTATATAATATATGAGTTTCACTTTCTGAAATGAGTGACAAAATATTGAACTTTTTCACGATATTCTAATTTTCTGAGCTGCACCTGTATATCCCCTCTTAATACTTCTACAAAATTGCATGAGAAATGTAACCATAAGCTCTCTTGTAGTTGTAGTTGTCAAACAAAAAAATCTTTTTTGTTTGTTTATAAATGGCACCTGTAAAATGCATATGTAAAAATAATAATAATTATTGGGTAATATCCATTGCAGCAACTACAAGAATCAACATACTTAAATTTGTAAAAAAACTAGTGGTGGGCCGTTATCGGCGTTAACGTGCTGCGTTAGCGTGAGACTCTTATCGGGCGATAAAAAAAATATCGCCGTTAATCTATTCTCAAAGTTGGGTTGGGAGCTGGGTCTATACTACGCAAGCTATGATGACTTTCACCTTGATATTTTAGCGCGGATGTATACCTAGCCGAATTGCACTGTAGGTGTTACGTCTGGACTCAGAAAACCCAATAGCAGACAGGGATAAGCAGAAACGTAGTTTTATTTCAAAGGGTGAGGTCAAAAAGCCAGGATATCAGAATATATACAGTACAAAAACGGAAAGCAAAAGAGTAGTCAGGAAACAAAAGTCTAAAAACCGGAAATCAAAGGCAGAGGTACAAAAACGGCAGGCAAAGGCAAAGTCAAAAAACAATCAGAAGTCGAAACCAAATGGCAAACAAACAAAATCGCTAGGCTATCTCGGGTCGTACGGAAAGGGTGTCTCAGGTAATCAATAAGTCTCTGGCTTTCACAATCTCAGGCTCAGGAAATAAAGGGTACGTTCTGACAGGGAACAAACAGATATGTGGGTCTATATATACGTATAGGAAAGGGAGGGGTAACAAACTACGTGAGGTTAACACATGAGGTAGCAATGAAACAATCACGGAAACATAACAAAGACATGGAAGGGACTCGGAAACATGCATAACAAACAACGGGCTCGAAGAGGAGCGGAGTGTGCTCAGTAATCACGAGAGGTGAAACTACATACAAACAGCTGGGGCGAATAACAAGAGATCGCGGACAAACTGGTTAATCTTGTTAATACCTAACTATAAGACAGACCGTTAGTTCGTTAGTAAACGTTTATGTTAATTGGTTTAGTAAGTGCATTTAACTAATAAACCACCCGAGTGATTGTTAGCACGAGTTAGTAATCTATACAATTACGCGTAAGGAAAACCAGGAAGTAGCAGAACACGAACCCCTCGGAAAATCCCGAAGTCACCTAAACAGTGCATACACGAGACAGGGTAAACAAACACACGAATGCGACTCAGACAACCCACGAACAGAGGGGAATGCAATGATGAAAGAAAACAATAATATAAACAGACATACATAATTCCAGAACATCACAGTAGGGGGCGAGAACGAGTCTTCGAACCTGTGTGTATGCCTACTGTGAAATTACCACATCAAACGTGACGTGCTAACATGGATGCAGCTATGAAGCCGCCGGGTTTGCTTCAGGGAAAATGTATTTTTAAGAAACTTCCCAAGCAGTTTGTGATGCATTTTGGAAACAGGAGATGAGCCCCTGGTCTAATGCGCCACCTGGCTTGAGAAACCCGTTCTCAAAGACTTACTTTTAGTCATTATTTGGGTAGCACACATATTCTGAATGCCTTCGGCAGAATTCAAATGAGCCATTTTAATCTAGATTAATCTAGATTAATTCCAAGATTACAGTGAGATTAATCTAGATTAAAAAAAATAATCTATGCCCACCACTAAAAAAAACATTTAAAAAAAATAATAATAATAAAAAAACCGGCGGAAGTAATATTACTCCACATCTCTGGTTACTTAATTCCCACTTAACAATTTTTGGTGTGGTAAAAGCATGTTTTTTACGGAACTATTATGAATACATGAAGACGTTCTTGTGGGTTTAAACATTTTTTTAATTAACAAAAATAGTTTTTAGTAGCATATCTCCCAGCCCTAGCTTGTTATGCACCGTGTCATGCCTCATAGCTGAGAATGTAGGCTAAACAAATGTACAGAAGTTGAATATGTTTGTGTTCATCGTGTACTGAACTATTCATATGTCATGTGGGCCATTTAATAATAAAACCCTTTAAATGGTCATTTTGAATACCCTTTCAGAATCAGAATCAGAATCAGAATTCCTTTATTGTCATTGCACTGGGTACAACGAAATTGAGCAGCAATCCTAAACGGTGCATCCACACGTACAAACAGCAATTAAAAATACAGTTAAAACTAAAATAATTAGAAAAATGCTAAATTAAAAAGAAATATATATGTGGCCTATAAACAATAAGATATAAAGACAGTTAACTGAAATGAAATATTGCACTTTGGGATATTGCACATCTCTGAATTGCGGTGGCCCTATATACAAATAGTTAGGAATATATACACATATACATAAAAAGTGCAGGTGGATGTAACATGTAACATCTGTGCAGTGTTATATAAATAAATAATATAACCCTTTCCTCTCCTTTATTCAGTCGATTATGTCATATAATGGAGGAGCGGTGATGGCGATGCTTGGCAAGGACTGCGTGGCAATAGCTTCTGATCGACGCTTTGGGATTCAGGCACAGATGGTGACCACTGACTTTCAGAAGATCTTCTCCATGGGAGATCGCCTCTGCATTGGCCTAGCTGGCCTTGCCACTGATGTGCAGACTGTGTAAGTGTCTTTGTCAAAGGTAATGTGGATTAGCAGTTGTGAGACACATTAAACAGCCAGGGAGAGAGGTAAAATACTGGAGTACAGTACAATCCACTTAATTGCACAATGGATTATTGCATAATTTGTGTATTTGCATAGAATTGGCATAAAACCACCATTGCCAAAACCACTTCCCATTCATCCATTGTAAAGGGATTGCATATTTGCATAAACCATTTACCATTTTGGATATTTGCAATTACATTGCATAATGATCTAGCAATATACGTTAAAAGTTGGCGGACGCGGCATAAATAAGCAAATATAAAGACACGACTGCCAAAATATACGAAGGGTGAGCAGGTTGTGTTGAAAATCACGTTGATAGCGGACGCCTGAGTCGTCCGTCTACTGTCGCATGACATGACCTGTACAGTACAATTTAACTTAAAAGGGGCAGTTCACTCAAAAATTAAATTCAATTGAAAAGTGCTGGTGTTTCGGTCAACATACCTTCATTGAATTAACAGCTCTGACAAAGGTCTGCCAACTGAAGCAGTAGCATTTATAAAATAGGAGGAAATAGATGAGAAGGGCAGGACACCTTAAACAGGACTTTGAGTCCTGGTTAGTTGGAGGTTTGTTGGGACAAGCACAAGGGTTTCATATTGCACTTGATTTTGAGCAGACAGCTACCAACATGACTGTAAACGAAGCTGTCGATTCAGCATTTGAAATTGTTCCAGATGTCAATTAGACAAACATAAAATCCACAATCTTAAAGGGGCAGTTCACCCAATAATTACGTTGATACGTTTCTCATACCTGCAAACTAGTCACCTTTCGGCGAAATTCGCCGTTTTCAACTCAAAATAGGTCATTTACGTGAATCGTGTAGATCCGAAGAGTTTTTTTTAGGGGGGGGGGGGGGGTGAATGAAACGACGACTGACCGACCAACCAATCAACCAACCATAGACTGTATAATAACCGACTGTATAATGAGCGAGAAACAAGTTTGCTATCTTCACAATAAAAAAATCTTTGGCCAAATGTATGGCGTTTATTTAGTTCCATAAATAGCGCGCGCGCGGAATTGTGAAGCGAGCGCGCAGAACAGTGTCTGCGCGAGTGGAGCTATGAAGCGAGCGAGCACAGAACCATGTGCAAGCGTGGAGCTGTGAAGCGAGCGAGCAGAAAACCATCCGCGCGAGCACAAAGCCCATCTGCGAGCGTGGACCTGTGATGCGAGCGAGCAGAGAACCATCCGCGCGAGCACGGAGCTGTGGGCGTGCGAACTTGTTTTGCTCTCGCTCGAAATTGGTTTACGCTCGCTCGAAGTTGTTTTACGCTCGCTCGCTCGCTCGCCAAGTTCATACCAATAGCATAGGCTACTATTAAACTTATCTTTAATGTGCTCGTTATAATCTAACTAGCTATGCCTTTTTAAAAAGGCTAGTCCTTAGGGTTGTCATATTGGCATGCGATTGGGTTAACCTTAGGCTATATTATAAAATTGGTATGAATTGGAATAATTCTAAAATCATGTGTCTATGTAGCATATTGTCTGGTGCAATAGGCTATGTAGGCTAGTATAATAGGCCAAGTGAGCCTCCTTCTGATGTTATAGGGGCAGTGCAGTGTAACGCAATATGACGTTAACATTAACAAAATTGTTCAAATTATGTTTTTAGTTACACATTCACGCAGTAGTAGGCCTACACTGTAGCCTATTAAGTGCTGTTCATACAATTGTGCAATTACTTCAACTAAGGCTATAGCGAAACTGACCAATAGTTTCACCAATTGAACACAGATAAAGTACGTTGTCTCCGCGTTGTAATTAGCCACGGCTCGGCATTTATTATGCACAATACAAAATAGCACGATAGCCCATAAGTGCCAGCATTGATTGATCCGATGTGAGAACATCAATGTGCAGACAATAATTTAGTAAAAATAAACAGCAAGCCTGGAATTAAACGCTAATGAATAATTATGTTGTTGATAATTATTGTGTAGGCAATATAACCTACCTTCTAATAACTTAATAATAACAATAGGCTACCTTTTGTGCATAATATCTAGCCTATGCCAGACCCCTTCTAATCAATTTCGTGATCGTAGTCCCAAACCTCACGAAAGCAAGTTGAAATATAGCCGATGTGACTGTCATTAGACGATTTATTTAATAATTTGTGGCATTTGTTCTTTTCTTCAATTAAAAGCTGTTCAAATGCAGTCAAATCCAGATACTTTTTATTTTTAATTTAATTAATTTTAATTAAAAGCTATCCAAATATAGACACATCCAGACAGTTTCATTTTCTTGAATTAACTGCTTGGCCAGAAGTCTGCCTCTGGTGCTGTGTCTGCTGTGGAACTGCTTGGCTCTGGTTTTCTAAATCTGCAGAGACAACTCCTTAATATTTCAAACACAACGGAACAATAAACATATTACCCGTTCTTATGCCGATTGCAATTTTAAACATATAAAGTACATACAATTTGGTGCCTTAAATCAACAGTCACATGAAACAAGTTTTTTTTATTGGATTATTTATGGCATTTCCCCCCCTCACCAAGAACTCGAGATATACAAGTCTTGACACAACGGTAAATAAGGGTTGCTTTTAGCTCGTAAAAAGTGAAAAACACTTCAATCCTCACTGTCTCTAGCCGTCTCGGCCAGGGCATTCTGCAACAGAGACACCACCCGCCGTGCAGCATCATGCAACTCTCCCTATCATAAAGCAATCCACAAAACATTTCAACAGTAGGCCTATAATTTAAATGATAGCAGTTGGCATACTACTGTCGTCTATTTTAAAAAGCAATACCAATTTGACTTAACACGAGAAATTAACGAGTGGATAGATTACGCCTGGATAAAAACGTTACCTAGCTAGCTAACTAACTTTGCCTTAGGCTATTTGCTATTGCTAACATTAGCTACATGAGTGACCAGTCGGTCAGTAGCCAACACATTACATTTTCTAAGTAGAAATTTTAAGCTAAATGCATTGTGTATAATAGGCTGCAGTCGCCATTACCAAAATATATCCTATTTTCGTAATACATAACTCAGTTGTAGCAAGTGTGTAATGAAACATAATCTCGGTAGTTTACGCACTTCATTCGTCTCCAACATTCTGAAAAGTTTTGCCAGTAGCTACCAAAAAAAAGGTATTATATATGTATAGGCTAGTGACCAATCAAAGAAGTGGAGACATCAGCCACTATGCATGCCATCCCCGCCCCAAAAGTCTCAAAAATGAACTTGGCGAGAACTGAAACTTTTTTAGAAAGGCGCCTTTGAATCTACAGAATAAGTTGGCATTATCGCTTTCCACCTCGTCCAGTACTAGGTTAACATGGAAAATAGGACATAGGTCATTTCAGATCTTGCAATGCATTTATATATATATATATATTTTAAACTATAGCAAATAGGCAGTCCATGTTCTCAGCCGATTAATGCCGTTATGGCAATGTATTAATTAGTTTCCGAAATTGGAACTGCATTTCAGGCCTCGCACGCTTCATAGCTCCACTCGCGCAGACACTGTTCTGCGCGCTCGCTTCACAATTCCGCGTGCGCGCTATTTATGGAACTAAATAAACGCCATACAAATGACTCCACGTTCCACGACCACCAATCGTAATCAAGATAAACCACAGCGCGCGTTTTTCCCCCCATCGTTCCAGTCCTGGAGTGGACTGCTCAGTCGTCAGCGAGTGGTTCGTTCTTTGTGCCATTTTTACCATAAGAAAATGTTGTCTTTTCCCTTTATTTTCTTCTGGGAGTACACCAGAATGCTTAATTTACATGTTAAAATAGCAAAATTTGGCTGGGGGGGATGCCCCCAGACCCCCCTACAACGGTTTAGTTTGTCACCTTTTTCAACCCTTATGAGTTTGCAGGTATGGTTTCTACATTCCTGGAGCCACATGTATAAAGCTCTGAGTAAAATAATGCATAAAAGAATGCTCAGGGTGAAAGTCAGAAATCTGCTTTAAAAACGTTTTGTATTTTCTAGCTCTGCCTTTCTGTCACGGTGTCGCCATATCTCACATTGCGTACGTATCGTGTCCGTTGTGTGCAGTGGTACGCAGATTCTCACAGCACGTGTTATACATCTGAATTTCTGCGTGGAAACTCGCTTACTGAGGGCATTTTACTGCTCAGCACTGTTTATACATGTGGCCCCTGGAGTGCTATCTGGCTATCCAGGTAGTTTCGCTGAGAACTCACTAGTTTCGTAGATATCTGCTGGAGCTCATTGTTATATCACCCTTACAGAACAGACCTCAGCGGGTGCAAAGTTTGTGATGCTCAAAGTGGCAAAAATGTACATGTACAGAGGGCCGCCGCGGTAGTACAACGGTAAGAGCGCTGACTTTCAGTCAGTGCATTTGTACTCCGAGGATCGGGGTTCGCGCCCCGGACCTGCCAGTTCCGAGCATGGCCGGTGCCCTGTGGGAGCGGCAATTGGCGGCTGCTTCCGGGTGGGGGGAGGGGCTCGGAGAGAATCGCTGCGCACAGAAGGCCCTGGGCGAGTTGGAATCACGGTCAGGAGCTCGAGGAGTCGCGCCCTGTAGAGGACGTGGCGCCCTCCTTCCTACTACCGGCTGACAGGGTTGTATAGCGGTGGTTCTCTAGCGGTTGCTACATGGGGGGAATTGAATTAGAATAGGGATTCAATTGGCTACTAAATTGGGAGAAAAATGGGAAAAAATCAGAAACACATTTTTTAAATAAAATGTACATTTGAGTCAACAGCATCTTTTTCCAAATATAATGACACGGTTACTCAAGTAGTTTATTGTTTTTTTAAACTACTTTCTACTGAAGTACGGCAACTGTGTATATACGCGCAAAGTCTTAACCGAAAAACGCCAGTATTCTGGGGCTTATGTCAATACTGTGTGCCCTAGAATACTGGAATACTTCGCAATTTATTTTTGAAAACGAATCCGATTGACTACTCCAAGAATGAGTTCAGTTTTGCCTTGTCTGTTGCATTTTATAGTCATCAACCACCTTCATGGTGTCACTTTGTTGGAGTGATCTATTTTTTTTGTTTGTCTCTCAGGTCCCAGCGTCTTAAATTCCGCCTGAACTTGTATGAATTAAAGGAGGGCCGTCAAATCAAGCCCAAGACCTTCATGAGTATGGTGTCCAACCTACTCTACGAGAGAAGGTCAGTCTAACTCATTATTGCACTGTGTATCATAGTTCCCATGAAACCTAACTCTCCCCTCTCTACTTTATTTCATGATTTATTTTTTCTCCACTCTCATATCTCCCTTGTATTCTAAATTACCTCATAGTATACTGCTTTCTGTTTCCATCCTCCTTTTCTTTGTTTCCTCCTTCCCTTCAGGTTTGGACCATACTACATTGAACCTGTGATTGCTGGTCTTGATCCTAAGACCTTTGAGCCATTTATCTGCTCTCTGGACCTGATTGGCTGTCCTATGGTGACAGAGGACTTTGTGGTGAGCGGAACATGCTCTGAACAGATGTACGGCATGTGCGAGTCGCTTTGGGAACCAGACATGGTAAGGTGTTCACTTAATTTTGACATGTTTCAATTCAATAAAATTTTATTTGTATAGTACTTTCTCCAGAAACACTGTCACCTAGATGCTTTACAGAGGAAAACTAAAGTAAAATTGGGGAAATACCAGGCCTGTACCCCCAAACAGTGAGCAATTGAGTTTAAAAAAATATGAACGTTAATATTGAATATCACAATATTTCTTAAAGGCATATCGACGATATGAAAATGGGATATTGTGACAACCCTTGTCTCTATCACACCTGTCAGCCAAGAACGGGTAAAACAGGAGTTGATGGCAAACTTTGGGTTTCCTGGGATTCTGCCCCATCAGAGAACACTGTTCTATATGTGAAGCCCACTCCATCAACTTCTAGGTGTTGTGCGATGCTATAGGCTACGTGTAAAGTCACACATTCGCAATTATCCTGGATCAAGCTATGACTTTATATTGGCCAATAGTTCCTGTAATATTCCGGGGGGGAGAAATCTTCTGTTAGGGGACAATGGCTATCCATTAAAAACTCTGCTGATAACACCTATATCAAGCCTAATGCGCAAATTGTCATTTACACCTAATGCGTGAATTGTCATTCAATAGAAAACTCACACACTGCAATAGATGGATATTTGTAATGCTGAAAATGCACTTCAGATGTCATTACAATACAGCTCTCCATCTACAGCCTATAAGTAAATGGAATTGTTTTGAGTGAAAATAAATTCAAGACCTTGTCCACTGAATATTGCATTTATTGTTTTTCAAATGGCTTAGGCTACGGTTCCAGGGATTCACTGTGCGTACGGTTAAAAAAACGGAGATTAATTAAAATTTCACCATTTTAACAGCATTTTAACCATAGACTATTCTTCATCCTTCATATGTTTTTAAAATAGTTTCCATACTCTCAGCAGTTTATAACCACACTGATTTCACCTGTTATATTTTGATAAATATGTGTTCTATGAGTTCTGAAATTCTCTCAAAATCAGATTGATTTATTTTATTGACTCGCATAAAGGGTTCCAACCCCCATGATGGCGGCCATTTTTTGGCCTATTTGGACCCTTCTATCTCTACAACTGTGCAGAATGTCATGATAAATTATTTTGCCTTAAGACCTGATTTATACTTTGTTTTGATTTGTTGGTTGATTCCACCAGGTTACTGTTCGACTGGCCTACAGTGAGCACCATAATTCATTGGACAGTGACATTTCTTTGTTATTTTGGTTCTGTACTCTAGCACTTTGAGTTTGAAAGGATACACTGACAATGAGGTTGAAGACGGTCAGCTTTAATTTGAGGGTATTTGCATCCATATCGAATGAACCATTTAGAAATTATAGAACCTTTTGCACATAGTCCCTACCATTTTCAGGCATCAAAAAATATTGGACAGTTTAACAATGTAGAATAAAGTAATCATTTTAAGTATTTGGTCGCATATCCTTTGCAATCCATGACTTCCTGATGTCTGTGACCCAACAATATCAAAAGACTCTTCATATCTTATTTTCTGGTACTCTTACAAGCGATACTATAACTTATCTGCATTTGAATGGATCTCTATGGGAATTGGAGGGTGGGACTAGATTAAGCTGTAAATTACATGGGAACCGTATGGAATACGTGGTTGGCGAAATGGCTGTACACGTTTTTATTCCAATGTTTGTTTTCATTTGTAACTAGGTAGCAAGGTTTGTAGACAGTTTGTCTACAATTAATGATAGTCATGATTTAAATGTTCAGATATTAAATGTCTACTCTGGGCTGGGTGATAAATTGCAACAATAATTGTTGAATGTAATAACGGTTGTATTTCTTTTCATCTTTTTTTTATTTTTTTAATTATACCTGATGCCGTAGTAACATAAACATCCAAAAACTTCAGAGGCTGTGAAATACTTCAGGGGAATGGCACCACTGTTATCTATTGGGTGTTGATAAGACTGCTAATCAGCAGCAAGGAGTTGCAGCTTCCATGTGATGTGTTTTTGTCAATCACATGGAAGCTGATTGGCTGTCTTATGAACACCCAATAGATATCAATGGTGAGTTTTGTTCCATTATGCATACTTGCATACTAGTTGGTACACATAGCAAGCATACATAATAGAACACAGCCGTGATGTTTTTTTCCAGAAGCATTTTGCACAGCCTCTGACGAATAATTAAAGAAAAAAAAGACTGCTTTTTAGTATTAAAGTGTCAGCCATCATCCCAGCTCATTGCCTCAGTGCCCTTTCAATAAAAAAAGTTTTCCCTTCTGCAACCTTTGACAGGAGCCAGAGGACCTATTTGAGACCATTTCACAAGCAATGCTGAATGCTCTGGACAGAGATGCAATGTCTGGCATGGGAGTTGTTGTGCATGTCATGTAAGTTATATTTAAAGATTGGTGTTGAAATTTTCTGAAAAGGATTCATTCAAAATTAAAGGTGTTGAGATTTCTTTGCAATTGCCTGCAGTTGTTTGTAGATGCATACAAGTTGATCCGTTTTGTGTTCACAGTGAGAAAGACAAGATCACCATTCGCACCCTGAAGGCCCGGATGGACTAGTTAGATTTACTTGACCAATAATGACATTTGGATTCCAAAACTGCTTTCTTATTTCTGTATTGAAACATTTGTGAAATAAATGTGTGAGGAAAAAAAAAATTGTATTTAAATGGAAGAATATTGTTATACAGACGGACTAACGTGAAATAATGGCAAAGCACAAGAAACCTTTAAAATACTTTTTTTAAATTTTTTTTTAAACCCCCCCCCCCCCCCCCCCCCCTTGAAATAACAAATTAAATTCAAAACTAATGTTTTCCATGATCAACTTTATTGATTTTTGTAAATATACGTTAATTCTGACTTTGCCTGCAACACATTACATTTACATTACAGGCATTTAGCAGACGCTCTTATCCAGAGCGAGTTACACAGCATTTTTGCATTTATACATAGTATCCATTTACAGTTGGATATATACTGAAGCAATGCAGGTGAAGTACCTTACTCAGGGGTACAACGGCAGTGTCCTGGGAATCGAACCTAAAACCTTTCGGTTACAAACCCAGTTTCTTAAACATTGTACTACATTGCCGCCCAAATAACACGTCCCAAATAAGGGACAGGGACAAAAAAAAAGAAAGACAAAACACCTGTTTGGAACCTTCCACCGGTAAACAGGGGATGCTATAATGACTGGGTATAAAAGGATATCAAGACTTTTTTTCATTTTTTTCAGGTACTCTTACAAGCGATACTATAACCTCTGCATGGAAAAAACACAGGGCCAAGTTGCATTAAATAATTTAGAAAGTTTGGATAGCATTGCTTTGGAATAGAGCTAGTTTATTTAGTTTGAGCTACAATAGGCAATATTGTTAGTTGTAACTTGGCCCCATATTGATATTAATACTTTTAAAGGCAGGCCTAGTTTTTGCAAGTTAGAATGAAGGACTTACAGTGCTTTCTAGGCTATACATGAGTAACTTGGCATTTTTACATTGTAAACGTGTTTTTGTTGAGAGGAATATAACCACATGGGCTTTGGAATACTTTGGAAAACCGTTGTCAGTAAACAGTTTGTTGCTGCATCGCCATCAGCCATTCCACCATGCCATCTGCTCTTGCTGAATGGCAGGTGTTAAGCAGGTGTGAATTTGGTTAGTACTCGGATGGGAGACCTCCTGGGAAAACTAAGTTGCTGCTGAAAGTGGTGTTGGTGGGCAATGTTCCCTCTAGTAAAAAAAAACCCCAATGCCCCAGTGCATTGATGGGGACACTGTGCTGTAGGAGATCCTGTCTTTTGGATGAGGCGTTAAACCAAGGTCCTGACTCACTGGTCATTAAAAAAATCCCATGACACAAAGAGTAGGGGTTTCCCCGGTGTCCTGGCTAAACTCCCAATCTGGCTCTTTCAATCTGCTACCTAATCATCCCCCAGTTTAATTGGCTAAAAATAGTTTTTTCCTTCTCCACCTCAGCTGATGTGTGATGAGCACTCTGGCGCAAAATGGCTTCCGTTGCATCACCCAGGTGCTACACATTGGTGGTGGTTGAGACGAGTTCCACCCTCATCGTTGTAAAGTACTGAGTCTGAGAAAGGCGCTATATAAATGCCAGGCATTATCATTATTATTTGCAAATGCAAGTTAAGACTCTACTACGCAAAGCGTAAGCCATATACAGTCAAGCCAGAAAGTCTGAATACCCCTTTCACCTCTCCACGTTTTTATTACATTACAGACATATTCTTCAATAGATTGAGTTCATTTTTTGTCTCAAAATTCTACACAAAATAGCCCATAATGACAAAGTGAAAACACGTTTTTAGAAATATTTGCAAATGTATTAAAAATTTAAAACTGAAATCTTTCATTTACATAAGTATTCATACCCTTTGCTTTAACATTTTTAAAGTATATTTAATATTTGGTCGCATATCCTTTGCATGCTGTTACTTCCTGAAGTCTGTGACCCATCAACATAAAAAGACTCTCGATATCTTATTTCCAGGTACTGTTACAAGCGATACTATAAGCTCTCTGCATTTGAATGGATCTCTATGGGAATTGGGGGTGAGACTAGATTCAGCTGTAAGTTACACTGGTACAGTATGGAACACATACCTTTCAAATTGTTTTTGGAAATAATGGACGTCGTGTTCTCCGGGCCAAAGAGGAAAAGGACCATCCCGATACCAACGCAAGGTTCAAAAGCCAGCGTCTGCCATGGCATGGGTGTGTGTTAGTGCCCATGGCTTGGGTAATTTGCACACCTGTGATGCAAATAATGTATTAATAGTTTTTAGTTCCATATTTCAAATGTAGTAGAAACATTACACATTCAATTCCAAATCAAAGCATTAACAAATTTTATCAAGTCTGCGTTATTCTTTTACAGGAAGCAAAGAAAATGAATATTAATCTGTTAAAAAAAAATAGTGTCGACATTTTTCTCTTCAAACTCAAACATTTACTGTATAAACTGAAGACATTTTTCAAGATTTAACTTCTCTTTAAATTACTAAACTAATATTTAGTTGCATAACCATTGTTTTTGATAACTGCTGCTGTGTCACCCCACAAGTTTTCAATGGGGTTGAGGTCGGGGATTGAGCTGGCCACTCCATTACCTCAATACTTTTTGTCTAGAACCAATATGTTGCTCGCTTCCTCTTGTGTTTGGGGTCGTTGTCTTGTTGAAACACCCCTTTCAGGGGCATTTTCTTTTCGGCATACGGCAACATAATCTCCAAGTATTTTGATGCATTCAAACTGATCCATGATCCCTGGTATACGATAAATAGGCCCAATACCGTAGTGTCCCCATACCATGATTTTTGCGCCACCATGCTTCACTGTCTTCACAGTGTACTGTGGCTTGAATTCAGTACCCGGGGGTCGTCTGACGTACTGTCGACGACCACTAGACCCAAAAAGAACAATTTTACTCTTATCAGTCCACAGAATGTTATGCCATTTCTCTTTGGGCCAATCGATGTTCCTTGGCAAATTTGAACCAATTCTGCACATGCTGTTTTTTCAACAATGGTGCTTTACGGGGGCTTCTTGCTGATAGCTTAGCTTCGATCAAACATCTTCTGACTAACAGCACTTACAGGTAATTTTAGATCATCTTTGATCTTTCTGGAGTTGATGATTGGCTGAATTTTTGCCATTCTGACTATTCTTCGATCCGTTTTAACAGTAGTTGCTCATTTGTGTGTTTCTGGTTTTTGTTGCCATTTTAAAGCATTTGAGATCTTTTTAGCTGAGAATCCTATAATTTATACGTTTTCCCCTCTCCAATCAACTTTTTTATCAAATTACGTTGTTCCTCCGAACAATGTTTGGAACGGCCCATTTTACTTAGCAATTCAGAAGGAAATATATTTTATAACAATGTGTGAAACATTTGCTTCCCTTCTTCCTTAATAAAGGACAATTAATGACACCTGTTTTTTCACGGAATGAATGAATTCTCTAATTAAACTCCACACTGCTATTATTTTGAACACACCCCTTTCAATTAATGAGTCAATTACTCAGAACAAGCAGTATGCATGTCATGACAGTTGGGTCTGTTGTTTTTCTATTACACTACTACATCTTCAAGTAAATTATTTGCCATGCAGAAATATCACTACTACTAATAACAGTGGTCCATCAGGTTACTGATGTTGTACTGCTATTTTTTTTTAACACAACTGTATATGCATTTTGCAGTAGCACATGCTGCCAGACGACGTCTTTTTCAGGGACGTCCCTGCTTATTTCAGCAAGACATTCTGCAAGTTACAACAGCGTGGCTTCGTAGTCAGAGAGCGCGGGTGCTAGACTGGCCTGCCTGCAGTCCAGACCTGTCTCTCATTGAAAACGTGTAATGCATTATGAAGCGCAAAATACGCCAATGGAGATTCTTGACTGTTGAGCAGCTTATATCTGAGAAGTCTTATATCAAGCAAGAATGGGGGAAAGAATTCAGCTTTCAAAACTTCAACAATTAGTGTCATCAGTTCCCAAAAGATTACTGGGTGTTTTTAAAAGGAAAGTTGATGTAACACAGTGGTAAACATGCCCCTGTCCCAACTTCTTTGGGACGTGTTGCGGGCATAAAGTTTAGAATGAGCGTATATTTACAACAAACAATAAAGTTGATTAGTTAAACATGAAATATCCTGTCTTTGTACTGTTTTCAATTGAATACAGGTCAAAAAGGATTTGTAAATCATTGCTTTCTGTTTTTATTAACATTTTATACACTGTCCAAACTGTTGGAATTGGGGTTTGTAATAATTGGTGGTGATTTTAATGCATTGTGGGGACATACTTTAAACAGAACGGGTTTAGAAGAATCCAGGGAACAGAAACAGGCTTCAAGCACTAAGCACTACTGAGCTGATGACATGTCTGTTATCGATCTCTGGTGCTATATTAATCTCTCAACTAGAAACTGCTTGTGTTTTTCGGCTAGACATAAGTCCTACTCTAGGATCGATTTTATTTTTGCTTCCAAAGATATTTTTCGAGAAATTCATAAGATTTCCCTCCAACCCATTGCCCTTTCCACTCATAGCGGAGTCATTTGTGCTGGTGTTATTGATGAGGTTTGCAACCGTGCCACTAGACTGCGTTTTAATAGGCTACCACACTTCTCATAAATGAATCATTCAAATTACAATTTCAGGAGAAACTGACCAAATTTTTTGAGCTTAATAAAAACTCAGTAGATGATCAACAATAGTACCTCAACAATTACCTTCCGTTTTATCTTTAATTAATTTAGACTTATCTCAGGTTACAACATTAACGGGGAAAACTGCTATTAGACAACCTAATGATGAACCCTCTACATAGAACTGTAAAAAACAAATTATAACAAAGTTCTCATGAGCATATGAACATCCGATGGTCCCATCCTCCACATTACTTACAAGCGTGCATCTCTCTAAGATGAACATTCTTCCTTGCATACACTTTGTTGGTGCAATGCCTCCCCCTCTCGCCTCCTATTTGTTATCAGAACAAAACCGATTCGATGATATTTAAATTTGTTTGGAATGGTAAACATCCTTGGATTTAAAAAGTCATCACTTCAAAGAGAGAGAGAGGGGTGAGAGGTTTATATCTACCTAACCTAAAATAAAATTTTTGGTCTTTACGACTACTCACTACATGGTGTAACGCAAGTACTTCTGTCTCATGGCGACCTCTGAAAATTAACCTAGTTCATCCCCATAGACTTGAGGATGTGATCATCTCAAATACTTCTATTAGACAGTGCAAGCTACACTATGGTCCAATAATTTCAGAAATGATCAGATTGGGGGCCTTCTTGCATTTCAGGACATTAAGACTAAATTTGACATACCAGGCCCCTAATGTTTTATTATTTACAACCTTACTGCGTTAAAGGCACATGGAGTGCCCTGGGAACAGAAATTGGACACATTTACAACTAGACATTGTGGACTAATGGTATGACAAAGGGTTTAGTAGCAAGTTGTAGGCTATAATACTATACCAGAAGCTTCCTTTAACCCCCTTTCCATTGATACCTTATGGAATAGGGATTTAAAACTTTACGGTGATTTATTTCATGACACTGGGGAAGACATATGAGTTGCTTGTCGTAGGCTATGCTGCGTATCTACTGGAGAGAAGCTTAAAACAGCGGATAAGTCAAATGTCTGAATCAAAAATAGCTTAAGCCACGCGGAATTTCAGAAGTCCCATTTCCATGTGTTTATCTCAACTCTGAATCTTAGTCACAGTTTCTATTTTCTAAAATCATGTTAAATTTTGTCGTATTCATGAAAAGAATTGCCATTGACTAAAATGTTTTTATCTTTTTCAGGTTGACAAAATTAACACTGGTGTCATGGGATCTTTAATGACTACTTTGAGTCAGGACCTCAGTTTAACGTCTCATCTGAAAGACAGCATATCCTACAGCACAGTGTCCCCATCACTGCACTGATCGAAAACACAGAAATATGAACATTAGAGCCTGGAATGTACGCACTCTGATGGATAATGCAACTAGTGACTGACCAGACAGGAGAACTGCGATCATTGCTCGAGAATTGAAGAGATGTCGGATTGACCCGAATTGACGAAGGACAACTGAAAGAGGATAAGGATAGCTACACCTTCTTCTGGAAAGGAAAAGCCGCTGCTGAGCCCAGGATCCAGGGTGTTGGATTTGCCATCAGGAACCAACTCATCACTGAACTCTCTGAACTTCCTGTGGGGATCAGTGTGCGTCTCATGATCATTTGTCTGGTGCTCGCTAACAACCTGATGGTGACAGTTGTGAGTGCCTTTGCCCCTACTTTAGACTCTGAAGAGGATGTAAAAGAGACCTTCTAGGCCCGCTTAGACGAGACACTGTCAAGAATCCCCAAGGAGGATAAGATTATTCTACTAGGGGACTTTAATGCCAGGGTTGGCCGGGATCACCACCTAAGAAAGGGCACTATAGGAAAGGAAGTCATTGGGAACATCAACTCCAATGGAGTTCTCCTTCTCAGCAAATGTGCTCAGTATGACCTCACTATCACCAACACTCTTTTCCACCAGAAAAACAAACTCAAGGCATCTTGGAAGCACCCCCGCTCCAAACAGTGGCATCTCATAGATTATGTCATTGTTCGAACCAGGGACCACCATAACGTAAACATCACAAGGGCCATGATTGATGCATGACTGCTGGACAGATCATCACCTCATTCACTCCATGATGTCCATCAAATTCAAGAGTCCCGGCCAAGACTGAACCTTAATAGCCTGGATGAAACTACCACTCAGCAGCGACTTCAGGCCTCTCTTGGGATAAGCCTCCAATAGCAATTTCCTGATGACATCAGAGAACACTGGAGACTGCTCAAATCCACCATTGTCGATACCTGCAAAACACCATGACTGGTTTGACGAGAACGATGCAGAGATAGAACAGCTCATCTCCAAGAAAACTAAAGCCTTCTGTGCCTGGCAGAATGAGACCACCGTCAGGGCCAAAAGAGTGGCTCACTCCAGAGTCAAGGTGGACGTCCAGCGCAGGGTGCGTTAGCTTAAGCCCTTTGTGCAGATGCCAAATTTAGTCAATTCACACCTATTTAGGGGGTGTTCTATATAATGCTTTATAACTCCAGGGGCCACATGTATAAACAGTGCTGAGCAGAAAAGTGCCCTCAGAAAGCTGTTTAAGGGAGGTTCCACGCAGAGATTCAGATGTATAAAATAATACATGCTGTGAATCGGCATTCCTCTGCACACGCTGGAGACCATGCATATAAAATGTTTGGGGTCAATATGGTATGGCAACACTGTTGAAAGGCAGAGGGAGAAAATGTAAAACTTTGTGCAAGGAGATTTCCGACTTTCTCCCTGAGAATTCTTATACTTTGAGTTGTATTGTATACATGTGGCCCCAGGTGTGCGCATCACAGAAACTTAGAAAATGGCTTAAATGAAAAAAAAACTGGTGTACCATTTACAATACTAACTTAGTTTATTTTCATAATTTAGGTCAAAATAAAGTGCCAACAAATGCAAATAAACTTTGGACAAATGCAAAAAAAAAAAAGATTTGGACCATAGATTCCATGTCCACAAGTGTGCAAAATCTGAGGGTGATATGCAGAACTACTAAAGGTCTGTGATGCAAAATATAGGCAGTGTACCCTGTTGTCCATTAGTGGCTCCAACTCTATCTATGGTTTGAAGTGGTTTATCTTTTTACCAGGGGGTGCCCTAAAAAAAATTCAGCCACAGGCAAAAAACATTAAAAAAAAACAAAAAACCTTATAGCCTAGTTAGGCACATAAGCTTAATAACCTATTTCTGACCGTTTTGTTTCCATATGATTCCGTTTGTTTGTTATTGCATAGGAAACACAACCTTAAATGCTTAAACCCCGGTCCTTTCAAAACAATATTTAATTTTGCCATATATACCCTATGCCAGGGATCTTCAACAGGGGGTCCGCGGAGGTACTGCAGGGGTCCCCCAATTTTTGTGGGATTTAAAAAAAATTAAATCTAACAATTAAACTTGTAACGCAAAGCCTAACCTTATATACGTGACTAACCGGCCACCGTTGAAAATTTTTTGCTGGCTTTCTAGCAAGCAGTAAGTGTTGGCTAAAAAGTTCTACAAATAAGTAAAGTAACGTTAGAATGGATCGGTTTGTAACCGTAACTAGGCCTCAAGTTCGAGAGCCTACTGTTGGGCCTACTCCTTCCACCTTTTCTGAGACCACCACAGATGATGGGGCTGCCCCAGCAGCACCTGCCCCAGTGGCCGATGGTAATAAACACAAAAGAGAGAAGTCCCAAAAATATTCGGAAACCTACCTGAAGTTTGGATTTACCGTCAAAGAAACTGACGGGATAGAATTGCCGGTGTGTGTTATTTGTTCCATAATGCTCTCAAACGAAAGCATGAAGCCATCAAAGCTGCAGCGACACTTGGTGAAGAATCATGGCCACTTGCAAGATAAACCACTGGAACACTTTCAGGCTTGTCTGAACTCTCTCCAGTCTCAACAGACAATGGTGAGAAAATCAGCGAAAGTTGGAGGGCTTGCTATGAAAGCCTCATATCAAGTTGCTCTTCACATTGCTCAATGTAAACAACCATATACAATTGCAGAAGATTTGATATTGCCCGCGGCCAGTGACATGTGCAAAACAATGTTTGGAAATGATGAAAATGCAAAAAAACTGAAGACTATCCCATTGTCAGACACAACGATTGCTCGGAGAATTGGTGACATGGCATCTGATGTGAGGGTGCAGTTAATCGACAAACTAAAATCCGCGGCGTTTGCATTACAATTGGATGAATCTGTGGACATGTCCAAAGACGCACAGCTCTTGGCATTTGTGCGCTTTGTTGACCAAAACGAAATGTGTGAGGAATTTTTGTTTTGTAAGAAGCTTCCTGAACGCACAACAGGCTCTGAAATTTTTAATGTGATTGATAACTTTTTCAGAGAAAATGACCTAGCCTGGGAAAACTGTGTTGCTATTTGCACGAGCTATGTCTGGTCAAAAAAGTGGACTGATTGCGTGCATCAATCAAGTTGCCCCACAAGTTCAGTGGACTCATTGTATGTTACACAGTGAATCGCTCGCTGCCAAATAAATGAGTGCTGAATTTGCAGACATTATGGACACTGTTGTGAAGGCTGTCAATTTTATTAAGAAGAGTGCCTTGCAAACGCGTCTTTTTGCTTCACTCTGCGATGCTACGGGAGAGGAACACAATGCACTCCTTTACCATTCTGAGGTCAGATGGCTTACCCGTGGATCGATACTGGCACGCGTGTTTGAGTTACGCACAGCTATCCACGACTTTTTAATTGGTCAAAACCGCGCGGAACTGGCTGCATTTTTCATTGACAACGTCTGGGTCACTAAACTGGCATATCTGGCAGACATTTTCTCAGAGTTGAACAGACTGAACAGTTCGATGCAGGGTCGCAATACACATGCCATTCAGCTGTATGACAAAATGGAAGGCTTTCTGAAGAAATCAAAAAGATGGAGAGAGCGAATCAGTGGAGGTAACATTTCCATGTACCCGTCATTGGAGGAGTTGGCTGACGTGAAACGCGCAATTGTTGGACACCTGGAGGCACTCGAAAGTCAGTTTGGAAAATATTTTTCTGAGGCAGAGTCCTGGAGAAGGGACAAGACATGGATACAGTTTCCATTCAAGGACAATGCATGGGAGGGCTCAAACTTGACATCCGCTGAAGAAGATCAGCTGATCGACCTATCCACAGACAGTACGCACAGGAATGTGTATGTATGAGGTCTCTCATCCAGTTCTGGATCTATTGCCAGAAAGCCTTCCCCCAGCTGACAGCAAAGGCAATGATGAGCCTTTTGCCTTTTGCAACAACGTACCTGTGTGAAAGTGGATTCTCCTCCCTCACCTACCTGAAGAATAAATACCGTTCAAGACTGCAGCCTGAGGATGATATGATGCTCTGCCTGACGACCTCCATCCCCCCCAGAATAGACAAGCTGTGTGCCACTCACCAGGGTCAGACATCTCACTGAGGTAGGCCTATGTTTCACTTTGAATGGACAGCTAATTATCTGCCTTCAGATAGGATGGACAGAGTGGATGTAACTGTTGAATTGAACTGTGCTTGACTGAGAGAATGTAACAAAAGAGTTCCAGACTGTAAGAAAGTGATAAGTGATAAGTGAACTGATACGGGTGTGTGTGTGCACTGCTGTACTGTGGGAGATCGCAGTGACACAAGTTTTTATTATTTTTTATTTTATTCTTACCTGTTTTAAACACAAGGTACCTGTTCTGATACAGAGTTCATCCAACATTTATTGGATTGGCATTGGAAATATGAAAAGTTAATGTTATAGCTCGAGCATCAAAACATAAGTCTATTCTAATTCTAATAAATCTAATTGTCAGTTAGTAGGCTACTACACCAATCAACTTAAAATAGTCTGAATATACCTCAACAGAAAAATAGTTAGTCAATTAATAATAATTTGAAATAGCAGCCCCTGAAAGAGAAGAAATTGGAACAGGGTTATACATTGAATGTTTATTGTTGTTGTATTAATTCATGTGCATTTTTCATCTGAAAGAAGAGTCAATACAACTATTTACCTTTCAACATATCTGATGCCTTTGCATCTTCTTGTTCTCACTTGTCATGTATCAGACCTAACGCTCCCATGTCCAATCTGTCTTCTGATCAACTGGTCCATACATGAGATACATATTGCTTTAATAATGTTACATAAGCATAATAGGTGAGTATAGATATGTAAATAAGGGATTATAAATGTTGTTATGGGCCAGGTTTAAAATGAAACACGCATTTATTTAAAAAAAATATCTGGGGGTCCCGCTCTGTTTCTATCGGCCAAGGGGGTCCTTAGGCTGAAAAAGGTTGAAGACCCCTGCCCTATGCAATATGTCAGATTTTATCCTATGTTCATACAGTTGAATTCCAATCGGCAAATAGCCTAACTAAAAAATGGTTGACTCTACAATCGTTGCACATCAACGGCAACAGCTCAGACATTAACACGCAAGCTGCCTCATGTTCAAAAGCTTTTTTCCCCTTCATTTTCGTAAGCTATGACTGAGAAATAATAACGTCATTTCAATCTATTTGTGGGCTTTTACCGAAGCAATTAGGCTATAAAATTTTGCATCATTTACCGTAGCCTACGCTACATATTTCATGTCTTAGACAAAGCGTCCAATAAAACGGTACAACCCATTTCTGTGCAAAAACAAGCTCAGAGACAACAATAGCCTACAGTAGGCCTAGAGAACAATCCGTTACAAGCACAGTGACCGGTGATAGCCTACAGCTGTCCTCGCGTCCTCCGTTGGATGGAACTAAGGAGCGAGGAAAGGATGCAAGGAGTGAAAGTAAGCGATTGAAATGAACCTGAGACGTCTAGAGGGGTGAAAATCTATAGAATATGAGATTATTGACGCGTTTTTGATGTAAACGTGTCAATTTATCTTAGGTTTTACGAAGATATAGCCTGGCTACATTATAGCCAGTTAAAGAACTTATACAAAAAATTTACAAACTTGTCCATCTCTAGAGATCCAGTAGTAGGCTAGCCTGGCTATAGTCTATGTACGATACGTCAACAAATAACGCTTTATTGGTTGCTTGTTTCAAGTTTATTTCACGTGGTTCATGTCTGCATCAAACCACATTAAACCACCCGTGACCCGCATCAAACTGTAACTTCACTCTGCAATACAATTTTCCCCTGGGTGTCCAGGCCCCTGAGCACCCACAAGATCGGTGCCTATATAGTTTGAAGCAATCTGAGGTTTGAAGCAATCTGTGCCCAGTGATGAGTAGGCCTACATGTTTGGAATACATAGCTACAGAACTGTCTAGCAGTCAGATATATGAAAAACTGAGTAGACTACTGGAAATACCTGATTGTACCCAGAGACATGTTTGTTTTGGTGGTGCTCATTTGAATTTCCTGACTTTCGTGGCTTTTAAAGGGTAAGTACACTCTTGATCACTTTTTTCTCTCGCTGTAAACATGTTTGTATGGCTACCTTAAAATTAAACATATTCATGCATTTTGTTACTTCAACAATGGAATTGTCTTCAAAGTGGCATACGTGACATAAGAGGTATAGCAAGGTTCAAAAATAATTTAAGATCTTACTTACAAGTGAGCCAATGATAATGTAACTATGCAATATTATTCTCTGTTACCTTGGTGTATTTTGTTTTTGTTGATTTGTGTGTTTTCTTGGTTTGTGTGACTCACTATGTTTTAATTTTAATTTTAATTAGATTTTATTTTGTTATGTTGTAATGTTTTAAATGATGTATCGGACCCCAGGAAGACTAGCTGACGTCTTGGCGTCAGCTAATGGGGATCCTTGCTAATAAACAATAAACAACAATTGTGAAATAATATTGTATATCATAAGAAACTGGTAGAAAAGCATCTTTGTGCAGCCCCTAACGGTTGAAATTTCCTTTCTGCTCTCCACACTGCCCCCACCCCAATCATGATGTCAGAGTACCTCTTTGGAGGTACCTCTATGTCATATAGATAATTGTTGTCGCCCACAATGGAAACAGCCGGCACCTGATTGGTTAGACCCACTACGTTACTTTTGTTTTGGCTCCACGTTTTTAAACCAGAACAACGTGGCATCCTGTTCATAAACACTCTTATTCCACCTAAATAGTCCACTAAAATATGTTTCTGAAAATATTTGAGGTGAGAAATAGGCCATGCAGTTGCTGAATCTTGATTCATATTTGATGTGCAACATCTAGTTTGACAGTTTGATCCGAGTTATACAAAATAATTTGTACAGTGTACGTTAATTTATGCAAATGACACAGTTCCTCCGCCCCCACCCTACTCTCCCTCGCTCACCCCACAAAGTATTTTTCTAAATTGTGTAGTAGGCGGAGACAGGCTGAGACAGTGGGTGTACTTACTCTTTAACCAAAACAAACATCTCACTTAAAACATCAATACTTCACTTAAAACATCAATACATACATACTTCAATCCTATGCCATGCAGTAGCTAATAAATTCTACAACAGTACCTACAACAAATTCTATGACAGTACGTAATTAATTACTAGTATAAATATTGCACAATATCTACTGAGATTTATATGATTGTAATCATAAATGTCATAATGAAGGATCCCCATAATTACATTTGTTCTAATAAATAATTAGTAATTGTTCCACTAAAACTAGCAAAAAGTGCCAAAATGAATTATTAACACATACACACATTATCAGCATCTGTATTAAGGACTTTTAGGAAAATGAAATCAAAAATATACCACAAGATGGCAGTAAATTCATTTACCTGTACATTCTGTATTTAAGTTCTGTTGATTGTGTCACTGTGGTTTAAGGCAAAATGCTACTCATAATAAACCATACAGCAGGAAATTACATGTACATTCTGTGGGGGGAGACAACAAAAGATCTGTGAACGTTTTGTACCTCTTAAGCCATTACACTACCAAGAACAACTTACATACAGTTCACAGTTTGGGTAATGTACTATATACTTAAATTGTGTTATCTACATAAATTTCAGCTCCAAAATTACTCAAGTGTGCAATTGGTGCTCAGTACAAGGAGTGTCCGATTCACAAAGATTATTACAAATTAGCACACAAAATAAACATGGACCTGTTGACCTGAAACCTGGTGGTAATGCAGATCTACTGTAAAAGGGTATTTTGGGGTTAACATAAAACACCCCACCCCATTTCTTGTCTGCAAGTTATTTCATTGTATAGAGATATATTTAGTCCAGAGATGGGTTCGTGCCTCGCCTTGTGGGCCAGTATGTATGTACGTTTTTGCTGCCACCAATTACTCTGGCTCAAAAAGCGAATTAGTCATATACATCATCACGATTCGCTCACAAATTAGACCACAAAAAAACACGACATCCCGTGCATACAAACACAAGAACTGCTGTTCATATCGTGGAATGTAGCTAAAATATCAGATCTTATAAATGATTGGACTAATTAAATAACTGGTGACTGGTGGCAGAAAAAATCTGCATACACAGTGGCCCAAGATGCCTGGAGTTAGACAATTCCACAAGTCAGCTTACTTAAATTTAATAAATAAAAATAAAAATGTATTCAAAGTGGACCACTGCTATGAATTGATATTATGTTACAAACCATATTGAAGAGATCTATTTGCTAGTCATTTCAGTCAACCTCATCTGTGACTCAATGATTTATTTTCTCTTTCATTCAGTCATTTAATTTTGTTGTTTTAAAATAAACGACATATTACATTTTATGGGGAGGGGTCCTGGGATTTCTTTTTTAAACAACACTATTCCTGCAACATTATATGAGCACCAAAATAAAAAGAGAATCCCATGTCCTGTTTACGGCTCTATCTTGGCAATCTTAACGCTTGGTCTAAACGCATGGCGTAAAGTGCATTTAGCGGATGTCCAAGACCTCTTTTGCTAGTTAGACGGCGAGTTTTTTGAGCGCTAAGCACAGTGCAACGTGCAAATGGGCTGAACTTAATCTCTTCATTAATTATAGGTGTGTCTTGGGCGTAACATGCAATAGGCTATATGGATCAATAGTATGATAAATATTATTCGGACTAACCATTATGAAGCATTTTGATATACACAATAATAATTTTTAACATTAGGGTTTAACACTGGCACGGGTTCCCTGTAATTCCCGACAGTGCTGTTATTTTATAAAATAGGCTATATTTCGTTAAATTTCATTAAAAGCACCTGCAACAGCTGAGAATAAGCTACCAGAATATGGCTTCAGTCTCACCTTAGACAAAGCAAAATTAGCCTGCTTGTTTAACAAATTTAGTTTGATTATACAATGAAGCATTGTCAAACATCAATTCTATGAGGCTGTTCTCATGGAGTTCTCGAAGTTAAAGCTTCATCCGATGTTCATTATGTGCATTGTAATATTGATTAATAACATAAAAACCATTATTTTGCCTTAATGGCGACACTAAATACACTAAAGCTGTCAGGTTGGTAACTCATAGGTTCAGGCATATTGTCCCTTGTTTTATAGTGTCCTGTTTATGGAAATTTGACCAACCTGTTTTACTGGTAGTGTAATGCTTTAAACCAAGTCCACTTTCCCAGGAAGACCGTGAAAAGTGTGGCAGGAATCGTAGGCTTACAAAGGGTGTCTCAGGAAATTTCGCACTTATTTGAGAGCAAATATTGTTTTTGAGCTACAAAAAGAGCATCAGATGATCCCGATGCCTGTTTCTTTAATTAACCTCAACTGATTATGCATGTGCACTTGCTGCATACAAATTGAAAACAAATTTGATCGTGTTCTTAACATCATTATAGTTGTTAGCTCGTTAGCTAACGTTAGCAAGCTAAAGTTTGCGCGTCGATCGCATTACGACCAATAAAGTAACAGTTAAACATCGTAAGCATGCATCCATATTTACGGTATGCATCACACACATATATACATCATTAATAAACAGTAGTAAGCGGCTACATTCAGAATTTTACCTTAAAGGTGGGAAAGAGGTTGCTGTTTTCGTCAACTGATAACTGTATTCACGACAAAAATGTGTGACTGTAGTAGTTAATGTAATAATATAATAAATAAGAGATTGATTCAAGTAGTTAATGTAACTAATAATTTAAATAAGACCAAGATTGATTCTATACTGTAAAGGAAATTGTATCGTAATGGTAGTTTCATCTACATCCCAAAACAGATTACTAAAGCTGCCTTGTTTTATAGTGCTCTTCTGCTGAAAAGCTTGCACGGCTGTGACTGACAGCTCGTGGCACTCACTGGGAAAGACACGAGAGAGGGAAAGATGAGTCAGTCCAGGTTGTTGATTGGCTATGGCAGGTAATAGGATAGCTTGCAGTTATTGATGCAGCTGTCAACCAGATCTGCACTTTCGGAAGACCGTGATGAGTTTTTGAATTATACTATGCCTATAACTACAGTTCTCACTCTACAATTTTTGGTAGGGACAATTCTTGTTTCTGTGACATTGGTAGGGACATGTCCCTAGCGTCCCTACTAAAAACTACACATAACACATAAACTTGAACATGAACTGGATAGTAAAAGACAAGTGCATACAATTAGAGAAGGGAAAGCGGAAACAAGAGTCAGCTGTAGTAAAAGAGAAAATCAAAAAAAGATGATCAGCGATAGAACAGGGAGAAAGAGAGACAACTGCAGATAGAAACTAAGATTAAGATAGTTAGTTAATTGGTACAAAACCTAAATCTAAGCTGTTAGTAGTAGTTAGTTAATTAGTATTAATAATTAAAAAAAGCTTCAGCAGATGGAACCTCCACCTCCTCCTCCTGGCTAGGAAATAATATGGGGCTGGTATCCCATACAGCACTCGAAGGGAGATAATCCAGAGGAGGAAGAGGTGTGAGAATTGATAGTGTATTCCACCCAGGGTAATTGGTGACTCCACAAAGTGGGGTTCTGGAAGGTCAGGCAACGCAACACAGTCTCAATAATCTGATTAGCGCGTTCAGTTTGTACCATCACCCCCAGCAGTTTAGCAATAAACTGGGGTTATGAAATACAGGGAGTTGTGGGACCAGGGCCATTTGGGGACAGGCAGAGGGTAGATTGGATGTTTTATTTTGTGCACAAGTGGTACAGAAAGTGATGAAGTCTTTTATGTCCTGACTGATGGACGGCCACCAGAAATGTCTTTGGATAAATGCTTTCATTCTGTGGATTCCCGGATGACATGACAATTGAGTTGAGTGCCCCCACTGGAGGATCTGGGAACGGACAGAATTGGGAACGAATAGGCGGTTGGTGGGACATTGACTGGGATCGGCATTTCCAGATTGAGCAGAGCGTACAACAGTCTCAATGTCTAATTGAGCAGTGACAATGAAGCAGTGATGGGGTAAGATATTTTCAACTTCGGAGGTGTTACTGGTGGGGATGGACTGACGTCAGAGGGCATCGGGTTTAGTGTTTTTGGAACCGGGACGGTAAGAGAGAATGAAATTGAATCTGGAGAAGAATAGCGGGCTCGTTGGGAATTCAGTCTTTTAGCGGTTTGCAGGTATTCAAGGTTTTTTATGATCAGTCCAGACGATGAAAGGAACTTTAGCGCCCTCTAGCCAGTGTCACCATTCTTCTAGCACAAGTTTCACTGCCAGCAGTTCCCTATTCCCAATGTCGTAATTTTGTTCAGTAGGGGACAAGCGATGGGAATAAAAGGCATATAGATTAACTTTGTTGTCCACTGCCCCTACCTCGATGTTGGAGGCGTCAATCTTGACAATGAACTGTCCCTCAGGATCAGGATGAACCAGGATAGGGGCAGATGTAAACCGAGGTTTGAGAGCCTTAAACGCCTCTTCGGCCATAACTGTCCATATGAAATGGACCTTGGACAAGGTAAGTGTGGTTAGAGGTGCAGCCAGGGTACTATAGTTGCGAATAAATTGCCATCAAACCCCAAGAAGCATTGTAGATCCTTTCAGCTTTCTGGTTGAGGCCAGTCCACCACAGCCTTAATTTTGAGTGGATCCATACGAATACTTCCGGCTGTGATGATGTATCCTAGAAAAGAAGTGGATTGAAACTCACACTTTTCCTGCTTTCTCATAAAACTGGTTCTATTGACAGTCCAAAATCAATAACGAGAAATCACAGGCAAAGGTACAGAAGATGGCAGGAATCGTAGTCGTACAAAGGGTGTCCAAAGCGCTTTACAATGGCCTCTCACTCACCCGTTCACACACACATTCACACACCAATGGCGGCAGCCGCCATGCAAGGCACTAGCCTGCTCATTGGGAGCAATTTGGGGTTCAGTGTCTTGCCCAAGGACACTTCGACATGTGGCCTTTATTTCTTGTAATTTTGATGATTATGACTTACAGCTAATGAAAACCCAAATTCAGTGTCTCAGAAAATTAGAATATTACATAAGATCAATAAAAAAGGATATTTTAAACAGAAATGTCAGCCTTCTGAAGAGTATGTTCATTTCTATGCACTCAATACTTGGTTGGCGCTCCTTTTGCATGAATTACTGCATCAATGCGGCGTGGCATGGAGGCGATCAGCCTGTGGCACTGCTGAGGTGTAATGGAAGCCCAGATTGCTTTGATAGCGGCCTTCAGGTCGTCTGCATTGTTGGGTCTGGTGTCTAATCTTCCTCTTGACAATACCCCATAGATTCTCTATGGGGTTCAGGTCAGGCGAGTTTGCTGGCCAATTAAGCACAGTAATACCATGGTCATTGAACCAGCTTTTGGTACTTTTGGCAGTGTGGGCAGGTGCCAAGTCCTGCTGGAAAATGAAATCAGCATCTCCATAAAGCTTGTCAGCAGAAGGAAGCATGAAGTGCTCTAAAATTTCCTGGTAGATGGCTGCGTTGACTGTGGACTTCAGAAAACACAGTGGACATGGCACCCCAAATCATCACTGACTGTGGAAACTTCACACTGGACTTCAAGCAACGTGGATTCTGCGCCTCTCCACTCTTCCTCCAGACTCTGGGACCTTGATTTCCAAATTAAATGCAAAATTTACTTTCATCTGAAAAGAGGACTTTGGACCACTGAGCAACAGTCCAGTTCATTTTCTCCTTAGACCAGGTAAGACGCTTCTGTCCTGGATTCGTCTGTGCGTGGTGGCTCTTGATGCACTGACTCCAGCCTCAGTCCACTCCCTGTGAAGCTTCCCCAAATTCTTGAATGGATTTTGCTTCACAATGCTCTCAAGGCTGCGGTTATCCCTGTTGCTTGTGCACCTTTTCCTACCACACGTTTTCCTTCCACTCAACTTCACTCTATGAATATGCTTGGATACAGCACTCTGTGAACAACCAGCTTCTTTAGCAATGACCTTTTGTGGCTTACCCTCCTTGTGGAGGGTGTCAATGACTGTCTTCTGGACATCTGTCAAGTCAGTAGTCTTCCCCATTATTGTGTAGCCTACTGAACCAGACGGAGAGACCATTTAAAGGCTCAGGAAACCTTTGCAGGTGTTTTGAGTTAATTAGCTGATTAGAGTGTGACACCATGAGTTTCCAATATTGAACTTTTTCACAATATTCAAATTTTCTGAGACACTGAATTTTTCATTAGCTGTACGCCATAATCATCAAAATTACAAGAAATAAAGGCTTGAAATATTTCACTCTGTGTAATGAATCTATATAATATATGAGTTTCACTTTCTGAAATGAGTGACAAAAAATATTGAACTTTTTCACAATATTCTAATTTTCTGAGCTGGACCTGTATATGTGGAAAATATATATAGCATTTTATGTCACATTAAGCAAGGTCAGGTCAGACGTTCTATTTTGATAATGAGAGATATTACTTTTTTTACCCCACTAAAAGCTGTAGCACTCACCAAAATCACCATGACTTCATAACCGTAAGTTACAACGGCACCAGATGTACATGCTTGACGAAAGGATCCTGAGCAGATCTCACGAAGCAAAATTAGTCTCATAATTATTTTTCAAGAGCCTTCTGGGAAATATTTTACAAGCCAGAATGGTTGTAATTGCTGGATGTTATATGGATTCTGAGTGCCGTGTCAGATTGGAGAAGTTAATTTGGTATTAAAGGAGTAGAGGAGTGCATGACCAGTACCGTATGTTTTTTTTACATTTATTTTATTTTATTTTTTTGAGGAGTGTGGAATGTGAGTGAGCACGAAACACAAGGAATGGGAGTACAAAGGGAAACGAAAGGGAGGTGAACTGGAGGGAAACGAAAGGGAGGGGAACTGGAGGGAAACGGTGAATGTAACACTAATTTTCGTATTATTTGCGCCAGGATGTAATAAATGACAGTCAGCTCCAATGATAAGGTCATTTGGATTCAATGATGGAATTACACAGTCATCAGATTGTGCAGCCAAACCGGTTAGGGTGGCAGGCGTTAGTCAACATGGCACGGCAAATTAGGGCAAACCTTTTTGTACATGTTATAGTTGTATTGTATTGTGTATTGTGTCCTGTCTGTAAAGCACTCTGTACATTCGTGTTGAGAAGGGCGCTATATAAATAAAGTTTTACTTACTTACTTACTTAGGTTTGAATATGAAATAAAATTACCGCCAGGTCCCACAAGCTGATTGATCAATATAACCTTATTGTCAAACCAATGTCTTAAGAACAAAGATTTATTCAGATGTCTAATATTTTTATTATTCCAAATGAAATTATTATGCGGAGTGAAATTGTGTTTATAGATTAAAGACTAGCAAGACAACAATTGTTTATGAAAATTAGATAATTTCACTGGGATTTTCTCAAAATTATAGTTGTACCAAAGATGAAAGTGTAGACCTCCAAGTTTATTGAAAATAAATGCTGGAATAAAGTTCCAAATGGAATCAGGGTTTTCAAAAAACCGTTGTACCCATTGTACTCTAACCATTGTTTTATTCAGAAAGGAAAAAACAAGAAAATTAATTCCTCCTTCCTTGATGTTAATGGTAAGATTTCTTTATGTAGTCGGTTTTGTTTTTCCAAAGAAAATTATAAAGAATTGTGTCAATACGTTTGACGTTTCCTTTGGCACAGCTAATGGTTGTGCAGTGTAAGTGACTTTAGAAAGAACTTCTACCTTTGCCACTAACAATCTACCAAATAAGGATAAGTCTCTCTGAAGCCACAAGTTAAATTTTGATAAAAATTTTGCAAAATGTATCTTGGCTTTTGTAGCCTAATTTTTAGCTATTATAATCCCCTGGTATTTTACCTCTACTTTAACAGGAATATAATATTTTAAAAATTCTGCACAGTTCTTAACAGCTAAGAGATCACATTTGTTTAAGTTAAGATAAAGGCCTGAGGCCTCTGAAAAAAGCTCAATTGCACTGATAGCTTTCACAATTTGGCTTTTATCTTTTATAAATAAAGTTGTATCATCAGCAAACTGGCTTATTGTGACTGTTTTATTTGCAATTTCTATACCCTTAATATTCCTGTTGCCATAACACGAGGAAAGGAGTTTCATTGACAGTACCGTATGTTTGGATAACCAAGGAGACCCAACTAGTCATTCCAAATTGTGGAGAAAATTTTAAAAAGAGGATACCTTATATGGTAACCAGTAGCATCATGCCATCAATGTTCAAAGAAGAGTGAAAACTAGAAAAACATTTAGATGATGGCAGAATAGAGTAGAACTAAGAAGAAAATATAATATAATAAAGATAGAAGACTCCTAGGATCAAAGGCTGATTGAAAGAATATAGATTCACCCTTGCCTTCTATGTCAATTCTGTTCACAAGACCCATACACTCACAAACAATATACACAGGACACTTTTAGCTTGCGCTGCGCAGACTAGCTTCTATGGAATCTTAGCCAAGTATGTCCTTCAGTGTGATTTCAGAATGACCTTTAATCTTACCAGTTACGGGATTTACTAGATACAAACAGTCCAATTTTTTGATTATTTAATAGATTTTTGTTCAATGATTACCAAGAAGTTACTTGCTACAAGTCCTCTTTACCCTGTCAGGGTAAACAGTGCTACGTTTTTACAGGAATATTCTGTTTATTTTGAGAAAGACAACTGGTCTTATCCAAAGACATTTGCACATTTAAAAGGGCAGCACTAATTTTGCAAGTGAAATCTCATATTATAATGCAGATATGTTACTATTGAGTATTTATTACCAGCTCATAGCTTGAATGTATGTAATCATCAAATGTTGCATACCATATAATTAAAACCCAAGATATACTACAGGTGAATTTCACATTCCAAGATGACAGCTTGTGAAAATGTACTTTCTTAGTCTTGAGTCAATTTTTTCACACCATGGGCCCTATCTTACACCCGGCGCTAAGCGGCACTAACAAAAACGCAAGTGTCTTTGCTATCTTACACCCAGCGCAGGGGGCATTATATCGCTCAGCGCTCACGTTATTTAACTACCAAGTGACCATGCGCCCATAGCAAGTGAAATGGGTGGGTTGGTCTTAAGGTGGGGTGTGGACAGGATAATTTTTGGTGTATTGCTATCTTGAGCCAGCAGAAAGCGCTTGCGCTAAAGCCACCACAAACCTGGTCTTAAGTCATGTCGCAGTTCTTTCTATGTTATTTTATCGGCACATAGCCTATAAGTGCATCTACATAGGCATGTGCACAACGTGCTTACACCCTCCTGTCTGTTACACACAGGTGCGCACACAAGCATTGATAAAAATATTAAGATTACATTGTGAAATAGTGATTCATATTTTTCCCAAAAATAATTAGTGATAGAACAGGCAGAAAGAGAAACAGCTGCAGTGAGGAAAGATGACGTTCGTAAATTAGTAGATTAGTAGAAAACCCTGATTCTATGGCATTAGTAGATTAGTATTATATACAAGCTAGTCATTAGTAGATTAGTAGACCCTAATTCTAAGATGTTAGTGGTTGTTAGTTAATTAGTATAATTTACAATGAAGTAATTAGTAATGAAGGAAGCACATGACAGAAAACCCAAATCCCCACAGACTCAATACATAATCAGAATAAATAAACAAGTAAAAAATACAAAACAGACAGACAGAATCTCAGAACATAACACCACTTTGCTTAAATTTGCTTAAAAGACCCATTACAGAAGCTCTAAAAACGAAGAAAGAGTTTAAAATAACGAGGCAACCGACAGAAAGGTAAACAAGGAATTCCTTGGAGAGGAAGGACAACAAAAGAAGAACTCAGCAAAGGGCAAAAGAAAGGGGAACAAAAAAAGATCCTAAGATCAAACCCTAACTCGATGCTAACGAGAGTTCCTGCTTTGCTTATTAAACAATAAGGAACGCAGTCTCCCGAGTTCTATACTTTACCGGCTTTGTGCTGGGGGCAGTAATGACACAAAAGCCCAGAAAAATGGAAGGACAAGACTTAAACCTGCGACCAGTAACGTAATTAGCCCTGAGGAGGGGAAGACACGTGGTCGGAGCGCACTCACACGGCCCAGAGCGGCAACGCCCACAAAAAGATAAACGCAGGCCGGAACCCATGACAGCCTCTTGCTGGGAACCGTCTTTCCATTGAAATGCCTGACTTCTGGTCGTATGATTGGATTGCATCACACAGCAGAAGATTTTAAAAATCCAATGCACCCAAAGCCACGGTCGGACACAAAAATTGCACTGGGTCGGAACCCCTCGCAAACCAGTTTGCGACTCCAATAGGAAATCAATGACTTCCAGTCTGTCGTTTGCCATATTTCAAAGTCTGTGTGAAGGCGGCTTAAAGCTGTAGTAGACATCTTTCTCAACCTTCACATTTGTTGTCAAAACATTTCAAAGTCATAACACCCCTTGGTCCTGCCCATAGTGAGACACGCCCCCCCACCCCATGCACAGAACTCATTGTGAAAGTAAACCCAGGTTTTCTAGATACAATTGCAGGATTAGACGAGTATAGCTAATGTTACAGTAAAAATGCTTGCTATATGAGTCCAGGTAAAACAACAGAATCTTTTTGCGTCCCCCCAATATCCGAGAAAGCCCTATCTGTCCCCCCCCAATGTTACATCGACAGAAATGCATAAAAGGGTTTTGAAGAAAAAAAAATCTTCAAAATGTTCATAAATTAAACATTTTATGTTCGAAAATGCCCTGTGTGAGGTTGTGTAGAAATGCAGGAAATTAGTTTTAAAAGGCTCAATTTTTTCTGGGGGAGGACCCCCAAACCCCCGCTTCATCCCACCCTTGTGCCCCTCCAACATCTCTTCATGACCCCCCCAACAAAGCAGTCTAGAAACGGCCCTGCAATAGGTAACACCCTTGCCTTTGCTTAGGCTACGCACGGTGACATCGCTATTGGCTAACATGCGCCCCGCCCAACATATCTCAGGGCACTGCGTTCTGCCCTGCGTCCCCCCCAATGTTCAACAGAAATTGACGCCTTTGGCTGGTGCTCTTATACACACACAGTAATGAACATCAGCAATGCAGCACAAAAGACACAGCTTAAAAAACCAAACTATGTAAAATGTACAAAATTTTATTGAGTTTTTCCTCCAATGGAAAAGTACTAAAACTTATGGAGGACTGGATCAGCCAAAATAATAAATGAATAAATCAAATAAATGAATTAAAAAATTTATAATGTCTCCATAAATAACAGTATGTGCAAATTAATTAAACAATAAATGAATGCACCCAGAAATAATTTAATTAATAAATAAAATCCTACATAAATAGATGGTAAATTATTAAATGACCAAAGAAAAATAAAAAGGTTTATGTATATACATTTTTCCCTTTTTATTATATTCAGTATTTATTCTGTATTTTATTCATTACATTACATTATAGGCATTTAGCAGACGCTCTTATCCAGAGCGACTTACACAACTTCTTATTACATTTATCCATTCATACAGCTGGATATATACTGAAGCAATTCAGGTTAAGTACCTTGCTCAAAGGTACAACGGCAGTGTCCTACCTGGGAATCAAACCTGCAACCTTTCGGTTACAAGTCCAGCACCTTAACCATTATACTACACTGCCGCCCACTACACTGCCGCCTATTTTTCCCCATGCATTTATGTTTTCTTCATCCATATGATAATGAGGGCATGACTTAAGACATTCAGGCATAACAATCATATCCAGAGGAGGAGAGGTACAGGTCTTATGTCAGTCACTTAGGGCATTTTCTTCACTTGGTTTGTTTGCTTGAGTCTGAATCAGATTTTGATTGTCCTCACTGGTCTGGTTTCACACTGTGTTACCTTTGGTCTGGTTTCACACGGTGTTACCTTTGGCCTGGTTTCACACTGTGTTACCTTTGGTCTGGTTTCACACTGTGTTACCTTTGGCCTGATTTCACACTGTGTTACCTTTGGCCTGGTTTCACACTGTGTTACCTTTGGCCTGGTTTCACACTGTGTTACCTTTGGTCTGGTTTCACACTGTGTTACCTTTGGTCTGGTTTCACACTGCGTTACCTTTGGTCTGGTTTCACACTGCGTTACCTTTGGCCTGGTTTCACACTGCGTTACCTTTGGCCTGGTTTCACACTGTGTTACCTTTGGTCTGGTTTCACACTGTGTTACCTTTGGTCTGGTTTCACACTGTGTTACCTTTGGTCTGGTTTCACACTGTGTTACCTTTGGTCTGGTTTCACACTGTGTTACCTTTGGTCTGGTTTCACACTGTGTTACCTTTGGTCTGGTTTCACACTGCGTTACCTTTGGTCTGGTTTCACACTGTGTTACCTTTGGTCTGGTTTCACACTGTGTTACCTTTGGTCTGGTTTCACACTGTGTTACCTTTGGCCTGGTTTCACACTGTGTTACCTTTGGTCTGGTTTCACACTGTGTTACCTTTGGTCTGGTTTCACACTGTGTTACCTTTGGTCTGGTTTCACACTGTGTTACCTTTGGTCTGGTTTCACACTGTGTTACCTTTGGCCTGGTTTCACACTGTGTTACCTTTGGTCTGGTTTCACACTGTGTTACCTTTGGTCTGGTTTCACACTGTGTTACCTTTGGTCTGGTTTCACACTGTGTTACCTTTGGTCTGGTTTCACACTGTGTTACCTTTGGTCTGGTTTCACACTGTGTTACCTTTGGCCTGGTTTCACACTGTGTTACCTTTGGTCTGGTTTCACACTGTGTTACCTTTGGTCTGGTTTCACACTGTGTTACCTTTGGTCTGGTTTCACACTGTGTTACCTTTGGTCTGGTTTCACACTGTGTAACCTTTGATCCCAACCTCGATTAGGCGAGGCCTGGAGGAGAGGGTGCCCAATCTGGTAAACTGTTTTTACGTGTGTAGTTTATCAGCTCGCCAGCTGAACGCTGACCTGGGAATACCAGTTAAAATGTAACTGGTTCACGTGAGTGGTGTCTGCCAAGCTGCGGCAGCTTCATGGTGGAGAGGTGTCTCTCTGGATGGTGTCTCTGCCAGCTGCCTCATGCTTCTCCCCAGTCTGGGAATATTCAGTCTATGGAATTGTTCAGGGGAACCATTTATTATACTTTTTCGCACTGGCCTATAAACGGAAAATATATTTATTTGAAGGGGGAAATAAATATTAAAATTAAAACTATTTAGTCGCACCTTTCGTTTGATATCACCTGTAACGGTTCAGAGACTCTTGTAATAGAGCCTCTTATAACACGCTTTTTCTTCAGCCACAATAAAATTAGCAATTGGCTGTGGCGTTAATGCACTGTTTTTAAAGGGAAATAAATGGGGCAATAATGAAACCAAACCCCCATCACACCCATAGTTAATTTATTCCTATGAAACCGGCCTCTTTTACAATTGAGCTTCAGTTGAGTTAATGCTTGGAGTCACTAAATTACCTAAATTCAGTTTGACACACCAACATTTGCCAGTGCCTATGGGTAGCATTTGACAATTACAACATGACTGCAAAAATAGGGCCCCATGTGTGAAAAATATGTACTTCCAAGTTGGTGTCCTCTAAATCACCCTTTGGTTTCAGTAGGTGTGGTTTGTCCAGCATTGTATGTCACTGACCAAGTTCTTAAAACAATTTACAAAATCTCTTGCCAGGACTGCCATCTCTGGAAAATTATTAACTTGTGAAAGGCTGTGGATAGTGGTTTAATCTCACAGCACCAGACATTCAAATTGGCTGTCTAGGCTGGATTTATTATTTTTTAAAAATGCAGGCTCTTAGTTATGGCTTCCTTATTATATTATGGACCTGCTTTTCTGCTATGGCCAAGGCACAGAAGGGTGAGTAGCCTATCCTTAATATGTAAATATAAATAAAAATGTGTTTAAATTATTTTTAATAGGTATGATAAAATAAAATTTTTTGTATTGTGTTGAATAGGCAGTTTAATACGCACAAATTAAAATAATGAATTACCTGCCAACATAAAAGATATCTATGCAAGTGGCAAGAATTTGAGGTTTCCTTGCCATACTGGCTATGCTGGACATCTTCCTTTACTTCTAGTCACCTTTCTTTTCATCAGCAGTATGAAAGACAATGGTGTGCAAGTGTTCACACCACTCTGACAGAGCTATACTCCAAGCATCCAATTCAACTCGCCAAAGTGACATTGAATTTTACTGTATTTTAGAATCACAGGTGTTGAACTTATTGGTGCTTTTCCTTATCGAACTGGAAATGGCTGAAAAGAAGATTCTAAGGCTTTATTTTTTAAATATATTTACAAATATAACTATTTTGGTTAGATTGCAGTGTCTCTAAGATTGTGGTGCAGGTGTACCACATAAACTCACGTACTTGTGAGAAAATTGCATTCGTCTACATTTTGAGTGCTCCTCAAAGACAGCCTTTGTTGTGTGTATGTAGCAAAAGAGACTGAAAATCTGCAGATGACAGGTGTTAAATGAGTGCTGCTCATTCTTTTGATTGTCGCTTATGAGAAATCATGTAATGTGTCCCCAGGTTTAGACAAAGTAAAATCTTTACCACACGCATTTCCCCAGACTAGGCTACTCGAAAACACCAGGCAGTAGTCCAGTAATTAAATGTGCTGTAATGTTGTGCTTTCTGCCCACAATTCAGTGGTTGTAATGCAATTGATTACTTTGTGCAGGGTCGAACAACACCTGGTCTGCGTATGCCAAATATGGAGTTTAAGTGCCACCAATGTTGCGTAGGTCATTACATTAGTTATTTGGCAGACGCTTTTATCCAAAGCGACATACAGTAAGTGCATATTGAAGGTCATTGACACAACTACAAAGCAAATCTCACAACGTAAGAGCTATCACTAGTAATCAACAGAATACAGTGAGCTATACATTCTAAACTATAAAATAGCAAAAAAAACTAATAGAAAATAAAAAGAAAGTACGTACTATATAATTGGCCCTATATATGTAGTTATTCAAGGTGGAGTCTGAAAAAGTGTGTTTTCAGACCATGACGGAAAACAGTGTTTCAGCTGGGTGGGGAGTTCATTCCACAACTGGGGAGCTAGAGTGGAGAAGCTCCGCAGTCGGGACGAGCGAGAGCCGTTATCACGGAGGGACGGAAGTGTAAGTCGTAGAGCGAAGTGGTCGAGCAGGAGCGTAGTGCTGGATCAAGTCCTGTAAGTAGGAGGGGCCTGACCTTTTGGCTGCAGTGTAGGCCAGAACTTTGAACCTGATCCTGGCCACGACTGGCAGCCAGTGGAGTGATGTGTGAACTTCGGGAGGTTGAACACAAGCCGAGCAGCCGCGTTCCGGACCAGTTGCAGGGGCAGAATGGCAGGCTTGCAAGAAGGGAGTTGCAATAGTCCAGACGTGAGGCGACTATGGTCTGGACAAGGAGCTGGGCAGAGTACATAGTCAGGTACAGCCGAATACTCCTGATGTTGTACAGCAGGAACCTGCAGGACTGTGTCGTTGCCCTGATGTGCTCTCTGAAGTCTAGTTGGTTGTCCAGGACCACTCCCAGGTTTCTTGCAGAGTGGGAGGCGGTCACCATAGTTCCGTCGACGGTGATGGGGAGGTCTTGTATGGCATGAAGAGCAGCTCTTGTCGAGGTTGAGCTTCATGTGATGGCTAGACATCCACTCAGATGTCAGCCAGGGAAGCAGATATCCTCTCTAATCTGTTCCAAAACACGTTCCAAAAAAATTGGTAAACCAAAACGAAACAAAGAAAAACTGTCTCAGAGAGAACAGCAAAGAATAAAATAAATAGCACAGAATGCTAACAGGAGGAATAATACCTATACCTGAAATAAAAGCTAATAGCAAGTCCCCCATGAACATAAACAGCATTTGATATCATAAGCTCGCTAGCACCTGGCTATACCTGGCTCAATGCAATGTCGAATAACAAAGAAGCACCATGGAACTTAAATACCCCGCAGGTAGAAGCACAGGTGAAAATAATAATGAAGGAAAGCAAACCCCAGAACGGAACGTGGAAAAAATCCGATAGATTCTCAACAGGGAAACCAGGACGAAAATCGCAACGGAAAATAAAATAAAAACCCACAAACCATGACAGGACCCCCCCTCTAAGGAACGACCCCAGACAATCTCTCAGACCGACTACTGCGGAAATCTTAATTAGATTAGGATCCAAAATATCTCTGGCCAGAACCCAACACCGTTTCTCTGGACCATACCCCTCCCAGTCCACTAAAAACTGCCACCCCCTACCTACCTGTCTGTCCGAGATGCGGCGGACAGTATACAATGGACCTCCATCCATGATCTGAGGAGGAGGAGAGGTCTCTCAGCAGGAGACAATGGACTGATCAGCAGTGGCTTCAAACGCAAAACATGAAACGTAGAATGAATCCACATAGAGCGTGGCAATTGAAGATGCACCGTTACTGGATTTATCCTACAGATAATTTGTAATCCTATGTAACGTGGAGCAAGTTTACGCGACTCAACCCTCAAAGGCAAATCTCACGACGAGAGCCAGACTCGTTGACCTACATGATAAGAGGGAGCTGTCCAGCGATGTCTGTCAGCCAAAACTCTTTGGGACGCCGACGCTCGCAACTAAGATACGCAAACTCGTTTCCACACCGAATTACCTTGCGATTCGGGCAATCCGGTTACCAATGCGATATGGCGCCAAGGTGGACTGGGCACGGGTAACGGGCATAACAATTGCGCAATTGATGGGACCCCCACCCGGGCCCGGGTTACGTAGCAACGCCTGTTGAACTACCACTTCAACGTCCCATAGCACAGGAGCGACTATCTGGGAAACCGGCACAATGTGCTCCGGAATAGTGGGACTGTCAGTCCGCTCAAAGATACGTGGGCGATATGTCAAACGAAAGTCAAACCGAGTAAAAAACAATGCCCTGTCTAGAATGACGTGTTCTAGCCTATTGGACGTACTCCAAATTCCTGTAGTCGGTCTATACCGTAAAGGGGTGTCCCGCTCCCTCCAGCTAATAACGCCCTTCTTCCCAGGCTAATTTGACTGCTAATAGCTTCCAATCACCTACGTCATAATTCCTCTCGGCCGAAGTAAGGGCTCGAGAGAAATATGCACACGAGTGCATTTTGCGGTCAATGGGTGAGCTAGATTTAGCTGTAAATTAGACTGGAACAGTATAGAACACATGGTTGGCTAAAGGGCTCTAAGTCATCAAGGGTCTGATGTATGAAACAAGCCTTTAACCATCACTCTGCTGCCAGAAATACAGTAGCTATAGAAGGATCACTTTAAGGGTTGTTTCTCCTGACAGATTTTTCTATTGAACTCTATAGAAAAATAAGTCAGGAGAAGAAACCCTTCAAGTTATCCATCCATATCTACTGTATTTCTGGCAGCAGAGTGATGGTTAAAGGCTTGTTTGATACATCAGACCCTTGATGACTTAGAGCCCTTTAGCCAACCATGTGTTCTATACTGTTCCAGTGTAATTTACAGCTAAATCTAGTCTCACCCCCCAATTCCCATAGAGATCCATTCAAATGCAGAGCTGTTATAGTATCGCTTGTAAGAGTACCAGAAAATAAGATATCAAGAGTCCTTTATGTTGTTGGGTCACAGACATCAGGAAGTCATGGCATGCAAAGGATATGCGACCAAATATTACAAATATGGCTTTTCCACCAAGTATTAAATATTTAATTTAACGTGTTCAATACTTTTTTCCTGTGTCATTCCACTTTATTGCACATAACTTCTTTTAAAGATTGGAATGTTACAATTTCTTTAACTGTGTAGTTTTATTGAGTTAATACCAATGTCTGGTCAAAATCTCATGTGAATAGCTACATTGGAAATATGTTTGATAAGAAAATTGTTGACGTGTCCAATACTTATTTCCCCCATTGTATCATTTCAATTAATGGTATAAACAGTTTACAAGTAATTACACTCCAGAAAGTCTGCACACCCCTTTTACGTTCTACACATTTTATTACGTTACGGACTACAATAGATTGAGTTCATTTTTTGCCTCAAACATCGACACACAATAGCCAATAATGACGAAGGGAAAACAGGTTTTTAGAAAATATGCAATTTTATTTTACTGACAAAAATAGGTTATTTAGGGGTTACATATCTGTACACACCCTTAGCCTAATACAGGTGCAGCTCAAAAAATTTGAATATCGTGAAAAAGTTATATATTTTTTGTCACTCATTTCAGAAAGTGAAACTCATTTATTATATAGATTCATTACACATAGAGTGAAATATTTCAAGCCTTTATTTCTTGTAATTTTGATGATTATGGCTTACAGCTAATGAAAACCCAAATTCAGTGTCTCAGAAAATTTGAATATTGTGAAAAAGATTGGTTTGGTTTTGGTTCCAATATTGGAAACTCATGGTGTCACACTCTAATCAGCTAATTAACTCAAAACATCTGCAAAGATTTCCTGAGCTTTTAAATGGTCTCAGTCTGGTTCAGTAGGCTACACAATCATGGGGAAGACTGCTGACTTGACAGATGTCCAGAAGACAGTCATTGACACCCTCCACAAGGAGGGTAAGCCACAAAAGGTCATTGCTAAAGAAGCTGGTTGTTCACAGAGTGCTGTATCCAAGCATATTCATAGAAAGTTGAGTGGAAGGAAAAAGTGTGGTAGGAAAAGGTGCACAAGCAACAGGGATAACCGCAGCCTTGAGAGGATTGTCAAGCAAAATCCATTCAAGAATTTGGGGAGCTTCACAAGGAGTGGACTGAGGCTGGAGTCAGTGCATCAAGAGCCACCACGCACAGACGAATCCAGGACATGGGCTACAAATGTCGCATTCCTCGTGTCAAGCCACTCCTGAACCAGAGACAACGTCAGAAGCGTCTTACCTGGGCTAAGGAGAAAAAGAACTGGACTGTTGCTCAGTGGTCCAAAGTCCTCTTTTCAGATGAAAGTAAATTTTGCATTTCATTTGGAAATCAAGGTCCCAGAGTCTGGAGGAAGAGTGGAGAGGCACAGAATCCACGTTGCTTGAAGCCCAGTGTGAAGTTTCCACAGTCAGTGATGATTTGGGGTGCCATGTCATCTGCTGGTGTTGGTCCACTGCGTTTTCTGAAGTCCACAGTCAACGCAGCCATCTACCAGGAAATTTTAGAGCACTTCATGCTTCCTTCTGCTGACAAGCTTTATGGAGATACTGATTTCATTTTCCAGCAGGACTTGGCACCTGCCCACACAATGACTATGGTATTACTGTGCTTGATTGGCTAGCAAACTCGCCTGACCTGAACTCCATAGAGAATCTAAACTCCATAGAGAATCTATGGGCTATTGTCAAGAGGAAGATGAGAGACACCAGACCCAACAATGCAGACGACCTGAAGGCCGCTATCAAAGCAACCTGGGCTTCCATTACACCTCAGCAGTGCCACAGGCTGATCGCCTCCATGCCACGCCGCATTGATGCAGTAATTCATGCAAAAGGAGCCCCAACCAAGTATTGAGTGCATAGAAATGAACATACTTTTCAGAAGGCTGACATTTCTGTTTAAAATATCCTTTTTTATTGATCTTATGTAAGATTCTAATTTTCTGAGACACTGAATTTGGGTTTTCATTAGCTGTAAGCCATAATCATCAAAATTACAAGAAATAAAGACTTGAAATATTTCACTCTGTGTAATGAATCTATATAATATATGAGTTTCACTTTCTGACATGAGTGACAAAAAATATTGAACTTTTTCACGATATTCTAATTTCTGCACCTTTGGCAGCAATTACAGCTTCAAAGCGTCTTGGGAAAGAAGCTACGAGCTTGGCACACTTGTTTCTGGACATTTTTGCCCATTCCTCTTGACATATCCTTGCAAGCTCCATCAGGTTGGATGGGGAGCGTCGGTACACAGCCATTTTCAGCTCTTTCCACAGATGTTCAATTGGATTCAGGTCTGGGCTCTGGCTGGGCCACTCAAGGACATGCACAGACTTTCTCCGAAGCCACTCCTTTGTTCTCTTGGCTGTGTACTTCAGGTCTTTGTCATGTTGGAAGGTAAAACTTCGCCCCAGTCCAAAGTGCTCTGGAGCAGGTTTTCTTCAAGGATCTCGGTGTACTTATCGGCATTCATCTTTCCCTCTATCAAGACTAGTCGCCCCGTTCCCGCTGCTGAAAAACATCCCCACATCATGATGCTGCCACTGCCATGCTTCACTGTAGGGATGGTATTAGCCAGGTGATGAGCGGTGCCTGGTTTCCTCCAGACGTGACGCTTGGTATTCAGGTCAAAAAGTTCCATTTTGATTTAAGCAGACCAGAGAATCTTGATTCTCATGGTTTGAGAGTCCTCTAGGTGCCTTTTTGGCAAACTTCAAGCGGGCTGTGCTCTACCATAAAGGCCTGATTGGTGGAGTGCTGGCTGGATGGGTGATCTTCTGAAAGGTTCTCTCCCATCTCTACAAGGATACGCTGGAGCCCGTCTTCCCCGATTGCTCAGTTTGGCCGGGCGGCCAGGTCTAGGAAGATTCTTGGTGGTTCCAAACTTCTTCCATTTACGAATGATGGTGGCCACTGTGCTCTTTGGGACCGGTAAAGCTGCAGATTTTTCCGTACCCTTCTCCAGATCTATGCCTTGACACAATCCTGTTTCTGAGGTCTGCAGATAATTCCTTTGACCCCATGGCTTGGAGTTTGCTCTGACATGCACTGTCAACTGTGGGACCTTATATAGGCAGGTGTTGGCGATCCCCAATCATGTCCAATCAATTGAATTTATCACAGGTGGACTCCAATTAAGTTGTAGAAACATCTCAAGCAGTGGAAACAAAATGCACCTCAGCTCACTTTTGGGTGTCATATCAAAGGGTGTGCACACTTGTGTACATATGATATTTTACATTTTGATTAAAAACCTGTTTTGTCATTATGGGCTATTTTGTGTAGAATTTTGAGACAAAAAATTAACTTAATCTATTGTAGAATATGTCTGTAACGTAATAAAACATAGAGAAGGTGAAAGGGGTGTGCAGACTTTCCGGCTTGACTGTATATGTTTATAATTTCGTGTCAAGTTTACTTTAGAAACCCTAACCCTGCCTGTGTTCTGTCATGGACCTGAAGACACACCTCTTCAGACTCCACCTTGACTGATATGCTAATCTAGGACTTTTTCTCATGGTACTTGTTCCCTGTGTTTTCTTGTCTAACTGTTTATTATAGTTTATAACAGTATTTCGATTATAGAATTATTGTATAGCTGATTTACCCACAGCTTACTGTGAACTACATTCAATGTTCATTACTACGGATAGCTGCTATGTTGTGGGAAGGATGTGCTTGTCTTATCTGTTCTGTAGTTACTTCAATGACGTTTCTGTATGCACTTATTGTATGTCGCTTTGGTTAAAAGCATCTGCTAAATGACTGTAATGTAATGTAAAATGTACATGTTTTAAAATGTTCGCTGCTGCTACAGATTTCTCTACAATTCACAAACAGACATTTAGACCAAGAAAGATAATTTACAATAGAGAAAGGGGGGATGAATAAATAAATATGATGACGTTGAAAATAGCCTACATATAGCATTTTACAAACCTGTCCAGACATGTTCGCCCTGCCAATGTAGCTAGCCTACTGTATGTTTGTGGGTCAGATGATGCCAAATAAGTAATAGTACTAATTTGTTAACATAATAATAGTTATGTTATTTGTGAACATAATTTTGTGAACACAAGAATATCTAGGCTCTGTGGGACCAAACCGGTTTCTATAGAAATCCAAATATTCCAAATAAATAAATACATCAATAGATGCATAACAATAATAATAATAATAATGAATTGTATTCATGCTGTGCTTTTCATAGGCCCAAAGCACTGGATGCAGACAATTGTTCAAACATACTCTGTAGTGTAGTAAGTGTAACACATGTGAATCTCAGATTATTTCCACTATAAATTATTGTCCTTTCAGTTTGATGTGGCACATACAGTTTCATTGACCACATTCTCTTGGTAAGATGAAAAAACACAGGGCCACGTTGCATTAAATAATTTAGGAAAATTTGGATAGCATTGCTTTTGGAATAGAGCTAGTTTAATTAGTGTGAGCTACGATAGGCAATATTGTTAGTTGTAATTTGGCCACATTTTGATATCGATATTTTTAAAGGCAGGCCTAGTTTTTGCAAATTGGAATTAAAGACTTACAGACAGTGCTTTGTAGGCTGTGTGAGTAACTTGGCTTTTTTATGTTGAAAACATATTTTTTGGTGAGATATCACTTTTTGCATACTGATGTAATGTGTTTGGTAGCTAACTGTAATGATAATGCATGAAGATAATGATATCAAGATAGACATGCATACAGAATACATGCAGACACACGCATGCATAGTAGCTCAAAGAAAGACATAGGTGTGCTTTAGCCTAACATGAACTACAACTAAATTAAAGTGTTTGCAGTAATTTTATCTGCATGACGGGACGTAGCCTCTTTGAACTGTATAAACTTTGCCCCTAGTGGTTGAGACGTATCCGTCTCAATTACAGTATTCATGTTAGTCTAAAATTATGCACTACAGCTTTAAGAAAATCCCGTAAATTTTGATTTACGACGACCCTCTCACCACAGGCACTGTGACTGTAAAATGCACCGTATATACACGCTAAGAAAATCATGTTCACGTATAGAAACAATAATATTAGTAAAACACGCTGTAGTACAAATAAGCATTCGCCATTTTCCCTTGCTGACTGTACTATATACAGTACCTGATGCACTTACGGTTTAGAAGACAACCAAATTTTTGTTCTCCGAAATCTTTCGTATAAATATGTTTAGGAAACCAAGTACTTACCAGTATATCCAGCTTCAGCTGTTTTCAGATTTTTCTGAATATGGCTTCTTCTTCAATTCGAACTGTAAACCATGGATGTGCATGGAATATTATATATTTTTTACTGGCTTCATAGTAGCCTAGTTTTCCAAAAAAGTTAAACAATTACTACCGTCAAAGAAGGTAGCCTACCACAGATAATAATTATGTTTCATGTTATATTATATTATATTATATAGCAGTGTTGTAGTGGAGTCCACACCATCCGAGTTCGAGTCCGAGTCCAGCGCTAAAAGTTCTACCATGTATATTTCCAACTTAAATTGTATTTAATGTTTTTTTTAAAAGTCCTAGATACATAATAATATATAAGTTCCAGACAGGGAAAATTTGTATTTGTGCCAAAATAATGTAAGCTGAGTTGAGTGCAATTTATACATACATGTATGTATACTGTTTGTATATGAACACATATAATGTAGCACTGTACTTGTTTCATGCCAGTATACCAACATCGTACAGACAACGTTGAATATCTTGGAAGTTGCGTCACTTGATGTAAGTCGGTGCTCCACACTGCGAGATTGACTAATTTAAAAATGCAAATAATGCCTAGTATGTATGCATTATAATCCACTGAATGGTTCTCTTCATACTCATATTAATCGAGAACTTAGACATGTTAAAACTTGGTTGATGTTTCACGTGGCGTGGCATGGAAAGCTCAACGATATAGTACACAGTACCAAAGATCTTTGATAGTACGTACACAAGTACCCGGGTGCGTGCGCAGTCTGTGCACGTTTTTGTTTACGTGTTACAATATGGCGGCGTGGGTGTATATAATAATACATAGCACGCTAGCTTCCTACAACTAGCGACATTCACGGAAATCCCTGCTGCGTAAACTAGACAATGTTTAGTCTTTTATCCACACTGACTGAACGACAATAAAACTAAAACAACGACAACAGCTAGCTTGCTGTACAGTTCAGTGGATGCCATGTATCAGAAATTTAAGTATATTTAGTATGTCTATTTTATTGACTCGTACATTACAGAACGGGTATATTTTTGAGAACTGGACAAACTTTGCGAAGCCGTGTTTTCTGCAAGTTCATGGCAATGACAAATTGACAATGATATTTTATTTCTCAAGTCACCCACAAAGGGTATAGGAGAAAATTTAAATTGTATAATGTTAAAAGAGGCTCAGTGTAAAAATCTATTGAATTTAAATAAATCATTTCCCCAAAAAAACACTTACGACATGTTTTCCTAAACCCGTGCGTACGCACTTAATTAGTTTATGTATGCAAACGTTTTGCCTTTGGTGCGGCGCCACGTTTTTTGCAAGGTGATGTTCCGGCCCTTTTTGCGCACTGTTCTCTTGCTGGAATTCAGGTGCATTTATGACTGTATGTATCAGTAACACTTCTAGCTTCACATTTCACACAATTTTTTACTCAAAAGAAATCAAAGTGCGCCACTTCTTTGGGGCGGCTGTGTATACATGGTTTGCGTGTAGAGCGCTGCTGCTGTGATGTGTATGCATGTGTCTAGTACAGTCTGGATCTGTGTGCGCATGCACTGTGCAACGTTGCTGCACGTACCTAATTTATATCAGTCCATGGCGTAAACACATATCATAGCGTGATCATAGCGCTTGCATAGCGATATGCATGCAGTGATACACGTTCGCGATCTGTTCCTACTAGGGATGGGAATAGATTTTATTGATACCTTAAATATAATTTGCTCCCAGGCAATTAAAAGATCAACTATTACTATTAGTTACTATAGATTAATAAAACAGTCAGAATTGTATAATTCTGTAAATTGAGATGGCATTGTAAATGTAATTTGGCTTGCTTCAAAATATCAGACATTAAAGAAAATAAGAGACACCAGAAAATAATGAAAAGGCCAGGACGCGAGAAGAGGATAAATGATCAGTTTAACGTTATGTCAAAAAAGATGGCTAAAATATTGTTGTTTAACCGCTGCTCTGTGATTGGGATATTTAGGAGTTTCATTCTCTGATGAAGATCGCAAATAGTTACGCTCCTAGGCGTGTTTCATAACGTTCATAAAGTACATAACCGTAACGTTTGCTGCACCATTTTCCCCTATCTCACTCATTTAGCCTATACATTTACATAGAAGACGAGATCTTTAACATTACCTGACCATTTTTTGGAGGCAAGCTGGCTGTTTTTATTAGCTGAAGATGACAAAAAATTGAAGATTATTATTTAGCTAATTTAGATTAGTTATTTGCTTTTCAAATCTACTCATCTGTGTGTGACCAAACAGGAAATCATTGTCAGATTAGTCTACCACCAATCAAAACACTAGTTTTACACTTGTAGTTAGTTATAGGCTCAATGAATAAAGAAAAGACAACATAGGTAGGCCTACGCTACGCATGCATGTTTTTCCCGGTAGCCTACTTTAACTGTATGTGCAGTGGTAGCGATAGCCTACCGAACTATGTCGGGCTTTTCTGTAATGACTGTCTTTAAAAGAAACATTTGTGAAAACATGTAGCCTGTCACAGTTATTTATAGATTGTTTTACATTAATGCAACAATGTTTTCTCATACACCAGAAGGAAGACAAGTAACATACTGTAGGGAGAATGGCTGGGGAAAGAAATCTGACTGCACCAGTAAGTTTTTCATGTATGTTATCATATTATATAATTCCTGTATGTGTAATGCCATTCATGTTTTTTGTTTTTAGAAAGAGAACGTGTTTGCCGAAGACCAAATATTGAAAATGGATATCACTACACTGACAAAAGCGATCATTCTGTCATTTATTATGGCTGCAATCCTGGTTATAAACCCTTAGTGGAAGGGTGGTGGGGGGAATTAACATGCAAGCACAATGAATGGTCTGACACTCCAAGATGCATCGGTAAGCAACACTTTTTCCTTTCACAAAATCAAAACTTTTTAAAAGGCTAGAGTAAAGCAAACATACATACAACGGGCCGTCTTTTTCGGGGGGCAACCGGTGCGACCACCCCAGGCGATGTGACGAAGTGACTTTGACATCACCCATTGACTTGGGCTTGTGAAAAGCATTTTGAAACAGCGGAAGTGCTGCCATGTTGTTCACAAATTGGAGGCAAAGACTGCGCAGCAGGGAGCAGGGGGACCCTTATATGGTCATTACGTCCAGCCAGGTCTGGTTCGTCCACTAAGCAGATGAGATACGAGTGACGCACAGTAAACAGCAAACTGTCACGGATTGGTTCTACAAAATGTTTAAATAGCGTAAAAACAACACAATAACTTAACAAATCAGCACATGGGGAGACATTAGATGAAGAAAATCCACCTATTATGACAACATATGTGACTGGTGCTGGTAAAAAGGTCCACAAGTCGCACAGGGTAATTTTTCTGTTTTTTATAGTGTATGAAAGTACAGGTCCTGAGCTTTCAAATGGCGTCTCACTGCACTGCAATATGCGCATATTTGAAGAAGATATGCTTCTTTGAATGTTGATGCACCTTCAAACACTTTCCTGAGAAAACTGCCCTCAAAGATTTGCAAGATTCAAACCTCAGGCTTGCAAACTTAATGGGCATGAAAAGTAGCTGGCTAACCCCACCCACAACCACTCCCCCAGTAGAGTATCAGACTCTGGCTAACCCCACCCACAACCACTCCCCCAGTAGAGTATCAGACTCTGGCTAACCCCACCCACAACCACTCCCCCAGTAGAGTATCAGACTCTGGCTAACCCCACCCACAACCACTCCCCCAGTAGAGTATCAGACTCTGGCTAACCCCACCCACAACCACTCCCCCAGTAGAGTATCAGACTCTGGCTAACCCCACCCACAACCACTCCCCCAGTAGAGTATCAGACTCTTGCTAACCCCACCCACAACCACTCCCCCAGTAGAGTATCAGACTCTGGCTAACCCCACCCACAACCACTCCCCAGTAGAGTATCAGACTCTGGCTAACCCCACCCACAACCACTCCCCAGTAGAGTATCAGACTCTGGCTAACCCCACCCACAACCACTCCCCAGTAGAGTATCAGACTCTGGCTAACCACACCCACAACCACTCCCCCAGTAGAGGATCAGACTCTGGCTAACCCCACCCACAACCACTCCCCAGTAGAGGATCAGACTCTGGCTAACCACACCCACAACCACTCCCCCAGTAGAGTATCAGACTCTGGCTAACCCCACCCACAACCACTGCCCCACTAGAGTATCAGACTCTGGCTAACCCCACCCACAACCACTCCCCCAGTAGAGTATCAGACTCTGGCTAACCCCACCCACAACCACTCCCCAGTAGAGTATCAGACTCTGGCTAACCCCACCCACAACCACTCCCCCAGTAGAGTATCAGACTCTGGCTAACCCCACCCACAACCACTCCCCCAGTAGAGTATCAGACTCTGGCTAACCCCACCCACAACCACTCCCCCACTAGAGTATCAGACTCTGGCTAACCCCACCCACAACCACTCCCCCAGTAGAGTATCAGACTCTGGCTAACCCCACCCACAACCACTCCCCCAGTAGAGTATCAGACTCTGGCTAACCCCACCCACAACCACTCCCCCAGTAGAGTATCAGACTCTGGCTAACCACTCCCCCAGTAGAGTATCAGACTCTGGCTAACCCCACCCACAACCACTCCCCCAGTAGAGTATCAGACTCTGGCTAACCACACCCACAACCACTCCCCCAGTAGAGTATCAGACTCTGGCTAACCCCACCCACAACCACTCCCCCAGTAGAGTATCAGACTCTGGCTAACCCCACCCACAACCACTCCCCCAGTAGAGTATCAGACTCTGGCTAACCCCACCCACAACCACTCCCCCAGTAGAGTATCAGACTCTGGCTAACCACACCCACAACCACTCCCCCAGTAGAGTATCAGACTCTGGCTAACCCCACCCACAACCACTCCCCCAGTAGAGTATCAGACTCTGGCTAACCACACCCACAACCACTCCCCAGTAGAGTATCAGACTCTGGCTAACCACACCCACAACCACTCCCCCAGTAGAGGATCAGACTCTGGCAAACCCCACCCACAACCACTCCCCCAGTAGAGTATCAGACTCTGGCTAACCCCACCCACAACCACTGCCCCACTAGAGTATCAGACTCTGGCTAACCCCACCCACAACCACTCCCCCAGTAGAGTATCAGACTCTGGCTAACCCCACCCACAACCACTGCCCCACTAGAGTATCAGACTCTGGCTAACCCCACCCACAACCACTGCCCCACTAGAGTATCAGACTCTGGCTAACCCCACCCACAACCACTGCCCCACTAGAGTATCAGACTCTGGCTAACCCCACCCACAACCACTGCCCCACTAGAGTATCAGACTCTGGCTAACCCCACCCACAACCACTCCCCCAGTAGAGGATCAGACTCTGGCTAACCCCACCCACAACCACTCCCCCAGTAGAGTATCAGACTCTGGCTAACCACACCCACAACCACTCCCCCAGTAGAGGATCAGACTCTGGCTAACCCCACCCACAACCACTCCCCCAGTAGAGTATCAGACTCTGGCTAACCCCACCCACAACCACTCCCCCAGTAGAGGATCAGACTCTGGCTAACCCCACCCACAACCACTCCCCAGTAGAGTATCAGACTCTGGCTAACCCCACCCACAACCACTCCCCCAGTAGAGTATCAGACTCTGGCTAACCACACCCACAACCACTCCCCCACTAGAGTATCAGACTCTGGCTAACCCCACCCACAACCACTCCCCCAGTAGAGTATCAGACTCTGACTAACCCCACCCACAATCACTCCCCAGTAGAGTATCAGACTCTGGCTAACCCCACCCACAACCACTCCCCCAGTAGAGTATCAGACTCTGGCTAACCACACCCACAACCACTCCCCCAGTAGAGTATCAGACTCTGGCTAACCCCACCCACAACCACTCCCCAGTAGAGGATCAGACTCTGGCTAACCCCACCCACAACCACTCCCCCAGTAGAGTATCAGACTCTGGCTAACCCCACCCACAACCACTGCCCCACTAGAGTATCAGACTCTGGCTAACCCCACCCACAACCACTGCCCCACTAGAGTATCAGACTCTGGCTAACCCCACCCACAACCACTCCCCCAGTAGAGTATCAGACTCTGGCTAACCACACCCACAACCACTGCCCCACTAGAGTATCAGACTCTGGCTAACCCCACCCACAACCACTGCCCCACTAGAGTATCAGACTCTGGCTAACCCCACCCACAACCACTCCCCAGTAGAGTATCAGACTCTGGCTAACCACACCCACAACCACTCCCCCAGTAGAGTATCGCACTGGATTTCAGAGGCTTGTGTTACTAAACAAAGCTATAAAGCTAACTGTTAGCTTAGTCAGCAAGGGCTTGGTTTGTCTGAAACAAAAACAGACAGATAAGAATATCACAATGAAAATGCTTGCAAATGATACTGTTACGCCTGGGTTTCAATCAGCCGCAACAAAAAACTGGAAACCAGACCAAGAAAAAATATGTTTTAAAGAAATTTAAGTAAACCAAAATGTTTGAGCGCATGTTACAATGCATCAGTGTGGGGGTGTTGTCAGCATGTATGTCGCTACATTATAGTCATTTAGCAGACGCTCTTATCCAGAGCTAACTGGGGTGTGAAAGCCCAAAATAAGAAAATATACCTGACGGCCCAAGGTAACCTGCCCAAAGAGAATCACGTTCTCTGCACCTAGGAGGCACAGTTTTTAAAAGGCATCCCCAGGTGCTGCCAATTATCAATCAATTAACACTTGGTGCCGGCACCACCGCCACCCCCTAGTTAACCGCTGCACCTGCATTGAAAGAGACAGAAGTCAAACAAAGGGAGAGATGAGGCACGCACAACACAATACATTGTTTGGACCTATGGCTAGCTAAATAGCTAACTGTTAGCTAACTTGGTTTCTGCTAAACAAAGGATGTGTCCGAATCGGTCTGAATCAACGCCCTTCTAATGGCTACTATTGAGTATGCTAGCTGTGAGAAAGTTGTTAACTCACTCAGTGCCACATAATTCTGGAACACTGTGCCCCAAGGGTGCCAAGCCAATATGGCTGCCCAACATTCTAAATGCTCAAATTCAGTTTTTAATTCTGCAAACTTACAATAAAACATTTTTAAACACTTCTTATGGTTTTTAACTTCAGATGAGAGTATAAATATTTTTGTAAGACTTACACCTGCAACAGGACAAATAAAACCTCATGCAATAACAAGCCCAGGTGTGAATGACTGGGATATAGAACATGAACTGATTGAGTAAAAAACTGTGAACAGTAAAAAGGTGATAACAGCAACAACAAGAGCAACAAGCTAAAAACCATGAAAAGTTCCTGTTAAATGCTGAAGTCCCCTTACCCCACCCACCCACCCACTCTCTCCCTCTCTCTCTTTCTCTCTCTCACTCATGGACAGCTGCTTGTGCAGAAGCCTTGTGTGCATGGTACATTTCAAAACATGCCGTGGGACACAGAGTTTGTCTGGGCACGTTTTGCAGAGAAAACTTGACTGCTTCCTCTGGCATTTCCCATCAGGGGGTTCACTTCTTTGTGGAGCACATCTTACAGTCCCGATTTTCATGGACCTCTGAGAAGTGCCTGCCAAGGAGAGGGCTCGGAACCGTCTCCGTCCCCACAGCTGGTACTGGTCCTTGTGACCAACTGCGCTGCCGCATAACATTACATTACATTACAGGCATTTAGCAGACGCTCTTATCCAGAGCGACTTACATAACTTCTTATTACATCTTATTACATTTATCCATTCCTATACAGCTGGATATATACTGTAGCAATGCAGGTTAAGTACCTTGCTCAACAGCAGTGTCCTACCTCGGAATCGAACCTGCAACCTTTCGGTTACAAGTCCAGTTCCTTAACCATTATACTACACTGCCGCCCACGGCGCATAAGCCCCTGGGAGACACTCTCCTTGAACAAGATGGCATTGACCAACGCGACCTCCTTCACATGGTGGTAATACCGCGGATACCACTTCATGCTGCGGTCTACACCACCCATGTATCTCTGCAAGAGAGGGAATGGACAAAAATTTGATATATTTTTTTGACAAAGTATCTATCCTTGATAATATAAATAAACAAAAGAGCAACATTGCTGAAGCAGTCAAAGCCTTTTGCCTTCAAAATATTTGTTTTTGAGTGTCTCCATGTGAATTGTTTTTATACTTGAGCACAAAATAGGCTATTGTACAAAATTGATTTATATTGCAGAAATGCTAGCTGTGAGATAGCTGTTAAGTAGGTGAAATGTTATCTAAATGTCGTGTACTTTAAATCCGCAAATGATATACTTATTATGCTTAGGTTTTCGCTGATAATAGTATTGAGAATATTTTTCGCATAGGCTACTGTATGTCAACTAAACAGTAGGCGATGCTGTAAGCAGTAACTGTAATGGATTTTAGTGGCGGATAATCAAACGCGAAGGTAGGGGTATCAGAACAAGTCACTCACGCAGGACCAATAAAGGGAGTAACACAATAATAAATGCAAAGAAAGAAAATACAGGAAACTAATTCCTTGTGGCTAAACAGCCAAACGAAAATCAACCCACTAAAATAGGGCGAACTCGAATAACGAGTGAAACACAAACTAAATCTCCCGAGCTCAATACTGGAGCCAAAACGGGAAACTTAGCAAAGAAAAGAACACCCTAGGCACATAAGTTCAGTCAGCCAAAAAGATGTAAAACCAAAACGAAACAAAGAAAAACTGTCTCAGAGAGAACAGCAAAGAATAAAATAAATAGCACAGAACGCTACCAAGAGGAATAATACCTATACCTGAAATAAAAGCTAATAGCAAGCAAAGTGTTTAATATCACGAGGTCGCTAGTACCTGGCTATACTTGGCTTAATGCAATGTCGAATGACAAAGAGGCACCGGGGAAGTGTAAGTGAGGAACTTAAATACCCCGCAGTTAGAAGCACAGGTGAAAACAACAATGAGGGCAAGCAAACCCCGGAACGGAACGTAGAAAAAATCCGATAGATTCTCAATCGGGAAACCAGGACGAGAACCACAACTGAAAAGAAAATAAAAACCCACGAACCATGACAGTAACGTTAGCCTACCTTATGTAGTAGGCTACACCGGAGGACGCAGTTGATTTGGACACAGCTCAACTAACAGACAGATTGATAGCAAAAACTCAAATTTACCAGAGTAACGTTACAAACCAGACAGGTTTTACGACAAACAATAGTAGGTACTTTGCTCCATCTGGACCTCTGGCTTTCGATATGAATATCTTCAGACAGAGCTCCATATAAAGAAGCGAACAGCCGGTTTGTGGCAGAATGGAACACAGTTCCGTAATTCGGAAAGTTTTTACATATTCTGGCACTTGTCCTCTCCACAAATCTCAGCCGCAATTTTCAGGTAGCCGTTTCCTCAGTTCGTAATGCAATTAAGAAATGGCAGTTAACAGGAACTGTGGAGGTGAACTTGAGGTCTGGAAGATCAAGAACGCTTTCCAAGAGAACTGCTCGTATGATTGCAAGAAAGGAAAATCAAAACCCCCGTTTGACTGAAAAAGACCTTCAGGAAGATTTAGCAGACTGGAGTGGTGGTGCACTGTTCATCTGTGCAGCGACACCTGCACAAATATGACCTTCATGGAAGAGTCATTAGAAGAAAACCTTTCCTGCATCCTCACCACAAAATTCAGCGTCAGAAGTTTGCAAAGGAACATCTAAACAAGCCTGATGCATTTTGGAAACAAGTCCTGTGGACTGATGAAGTTAAAATATAACTTTTTGGCCGCAATGTGCAAAGGTACGTTTGGAGAAAAAAGGGTGCAGAATTTCCATGCATTAACTTTTGTCGTTCCCCTTCTATGTAAAATTATTCCAAACCGAGATACGATTTGTGCGTTTCATTTTGATGTGGATACTGACTATAGCAACAGTAGAGCAACGCTCTTGCTCAATCGCCTGCCACCCATTCTGATCTGCTAACAACCTACCGGAAATAGGACAACCCTCCCCCACGCCCCCCCCCACAGTATGTTTAAAATAATGACATCTCCACCATTATTTAACTCGACAACAAAATGCGTATTTTTTATTATTATTATGCATCCCTAGTTTCACCAGCTCGTGTGACATATTCTAGTGGGAAAAATGTATTGACTTGCATCGAAAAAGGGGCCTGAAAGACCTATACTGGAGCCGACCGCAGTGGCGCTAGTGAGCAACGTCTCTTGCCGCTCTCAGCCAAACCAGGATGAGCGATAATAGGCCAATTTAAAGCACAACTGAACTTTAATAGAATTTTGGATTGTGTGATAATCCAGAATAGGGTATTTGTCGCTCTCCATTCACTTCTATATGGCAGCTAAAACGGTCTCAAAATTACACTTCTAGCAGGTATACGAACGTGAACAAAGCAGATTCTGTCAATACAAACAATAACCAGTCCTCATACGTATTTTTTATTTTTCTTATTAAATATCCCTTCTCTGGCTATTTCGTATTTTATTTGGAACGTAGATCTGGTAGATAATTCTCGCGCCAGAAACAGCGTTAATGCACCGATGCGTCAGAAACCACTCATTGGTCCAAATTTTCACGGAAGCGCACATGGTGGCGAGCTCAAATGCTTATGTATGCATTCTCTGGCAGCGTACCTTGCACACAAATATGTGATACCTTTTCCCGTCTAAACTCTGAACCGTAGTTTGAAGTGAAGAGAAGGGTGTTTTCAGCACACTAGTATAATCACAGTAATGGAGAAAATATCTCTAAATATACAGGTGCAGCTCAAAAAATTTGAATATCGTGAAAAAGTTCAATATTTTTTGTCACTCATTTCAGAAAGTGAAACTCATATATTATATAGATTCATTACACATAGAGTGAAATATTTCAAGCCTTTATTTCTTGTAATTTTAATCTTTTAACCAGGCACCTGATTGTCAGCACCTGGGGGTACCGGAAGCTCAAAACAAGAGTCAATAGCAACAGCAGAATAAGCTGTTTGACATTGGCAGAGAAGGTTTGGCTAATTTTTCATGGGCGCAACCCACATACTCAGCTGTGCTGCTCATCCCACAAATGCATGTTCCTTACAAATGGGGCACCATTTAAAAGGGAAATAAACAGGCTTTCCAACGGTATAAAATGTATTGCCAAGAAGCATTGTTACAACAGAGAAATAATCTACCAAACACAAATTTCCAAACTTTTTGTTCGATGTTTATATGAGTTTCACTTTCTGACATGAGTGACAAAAAATATAGAACTTTTTCACAATATTCACATTTTTTGAGCTGCACCTGTATATACACTGCTCAAAAAAATTAAGGGAACACTTAATCATCACAGTATAACACCAAGTCAATTAAACCAAACCGGTCATGCTGGATGATGTTGCAGGCAGCATAACATTCGCCACAGCATCTCCAAACTCTTTCACGTCTGTCACATGTGCTCAGTGTGAACCTGCTCTCATCTGTGAAGAGAACGGGGCGCCAATGGCGAACCTGCCAATTCTGGTGTTCTCTGGCAAATGCCAATCGAGCTGCATGGTGCTGGACTGTGAGCACAGGTCCCACTACAGGACGTCGGGCCCTAATGCCACCCTCATGGAGTTTGTTTCTGACAGTTTGGTCAGAAACATGCACACGAGTTGCCCGCTGGAGGTCATTTTGTAGGGCTCTGGCAGTGCTCCTCCTGTTCCTCCGCGCACAAAGGAGCAGATACCGGTCCTGCGGTTGGGTTGTTGCCCTTCTACGACCCTGTCCAGCTCTCCTCGTGTAATGGCCCATCTCCCGGTATCTCCTCCATGCTCTTGAGACTGCTGGGAGACACAGCAAACCTTCTTCCTACGGCACGTATGGATGTGCCATCCTGAAGGAGCTGGACTACCTGTGCAACCTGAATGGGCTGCAGGTACCGCCTCATGCTACCAGTAATGACAAGGGCACTATTTCCAGAAACAAGTGTGCCAAGCTCGTAGCTTCTTTCCCAAGACGCCTTGAAGCTGTAAGGTGCAGCAACCAAATATTAGGCTAAGGGTGTGTACAGATATGTAACCCCTAAATAACCTATTTTTGTCAATAAAATTGCATATTTTCTAAAAACCTGTTTTTACTTCGTCATTATTGGCTATTGTGCGTAGATGTTTGAGGCAAAAAATGAACTCAATCTATTGTAGTATAAGTCTGTAACGTGATAAAACGTGGAGAAGGTGAAAGGGGTGTGCAGACTTTCCGGCTTGATTGTATATAAGAACTGGAGACTATGGGAGCTGCTCATTGGCGCATGAAGCCAATTGATGGAGGCTGCCATGTTACAAAAAAAGCTTATTCTGCTTTATAGGCTATGCATATCTGGTGGAATGTTGGGCCTATTTCTTTATTATAAAGGCAATCCATTTCTAATGGCAAATAATTCAAATGGCTAAGCACTGTAATGGTAAATATTAATGGCAAGTCAATACTAATAGCTCGCTTCTGATAGTAAACCACACGGCCACAGTTAATTAGAATGGCTATGGTCGATCCAGTCAAATTTTGTCACATCGACTCTTGAAGCGAGTGGGGTATTGGCCGAGATGTATAGAGGATGCTTCACTAGTCACTCAGTGGTGTTAACGTTTGCTACTTGCTTAAAAATATATAATAATAATAAATAAATATTCAGGTGCTTGCTGGGTACTGACTAAAAATTAGTATGTCCTTCGTCGATCGCGCTGACATCAGGTTTCTCGTGCAGTGGTTAATGGGGATATGGATTTAGGACTTCCTGATCTTCAGGAAGCAACAGGTGCCCTGTTGTTACACATAGCTCTTCTCACTAGATAGTATAAGCCACGTGGCCAGGCTACCTATAGCCTACTTATGTGTCACATTGCGTCGTATGGCTAATGCCTGATCCAAGAACAAAGCCATGTTCTCGCTCCATGCTGGAGGAATGTTGATATGGTCTTCCTGATCTTCAGGAGACAGCAGGCGAGGTTGGGCACTGGATGATCTACTGTTTTGGGGGTTTCTGGTCATCTCCTGTTTAGCAGTGGGAGATGCCCGTGCTCCAGAGCAGTACTAATGCAGAGCTAAACCAAAATAATTATGCAGCACATTCATTATTTAAACATGTTATTTAAATATGTGAGTTGTCCTGACAGAAATGAGCATTGTGAACAGTTAGTGCACAGAGCAAGTTCTGTCGGAAAACCTCTCGATGTAGCCGACCATGGTCAGCTAGAAAATACGCGTCCCATACTCAACCAATCACATGCACACACCTCTAATGGGGCACCCTTTTTAAACCAATAATGTGCTGCTTGTTTGGATCTGCTTTACTATGGGGGTTTCTGGTCATCTCCAGTTTAGCGGGGAGAGATGCCCGTGCTCCAGAGCAGTACTAAAGCAAATCCGTTCAGCGCCAAACCAAAATAATTATGCAGCACATTTATTCATTAAACATGTAATTTAAATACACGAGTTGTCCTGACAGAAATGGTATTTTTAAACACAATTTTGTGAACACAAGAATGTCCAGGCTCTGTATGACCAAACAGGTTTCTATTCAAATACAAATATTCCAAATAAATAAATAAATAATAATCGTGATAATAAAAATTATAATTTATTTTATTCATGCTGTGCTTTTCATAAACCCAAAAGCACTGGATGCAGACAATTGTTCAAAAAAAGCTGATAGTCTAGTCATTTGTTACACATCTGAATCACAGACGATTTCCACTATAAATTATTGTAATTTCACAGTTTGATGTGGCACAGAAAGTTTCATTGATCACATTCTGGTATGAATAAAAAATACATGGCAAAGTTAAATTCAATAATTTAGGAAAGATTGGGTAGCATTGCTTTGGAATAGAGTGAGTTTAATTAGTGTGAGCTACGATAGGCAATATTGTTTGTTGTAACATTTTGAGGTGAATACATTTAAAAGCAGGCCTAGTTTTGCAAGTTGGAATTAATGACTTTACAGACAGTGCTTTGTAGGCTATGCGTGAGGAAGTTGGCTTATGTTGAAAATGGTTTTTGTTGAGATTTTTGTATACTAGTTTGATAGATTGCTGAATACAGGCCTCTAGATACCCTCCAAGGTCATTCTATTTTTAACAGCAATTGCCTTTTTCCATTGTGGTATAAAGTTATATTATTGTTTTCTCAGTATGTTTGGATTCATTAAAGATTATGTAACCTTTTTTTTTTTACAGATGAAACGAAATGTGTTGCTCCAAATATTTCTAATGCAATACAGAAAGAAAGAAAAGACATGTATTCAAATGGTGAATATTTGACATTTGAATGTGTTGATGGATACAAAATGGAAAGTAATGATCGGATAAAATGTGTAAATGGAAATTGGGAGTCACCACTACCAATCTGCAAATGTGAGTAATCCTTAGGTGAAATGGTTTTTCAAATGTATTACTTATTTACCATAATAAGCCATAATATTTACCATAATACCAAAAAATAATGCATAGACACTGAAACAATGCTAATTTTGTGTTATTCATCTAATGTCAAATGGTAAGTTGTGAATTTAATCTTATGTATTGGGGGCCTGTCTTTGATAGTGTTACTGAATAGGATTTTTGTTTCCCACAATTCTTAAAAAGGTTTTCAAATGTATAGTACCAGATCTTGAAACATGCAGGGCTCTATATTGTTCCATTTCATGCAATGAGCATAAAATGTAACTTTATTGTTTCTTCATGGCTCAGTGTCTTTTGCAAACATATAAGCAGAAGGGACCAGAATAAATTTTATCCAAACAATGTTTTAGTAATTTTAAGAGAGACTTTGGTGGAAAAAATAACAAAAATACAATAATAATATGCAAGATGCAGTGCACTCCAAAAGTGTTCAGACAGTAAGACGTTTTTTGTTGTTTTGGCTCTGTACTCCAGCAGGTTAAAGTGCAGACTTTCAGCTTTAATTTGAGGTTGTGCACATCCATATCGGGTGAACTGTGTAGCAATTGTAGCCATTTTAATACATAGTCCCCCCATTTTAGGGGACCAAAAGCAATTGGTAAGTCATAACCCACCCCCCCTCCCAATATTTATTTGTTTTTTGAAAAACAGCACTTAAATACTGTTCGCAAAAGGCACTAGAAATGACCATTTATTAATCTGCTGTTAAATTTTTTTTAAAAAGCACTCCAAACAAGCTAACAATACTGCAAAACAAATCTTTTAAAAAAAGATTTAATTTGTGCTCTTGCAAAATTTCCCTCACTATTAGATTATTTTGTTTCTATTTAAATACGTCAACAACAAACAAACAAAAAAACTCATATATTTACGTGTATATCATGGTTGAGATGGACTCATTTCACTGCCTATTTCTAATGTGACCATTACTCCTACCTGTTGTGGCTCAGAGGCTCAGTTGAGCTGAAGCAGCCTGCCTCACTCCTCTCTCCCCCATCATCTTGAATCTAATAATAGTATGCGGTCAAGCCTTATTCACTTTATTTCATCAGGAGTAAAATACCATGTCATTATTATATCACAACGATCTAAATAATGAAAACGGCTACTGAAACCGTGTCAAATGCAAGTTTGAGTGGACTGGCTAAAGTAAATATTTGCTAGCCTATGTGCTAGCCCAACCTTGGTCCCTGTTTATGCTGGTTTTCGTTCCAACTACAGTTGCAATCTAGAATTTTGGCTGCCTTTTAACCGCAGCTTTTCATTGGGTTTCACCACACTGGGCGCAAGTAGCCTAGCCTAGCATGGCCTTCAAAAACCAATATAAATCTCCTTTTTTGAAAACAGAAAACTCTCAGTATACTCACGTGTGCGTCTCTTCGTGTATTTTCGGTTTGCCACTGTAGCCTACATCCCAAATTCCCAACCGTTTATAAATGTCCACACTAGATTTTTCATTTCATTCCATTTTTCAGTAGGACATATAAAGACATGTCTGAGTATAGTGTGCGTTTCCTGTTTTCACGTTTTTTTTTTTACTTACCCCATTGGAACACGTTTAACCTACTGAGAAGCTGCAGTTAAAATGGAAATAAAGCTATCTGTGAGGTTGTGCTATGCACAATTATAAATGATGGGAAACAACCTTTCAATAAGGTCTGGGTTGAAAAAAGTGAACCTATCCTTTAAACCAGTTTAGCCTACTTCGAAGTAGACTACACAGCGCACCATTGTCACCAACACTCAGATGACGGATACAACTGGAGTTCTGGGCTGAACTGTCCTCTACAGTCGATGGGCAAAGGACCCTGATGTACCATTCCAAGCGTTGTGATTGGTTGCGGGAGCAGGGCGACGTTATCTGTCAGCTGCCACCTTGTGTCTAGCAGCAGCGCGCTGAAGCGCAGTGCGCACCCGCCTCCAAACAGAACGACACCTCAGAATAAAAGATGCCACGGAGGGGACCTCAACATTCCTCTCAAGCTCAGGAAATAGTGGAGGCTGATACCCCAGTTGAGCCTCGAAAGGCGAGAGCCCCGTGGATGCGTTGTGCAACGTATTATGGGCATACTCTGCCCAGGCCAGGTGTGCACTCCAGGAAGTAGGATTAGAGGCCGCTAGGCAACGCAGAGTGTTCTCCAGCGTCTGGTTAGTGCGCTCGGTCTGTCCATTCGTCTCAGGATGGAAGCCAGACGACAAACTGACCGAGGCACCAAGCAGAGAACAGAATGTGCGCCAGAACTTAGCCGCGAACTGAGGACCGCGATCAGAAACCACATCCAACGGCAACCCGTGTAGCCGGAAGACGTGATCTATCATAAGTTGCGCAGTTTCAGACGCTGAAGGCAGCTTAGACAAAGCAATAAAATGAGCCGCCTTGGAGAAGCAATCCACCACGACTAAGATCACCGACTTACCCAGTGACATAGGCAACCCGGTGACGAAGTCGAGGGCGATGTGACTCCAAGGATGGCTGGGAATGGGAAGAGGGCGCAAAAGCCCAGAGGGTGGGAGATGTGAACCCTTACTGCGGGCACACACCGGACAAGCTGCAACAAAACTCCGAACATCCCTTTCCAGACTGGGCCACCAAAACCGGCGAGCAAGAAACTCTTTTGTGCGGTGAACGCCCGGATGAGCAACTAATTGTGAAGTGTGCCCCCATCGTAATACACGGGACCTAAGCCTCAGTGGAACGAACAAACAGTGAGGTGGCCCCCCTCCAGGCCCTGGATCGGAGCGCAGCGCCCTTTGCACTGCAGCTTCAACGGCCCAAATAACCGGAGCAACAATGTGGTCGGTGGGAATGATAAATTCAGGAACAGAAGCCCTGTCCGAATGATCAAAGACGCGAGAAAGGGCATCTGGCTTCATGTTCTTGGAGCCGGGGCGATACGTGAGCAGGAAGTTGAAGCGCAAGAAGAATAACGCCCACCGGGCTTGGCGAGAATTAAGCCTCTTGGCTAGCTGCACGTACTCCAAGTTTTTATGATCCGTCCACACCGTGAACGGATGCTCCGCCCCTTCAAGCCAGTGACGCCACTCCTCAAGAGCCATTTTGACTGCCAAAAGCTCCCGGTCCCCCACATCATAATTTATCTCGGCAGGTGTTAATGCGCGAGAAAAGTAAGCACAGGGGTGCATTTTGTGGTCAATAGGGGATAGCTGGGAGAGAATGGCTCCCACTCCGAACTCAGACGCGTCTACCTCTACTACAAACGGAAGGGAAGGGTTAGGCGTGACAAGAATAGGTTTGGACGTGAAAGGTTTTTTGAGGTCAGAAAATGCCGCTTCGGCCCTCGAGTTCCATAGAAACCGAGAAGAGGTTTTGTTTGAGAGAGGATGGCGTGGGCCAATTCTTAACAGCCAAGACTTTCTCGGGGTCCATTTGAACCTTGCCATCAGCCACAATGAATCCCAGGAACGACACTGATTTCGTGTGAAAAACACACTTCTCTGCCTTTACAAAAAGCTGAGCCTTGAGCAGAGCATTAAGAACCTGCCTGACATGGCGAATGTGACTGGAAAGATCGGGAGAAAAAATTTAAATGTCATTAAAATGTACACAAAAAACGATTTCTCAATTTTTCATCTCTCTTAACACATCGTTCACTAACGCCTGGAAAACTGAGGGGGCGCTAGTGAGCCCGAATGGCATCACCTGGTACTCATAGAGTCCCGAGTGGGTGTTAAACGCAGTTTTCCATTGGTCTCCCTCACGAATGCGAACGAGGTTGTAAGCGCTGCGTAAATCAAGTTTTGTGAAAATAGACGACCCCTGGAGGCGTTCAAATGCCGAATTCATAAGAGGGAGAGGATAACAATTCTTAACAGTTATCGCATTAAGTCCCCTGTAATCAATAGATGGCCTAAGACTACCATCTTTTTTCTTAACAAAGAAAAAACCGGACCTCGCCGGCGATGTGGAGGGTCTGATGAATCCGTTGGCTAACGATTCCTCTATGTAAGTTCTCATAGCGGCACTTTCAGGAGCCGATAAAGAATACAACGCTCCCCTGGGAGGAATCGAGCCAGGGTATAGGTCGATGGCGCAATCATACGGCCTATGAGGAGGAAGAGAAGTGGCGCACTGCTTACTAAAAACCTCCGCCAGATCTGTGTACTGCTGGGGAACATTAGCTGGCAACAAAAACTGAATAGCTCCGCCCACCCGGACACTCTCCAAATCTGACTCTGCATCGCCTGGACTGTCCCAATCGATCTCAGAAGGAGATCCCTCCTCCTCCCACACACTAAGACCGTCAGCAAACGAGTCCCAAGCAAGACTCCCCTTGGTATTGCAAGATGACGCTACTGCCTCGTGAGCATCACGGTGAACACTATCCTCCTCCTGCTCGCTGTCAGAACTGTGATCGGAAAAAGAGCGGAGTAATCCGCCAGATCTAAGTATTTTATTTTTCGAACAGTGGTGTCTGCACTGAAACCCCCAGCGGAGAATAACCAAACCCTCTGCTCCCCAGTTAATATGGGGCTTGTGCTGAACCAACCATGAGTGTCCCAGAACCAGTGGATATGTGGGAGAATCCACTAAAAAAAAATTTATACGCTCCGTATGATCCTGTAACGAAACAGACAGTGTTAAGGAGCTGGTAACCCGCCGGATAGAGCCCGTACCCAAAGGACGACTGTCAAGAGCAGTTACTAACCGAGGAACGGAAAGCGAAACTGAGGGAATCCCCTGCTCCCTAGCCCACTTAATGTCCATAAGGGACTCGACTGATCCGGAATCAATAAAAGCGATACAGCCGGTGGAATGCTTATTCCAACTCAGCTGCACAGATACTAGAGTTCGAGGAGACTTATGATTCTGTCTCACTAAGGACCTCGATTCCCTTAGCGAGACTCCTCTTTTCCCGCTAGCTTAGGACATTGATCTCTGAAATGCCCCGCACGTTTACAATAACGACACCACGCCTCTCTCGACTTGGTGGACCTGGAATCCCGTACTGTCGTCCCATCAACCTGCATGGGCTCATCAGAAAATGAGGAAACTGGAACAACCACCGAACGCGGCACACAATTAGAGACCCGACCACTGCGTGCCCCAGCGACTCTCTCTCTCTCTCTCTCTCTAATCCGATTATCAATCCTGATAGCCGTAGACACTAACGCACTGAACGAAGCGGGCGGCTCGAGCGCCGACAGGGCATCTCGAACGGGATCAGAAAGTGCTTTACAGAAAAGAGCGCTAAGCGGTCCGTCAGGCCACCCAGTCTCCCCTGCGAGTGCTCGAAAGGCAATGGAAAATGACGCCACCGTGTCGGAGCCCTGACGAAGATAGGTCAGTCGCATAGCCGCCTCCTGACCGGAAACGTCATGGTCGAACACCGACGCCATCTCCTCTACTAACCCCTCCATAGTGGACATCACGGGAGAAGATGATCTGATTAAGGGATCCGCCCAAGCGAGGGCCGTGCCTGTTAGAAGAGAGAGAATAAACGACACTCGAGACTCCTGGGTGGAAAACCGAGAGGGTTGCAATTAAATTTTTTTTTAACACTGAGTCAAAAACCCCCTACACCTCCCGGTCTCTCCTCCATAGCGGAGCGGGAGCTGTAACTTAGGCTCCTTAAACTCACGTGGGACAGGAATCACTGCGGGATCAGGAGGAATCAGTGCCGCCGAACTGGGTGCTCTACTATCGGAACTGAAGGTAAAGTAACCGGGGAGGCCGTAATAGTCAGTGTTAACCGGTGAATACTGTCCGCCAATTCACGCAACCCGTCTCCCTAATAACGTAGCTGGCTGGTGAACTGCGCCTGCTGGGTGTGTAGGGCTTGGACGGAGGCTTGAAGAGCCCTAATGCCCTCCTCATGGCCGGAGATAACCGCCTCCTGCGCTGTGAGGATTTGCCCTAGATTAACGACTGTCGCTGGTACCTCCTTACTGGCTTCCATATTCTGTAAGGGGTAGCGTGGGAACGAGGAACCAGACGCGACAGTAGGGGTTCAGAAAGTGCTCGACTGAACACCACAGAGCGGGAGGGAAACCCCGCAAACAGGGAATAACAATACTACAATCAAATAATAACTCTCCACACCAGGAGAGATACCGCTACAACTCAAAGCGACCCGAAGAGGGCGAAAAACTCTTAACTAGATATTAAAGCAAACAACAACGAAAAACCCTATAGCTCACAACGAGGGAGCCGAAACACATAAACAAGAGGTAATAGAGACGGAGAAGACAATCTGTCAAAGACAGAAGACAGGGGTGAAAAAAAGAGACAGGATAGAAATGACTAGCCTATTCTAAGTTTCTAACAAACTCTTGAACACATGCACCCTTGTCCCGTGGAACCACAACATGTTGAGGTGATACGGTCGACGCTTAATGTCCGCAATAACCCGTAAATTACCGGCTTTCCTTGTCAAAAGATTGGCAATATGGAAGCGTCTAACACAGGTGACGCGAGGTTTAAATAATGACAGGAACTACAGAACAGGTGAATACACTGAGTAGCAAACCCCAAAACACCAAACGGACAAAGAAACCAAGAGAAGAGACGCAACACGAGCGCTCCCCAGGGAAGTGGTCAAAAAGAGAAAAGCAGGCTGAGAAACCATGACAGGTTGCTCTGCCCTCAAAGCTCAGATGGATTATGACTTGTCGACTGCGCTCACGCAGCATGCCTTACAAACTAAAAGTAAATGGCAAACTTTTTTTTTCAGTACAATTTAAATTTAAATTATGGACAAGTTTAACCACTTCCTACATCTCTGAAAGGGGCAGATCGGGCCCTTGGAGCAAAAGGGGCAGGTGCTCGGGCACCCAGAGCCACCCCCTCTGCACATCCCTGACATGATATGCTTTGAATGCTCTGCGCTTTTCTTTTTCTTCAGTTAAAATTAAAACTATAATACTGTGGATTGTGGTACAAGCATAGCTATGAACCACACAAATTGTAGTTTGTTCTATTTATTGTGGTGGACCATAAAATAATTGCAAAAAGTCACAATGTTGAACACTATCTTTTTAATTGTAAAGAGTGCGAGTAGATGACATAGGCTACAACATCAAGCTCCTGCGATGATTAAAAAACATTCTGAAGATGTAATCATTAATGCGGGCAGAAATTACACCAGGTTGAGAAAATCAGAACATATTAGCTTGGTGGTTATGGTGCTGGCCTTGGATACATGCAGCAGTTGGAATGACTTACAGACTGTGCTAGGCTATGCATGAGTAACTTGGATTTTTACGTGGAAAACATTTTTTGTTGAGATCTTTGTATACTAGTTTGATAGATTGTTGAATACAGGCCTCTAGGTACCCTCCAAGATCATTTTATTTGTAACAGCAATTTTATTTTCCATTGCGGTATACATTAATATTATTGTTTTCTCAATGTTTGGATTCATTAAATGTTATGTAACCTTTTTTTTTACAGATGAAATTAAATGTGTTGCTCCAGCAATTTATAATGCAATACAGAAAGAAAGAAAAGACATGTATTCAAATGGTGAATTTTTGCCATTTGAATGTGTTGATGGATGGAAAGTAATGATGGAAAGTAATCAGATAAAATGTGTAAATGGAAGTTGGGAGTCACCACTACCAAGGGGCGAATGTAAGTACATTTTTGGTGAAATGGTTTTTCACATTTATTACTTATTTACCATAAAGTGCCAAAAAAGAATCAATTTGTTATTAATCTAAATGGTAAGTTGTGAATTTAATCTTATATATCAGGGCCCGGGACTGTATTTGATAGTGTTACTGAATAGGATTGTTGTTTCCCACAATTGCATCTTAAACATGTTTTCAAACGGATAGTACCAGATCTTGAAACATGCAGGGCTTTATAATGTTCCATTGCATAAAATGTACCTTTATTGTTCTTCATGGCTGAGTTTTTTTGCAAACATAAAAGCAGAAGGGACCAGAATTAATTTTATCCAAACAATGTTATTACATAATTTAAAGAGCAACTTTTGTGGAAACAAATAACAAAAAAACAATCACATAATAACATGCAAGATGATGCATACAGTGCACTCCTAAGTGTTTGGACAGTGACACATTTTTTGTTGTTTTGGCTCTGTACTCCAGTAGGTTAAAATGCAGACTAATAAGATATCAGACAAATAAGATATCAAGAGTATTTTGATGTTATTGGGTCACAGACATCAGGATGTCATGGCATGTATAAATTATAAATATCTATAAATTGTGTTCTGTATGAATTAGCCTTTGATGATCACTGGTTTTTCTAATATGCCATTGTGTCATCATGTACATGGTGGTGGGTTTAGGCTGGGGGTGGAGTGTGTGTAGCCCGTTTGAAAGGCTCTGGATGCACACAGTGAGTCAAAAAAATAGGCAAGGGGGTATGGGCTCATAAAAAATCCCCACTAAAGTTGCTCTTTAAGACAATAACACAGACTCCAACAGCCTAATTGCAACAAGGTATTTGTTATATACACTGCTCAAAGAAATTAAGGGAACACTTAATCAACACAGTATAACACCAAGTCAATTAAACTTCCGGGATATCGATCTGTCCAGTTAAGAAGCGTAAACGATTGTGAATCAATTTCACCTGCTTTGGTGCAAATGAAAGTGACAACAGATGGACAAGAGAGGCAACAGCAAGACAACCCCAAAAAAAGTAAATGGTTTTGCAGGTGGTGGCCACAGACCATTTCTCTCTCCTTATCCTTCCTGACTGATTTGTCTCTCATTTTTAATTTTGCGAGTGCCCTTGTCACTACTGGTTGCATGAGGCGGTACCTGCAGCCCATTCAGGTTACATATTTTTAAAGTATCATATTTAATATTTGGTCGCATATCCTTTGCATGCTGTTACTTCCTGATGTCTGTGAACCAACAACATCAAAAGACTCTTGATAGCTTATTTTCTGGTACTCTTACAAGCGATACTATAACGTCTCTGCATTTGAATGGATCTCTATAGGAATTGGGGAGTGGGACTAGATTTAGCTGTAAATTATGCTGGAACAGTATGGAATACATGGTTGGTAAAATGGCTGTAAGTCATCAAGGGTCTGAGGTATCAAACGAGCCTCAAACCATCAGCTGCCAGATATGCAGTCGATGAGGGATTTTTTTAAATCTCATAATAAATTTACTTAAATTAAAGGTTGGATTTTTTTCTTTTTTTCAGTGTGAGATTAAGCTAATTCACCAAATGGTGAATTTTTTATAACCCTTTTTACTCATCTTTACCAGGGGTACTGTCAGGCCAAAATGTGTCCGTGAGCCAAAATTGATCCGGGCCAGAGATCGGAATGCTTGGAATGTCGTTGCTATGCCAACAGACACGCGAGCATTGTGACGCGTAGCATTGTGACGTGTTCGCAACTTGCTTTGACCTCAGAATCACCGGGTGACAAACTCGCGCTTGCTTTTATCCTACAAAACATGACAAGGCATTTTCATTGGGTGAACGCGATCGCATAGCAAATACAGTAAAAAAATTATAATCGGTCATCAGAAAAGCTACCAATAATAGGCCCAAAAAATAACAATTAGGCCGACTGATCGACGTGACAGTAGATTAGTTTTATTGGGCTATTCAACAACGCGATAGGCCTACTTACTCTTTCCACCTCGCTGGTTTAACTTGCAGGACGAACAGGCTATAAATGCGTTTAATTTTTTTCCTTCGTTTTTTTTTTAAAAAAAATCCGGCGTTGTTAACATTAGTAACGGATGCTCATTTTTTTATAAAGCAACATTTGACCAGGAAAACATGACATTTCAGTGCAAATTATGTCAATATGTAATTTAAATGTGTACATTAATAAGATTATACGTTTAACCGACTAGTGAGGGTAGCAACGTTTACTCCATCCCACAATTGGATGATTCCGGCGATTCTGAGGTCAAAGCAAGTGCGAACACGCGTCACAATGCTCGCGTGTCTGTTGGCATAGCAACGACATTCCAAGCATTCCGATCTCTGGCCCGGATCAATTTTGGCTCACGGATCAATTTTGGCCTGACAGTACCAATAATAGTGGAGGGGGCTGTATTCAGGGCCCTCCAATATTATTGGCACCCCTGGTAAAGATGAGTTAAAAGGGTAAAGATGAGTAAAAATGGTTATTAAAAAATTCACTGTTTGGAGAATTAGCGTAATCTGAAACTGAAAAAAAATCCCTCATCAAGAAATAATTATTCTTAACAAAACCACATGTGCCACAATTATTGACACCCCTGCATTTATATATTGAATAAAGTAATCACTTTTTGTATTTCGTCGCATATCCAAGGGTTGTTTCTCCTGACTCATTTTCCTATAGAACTCTATGGGGGAAAAAGTCAAGAGAAGAAACCCTTAAATTTATCCATCCACATCTACTCCATATCTGGCCGCAGAGTGATGGTTAGGGGCTTGTTTGATACCTTAGACCCTGGATGACTTGCATCCATATAGCCAGTCATGTGTTCCATATACTGTACCAGTGTAATTTACAGCTGAATCTAGTCTCACCCCCCAATTCCCATAGAGATTCCTTCAAATACAGAGAGCTTATAGTATCGCTTGTAACAGTACCTGGAAATAAGATATCGAGAGTCTTTTGATGTTGATGGATCACAGACTTCAGGAAGTAACAGCATGCAAAGGATATGCGACCAAATATTAAATATGATACTTTAAAAATATGTATGATCCAAGGGTTCACATACTTTTGCCAACAAAGCATTTAATGTTGGATAATTTTGCTCAATAAATAAATTATAAAAGAATAACGTTTGTTGTTGAGCTGAGTTCACTTTATCAAGTTTTAGACTTAGATGAAGATGTGATCACATTTTTGATTGAATTTATGCAGATATACAGAAAATTCGAAAGGGTTCACAAACTTTCGAGCAGCACTGTATATACAGTAATTTATCTTATATTAACCTAATAATGTTAAGATCATGAAGCAAGTTAAATTGATTAGTCATGCCTGTTTAATATTCCAAACAGGTCAAATGTGTAATCCTCCCCCACGTGTCGAATATGCAACAATTACATCAGAATATAAGAGAATGTATCCTCATCTATCTAAAGTGCAATATCAATGTGCAGAATTGTCTAAAATGCAGAGGAGCAGCGAAGTCTCCTGCTCGGATGGAACTTGGAGCAGAATTCCAATATGCATTCGTAAGTACTAAAACATGGTAGACTCATCTGAGCCATTAATAAATTGATTTTAAAAGGTAGAATAAAAACCTGGGGCCTCATTCCTAATTTCATATAAATGTGAGCGTACGATCGTTTCCTAAAATGTTCCTACACAGCAAATGCAGTCTTAAGTGTTTTAGTCTTGTAATGAGACTTAAATCGTATTTTTTTCCCTCAAAAGTGGAAAATATTAGCTACGACCACGTCTTCTGCCAGTTCTATTCCTGACCCTGTTTTGTTTTCTCAACTACGAGTTTGCCTAGCGTATATCTGTACCTTTGCCTTCGCGGATTGCCTTCCTGTTATAAACTCCTACTGATTATGAGCATGCATGCCGTTTTCAGTACCGTGCCTCCGCTGACAAATATCCTGGATCTTGACCCTTGCCTGGACTTTAACCACGAGCCTTGCTTTCAGATTTTCGTACTTTGCATTGAACCTACTACGAACTGCCTAACGCTCTGTACTGTGCAACTGTGTGTAATAAAATCTCCTTCGGGAGTTTTATTTTATGTCTGGCTTCGAGTCCGCCTTTTTGGGTTCTACATCTGTGCGTGGTCGTCACAGTTTAGCTGTTAAAAAATCATAACATCTATCATTTTAAACTAAAATCTGTGGACTATCAGTAGATATTAGTATTGACTGTCAAAGCTAGCGTGACCCGGCAAAGCAAAGGGGGGTTGAGATCTGCAGAGGAGTCAAAAAACGGCACAACACCGGCGGTCAAATCCCACCCTGGTGCCCAAATCCACCGTTTTTGAAGTGTAGATAATATAGCTAATGTTACATTATTATTATTTAATTATTGAATTTATCAACAACAAAACAAGCAATGTAAGCGAAGTTACACCTAACTAAGAGCCATCAGCTCTAGCCTATCGTAGTGGTAACGTTAGTAGTCTAAAAGAAAGCAGACGCACCCAAACGTGCGTAAGTTACCTCGAACGACAGAAATGAACGAAAAACAGCCATTATAAATAAGAATTCCAGCTCAGATGACAATAGCCTTCCTTTACTTCTCCTAGGCACCTGCCTCAGTTTCAGACCAACTTGTGTAGCTCTGCTGGTGGTTGAACGGCGATGTAACCCACTCAGTCTCACACTGAGCACGTTTACATGCACTCAATAATCCGATAACTGGGAGTAATCCGAACATGGCAATAATTCGATAAATGCGTTTACATGCACGTAAGTAATTAGATAATGGGAAAAATCCAGGTTTACATGATTCAGTCAATATTCCGATTTCTTTCCCTGAACGCGATGTGCAAGTCAAACGTAAATTAGAAACATGTATTAGCCTAACGTTATATATTATAACTTACATATTTTAACGTTTATACATAACGTGACTATACTTCCTGTTGGGTTGCTAGAAACAGCACGCGGGTTGGTATGCGTAACCGTAAATTAGTAAACACGTTAACTATAGCCTAACGTTAGTTACATAAGAAAGAACAGCAGCCTATAAAGTATAAGAAAGTAACGTTAAACATGGTAACGTTAGACACTTATGGGTTTCGTCGTCATATGGCAGATGTTATGGTTGCGGGTGGCAACTAACACTGTCCTTCAAGCGTTCTGTGTTATGAGCAGAAGACGACGAAGAGTTTTAATGTTACAACAGTAAGTGCATACAGAAACATCATCGAAGTAACTACAGAACAGATGAGATAAAGCACATCCTTCCCATAAAGTAGCAGCTATCCCTAGTAATGAACATTGAATGCAGTTCACAGTAAAGTAGGTAAATCAGCTCTACTACAATTGTATTCTAAATATTATAAACTTCAACACACAATTAAACAAGAAAAGGTACCATGAAAGGTCCTAGATAAGTATCAGTCCAGGTGGAGTCTGTACTCCACATCTACTCCATATCTGGCAACAGAGTGATGGTTTGGGGCTCATTTGATACCTTAGACCAGTGGTTCTTAACCTTATTGGAGGTACTGAACCCTGCAAGCTTCATCAGTGCATTCACCGAACCCTTCCGACAAAAACGGCTCGACATTGCTAGTGTGAACCGTATACTGTGTGTGTCTTGACCCCTGCCGAACCCCTGAGACTGACTCAACGAACCCCTGGGGTTCGATCGAACCCAGGTTAAGAACCACTGCCTTAGACCCTTGATGACTTACAGCCATGTATTCCATACTGTACCAGAGTAATTTACAGCTGAATCCAGTCTCACCCCCTAATTCCCATAGAGATCCATTCAAATGCAGAGCTAGACCCTAAACAATTTCATCATTTCAGGTTTATGTAAAAATCCTCCAGACCCAGAAAATGGAGATATTGTACAAAGATACATGGAAGATGGTGAAATTGTAGTTACCTATTTGTGTAAACGCTATTATAAACTTCAAAATGACAGCAAAGTAAAATGCTACATGGGGGATTGGAAGCCATTTCCAGTTTGTTTACGTGAGTATTTTTGTTTTTTGTCTCTAACGTCTACTTGATTTTGAATAGAAAATGGTTTCAATTAAAATATCAGAAAGCACTTTACAATTAACTGTCTGGACACGGTATGTGTATAAAAACTAATAAAACGAATAAAATAACTGTTTGGCCATTTCTCCAGGAAAATCTTGACACCCGAGTTTAGCTTGCTAACCCGCTTGCTGTCCTTCACGTCAATGGTGTGTCGTCGGCTCAAATGGTTTATCATGTTTGTGGTGTTGCCTGTGTATCTGATTTCAACTTGGCATATCTTGCATATTGCAGCGGTTTTGTGAAGTACACCCTCCTTCTTTCTAAACCCAAAATGCTTCCATATGGATTAAACATGGATTAAAGCTAGTCAAAACAGTTTTAAAAGTAGTCGTGTCTCAGAAATATATTTTTAAAATGTAATCTTTCTAATCTTACAGATCGATGCAGTTGTATTTACACATTCAGATCGATGCATCGCGATGCATCGGTGCATTGTCCCACCCCTAGCAAACACGCTATATATTCACTCAGATGAAGCTAGTTGAGATTAGCAACACAAAAGGCAGGTTGTTTGCTTAATACTAGCTACAAATCAGTTTAAACAGATCGCTAACTACTGCAATTTACCTCAGCTACACAATGACTACAAAGCGGTTCAATTACCTAATGCACAGCTAAGACCGAATGTAAAAAATATACTTAACTGATCCGACGGCAGAAAATCAACAAACGCTGTCTAGATCATACCATAAGTAATGACAATGTTGGTGAGCTGTCAATCTATTATGGCTAGACTGTAATGTTACTCGTAAATTATACTGCACTATTGTAGAAGCTTCCATGTGTAGCGTAGCCATTCATTATGTTGGGTGAACCAGCATAGCTAATATGGGGACATAAATGGATGACATGGCAGTAAGTTGTCCCGTATAGTAATCCATGGGCTGGCGTATGTTTATATAGGCGATAGTAGTAACAGTGGTTGTCGTAGTAATTCACATGACCCTGTAAATTGTGTGCATGTTCTAATACATTGTTAGTCTGACTGGTTGGTAATAAATTACCTTTTATGACCAGAACGGGGCTGTGTTGGCACTGGGAACTAAACGGAGACAAAGAAATTGATATAGTAATTTCCCTCATCATTGCCTCCTCATAGGACGTGATAATATGTAAGTGGGCAATAAAGCTGTGTTCATTTTCGGATAGTTTTGGATAGCTTTGCATAGTTTTATTTGGGTTTTTATAGGTTTGGGTAGGTTTTGGGACACCTATAACCATTGCCATAATCGTTTGCAAAAGTTAGAAATTATCGAATGATATAGATGCGAATATACTTCCAATGAGTTAAGAGTTTATCTGTTATAAGATTTTGAGTATCCCTTGAATTACGGTGATGCACAATTATCCATTTTGGATAAATTTTTGGACACCAAGGTACACCGTTTAAAATTGCCTCATGGGACTTGAGCAGATATCCATTTAAAATTTTGTACACAGGCAGACAGGAGGTTTCATACATTTAGTAAATACAGTAGTTTATACACTACCAGTCAAAAGTTTTAGTACATCCATAATTTTCAAGGAATCAGAAATTTAAAAAAAATAAATCAACACCTTTCATTTTACAAAAAATAAATAAATCTTAGATGCATTAAAATGGCAACTTTCTGCTGAGCATATTCTTGCCATTTCTTTTCTACAAGGGCAGTCATATGGTACTGAATGTTCACAGAAACACTGCTGGAGAAGTTCCCACAGATGTACTGCACTTGTGGGTCGCTTCTTCTTGACCTTTCTGTCAAATTCGTCCCAAATTTGCTTGATTTTACTTCTCTTGCTGGAATATGGAAATAATTTTGACCTGTTTATTTTGCCAAATATAGGTTTTTTATTAACTAAAAAAATTTGGTCATTATCCTGTGAAATAAAAAAATATTTTTAACTTCTGACTATTCACTTCTTACCCTGTGCTATTTGAGGTTACTTACAAGTTAAACTGCTTAAATTACACTAGAAACAGAGTAGGAAAATATAACTAAACTTTTGACCAATAGTGTAAATATAATTTTTGGGTTGTACATTTAATATTTACACCTATTTTTTCAAAGATCATAAATGTAGGAAAAGGGGACATTTTTTATGTGAGAAAAAAGCTATATTTCCTTTAAATGTGGGAAAAAATGTACAGTAAAATCATTGCGTTTTATGTCGCATTCGGCTCCCCATAGTAGGCTAGCTATTTAGGCCTATTGTATAATCTCGTATCCTGTTTGGTTTGCTTTTATTTAATTTTTATTCTTGCCCTCAAATGTGAAGCAGTTTGCATTGCATTGCATGTATCCTATAAAAGGTGTTATACAAATAAAGTGTAGGTTATTATATTTGTATCGTCGCCATCAGCTTATAAAAAATCTGCGAGGAAGCAGTACACTCCTATTAATTGCTGGAGGTAAATATTCCCTCACGACTAAATCGGTGGTAGGCTAGCATTCATAGAGATGACCATCCGAGTGCCTTAAAGGATCTTGTCGGACTCGAAAAACATGTTCCCTTCTAAATCAAATAAGTGTGTGCGATTTCACTATGGGGCTTATAGGCTATGATTTCACTATGGGGCTTATAGGCTATGATTTCACTATGGGGCTTATACCTATGTTCATGTTCTCCAGCTAATTTAAGTTTAAACTTTGGGGTTTGGGCTTAAGGCATGTTGCCCTGGTAACAAGTCAGGCTAAATTCTGAACTCGCTTTTTGAAGCTGAAAATCCTGGGTTAATCCCAAAATGTTGACAAACTCATCGGGTTAACGGAGTTAGCCACATACGTGAAAATGGGGCCCAGTTCTCAGCCCTCAAGGACCGTGATTTCAATAACTTTAAGGGAATCGTTAATCATTTACTGAACAAGGTAGGTTGATGAATACCATTACATTAGTTAACTGGCTAATGCAATGAAATTATCCTATCTTGTGTATACTCAAACAGACAGTGTGTTATTATAGAATTTCCATTATGAAAAGGTATTTATCCCAAAAAAAATGTTATATTTATTGTTTTTGTAGAAGAACAATAGTTTGCGAGCAAACAATAAAAAAAACTGTTTTGTTGAAGAACAATATACTGTGGCTTTGGAAAACAAAATAAAAACTAATGGGTGCATTTTATTTTCCTTCAGGTCCTTGTGTGTTAGAAAACATGGATGCACTGTATAATATTAAGGAACCACTCAAGAAAGATAAATATTTGGCAGAGGGGAAAATTAAAACTCTTCGATGCATTGCACACCATTATGTCGAATCATATTGGAGGAGGAAAGAAGTTGATGTACTGTGTGAGAAGGGCCAGATTAAGATTGCAAATCCATGTAAGTAACCAATTAATATTTTTGAGAGAGGAATAGCTCTCCAACACAAGGCTTGTGATCTGGCTCTCATTCAATTCCATGAAAATATTTTTAAAGTACACATTTGAATGAAGATATTGAAATTATTTATTTGAATGTTTTTAAATGTGTCATTCTTTGCTTCCTATGTTTTTATCATGTCTTTATTATATTTTATTATGTTTGGAAAGTACTTTGAGCTGCATTTTAATGTATGAAAGGTGCTATATAATAAAGCTATTATTATTATTATTAATAATTAAGCCATTTTAGTTCCATTAATATAAACAGCCATTATAAGGTTTCCGACCATTTTTGTATTTCTACTTTGCATATGTTGATTTATCTTTAACCCCGTCAGAACACCATAGCTATGGCTGTGAAAACACCTGAAGCTAAAAACAAATGGTAAACTAAATGTCCCTAACCTACATGTATATTCAGATCCAGAATTACTGGAACCCTTGATAAAGAGGAACAAAAATAGGCTGTATAAAAAGCAACAGAGGTAATGACTGAATAGGTATACTGAATGCTCAAAAAAGGGGGAAGATTATACCTTTTTAAACTATTGCAACTGTTCAGCGAAAAGGTTTTGTATTTAACAAGCAACAATTTTATTTTCCAAAACGATTGCTGGAAAAATGAATGGCACCTGTTTTTTTTCAGTGCTTTGGGCACTGACCCTTCGCAAGGATAGTGAAAAAAAAACTATTGAGTTGTGTTCTATATTGTTTTATGAGAGTGATCATATGATTAGTGATCATATTGGTGGAATCTTTGACCATTCTTCTATACAGAATTTTTCAAGATTGCGCTTTTGAACTACCCCCCTCAATTCAAACCACAAATATTTGATTGCTTCAAGTATGGGGATTAACATAACACTGCAGAACAGCAAACAGGATTTTGAAAGATTCTATATGGAGGAGCGGTCAAAGAATCCCCAATATCATCACTAACCTCATGAAGCACTCTAGAAGACTATCAGTGGGCCAGCCTGCTTTGAGAGCATGGTCTTTCTATGTATCGTCATAGTAGCTGACCAGTCTGCTATAGAGGTCTCCTATTTTAAGGAGGCATATACAACTGTCACACTAAAAAAGCACGAGCAGGGCACAAAAATAAGCAGGTCCCGGTTTGATTTATGATATTTAATGAAGTAAACTTATTTCTTCATCTGTTATTGGTAAATGAATAATGCATGAAATAATGTATTAATTCATTAATTCATGTTAATCAATATTAATTAATCAATAAACAAATTTGATCTTGTTTTTCAGGGATCATCTACACATTGGTGCGGGATGAGTTGAAATACAAAATATAAAAGTCCTTCTTATTGTAATATTACATTAATAATTTGTGCATGGCTCCTAATCATCCCCTACCAATGTGCAGACCATCCATGTAATGTGTTCCAATTGACTTTGTACAGTTTTTGGCCTCTCAACTCAATTTCAGCCACTGGAATTATTCTTATGTTGTCCAGGGGAAGCAAATGGTATTGTAATCACAGGTACTGTTTTTCATTCCAAAGGATTGCCTTCATCTCTGGTGTAGGGGAGTTGATCTGGTACAATATTAATCTGATTAATCCTGCTTTAAATATTTGGTTATACATACCATGGATTGTGTGATGACAGGATGTACCTTGATATTATGCATTGAAAATGTTTTTGTTTTTTTCTGCATACAGTGGATTGGAAACATATTCAGACCCCTTAGACATTTTCATATTTTTTGATTTTTTGAGTATGAAAATGTGATAAAAAATGGATTTAATCAGGTTTTTTTGCTGGTATTCAAACTAAAAATCTCTACAATGTCAATGTGAAAAATAAAATCTACAACGTGTACCAAATTATTTACAAATATATTAAAAAAAAAAATTCTAATGTAAAATATATATTGTATACATATATAGTACTTTAACAGCCATACTGTAAGGGTTTGGTTTGATACGATGAATCAAACGTGACAAAACAACAAACGATTTACAGAACAAGTAACTCACGGACACGAGGACCCCTAAAGGAGTCTAGGAAGACTGATAATGGTAGAAACTAAAAACAAGGGATGAAAACTCCCTGGCCGTAGCCAAATATTAAACAACCCACTAAAACAGGTGTGGCTCATAGACATGAGTAGAAAGGAGCAATATCAGAGATTCCCAAACAGAAATACATGAGCATAAGCTCGAAAGAGAGAAAACAAAAAATCACCTTCGGAACTTAGACTATAACGCCTGATAAGAGGTGAAAAATAAATGAAATAAAAATAAACCTCTCACTCTCAAAACAGCAGAGAGTCGAAGAGAAGTAAAGAAACAAAAATAGCGAAAGGAACTCATTTTGTAAAGAGCTTCGAGGACAGCTAAAGCCAATCTAGTAGTGAAATCTAGAGCAGCTATAACCTAACCAACCCTGACTTTGTGAAAGCATGAAGTGACAAAGAAGCGCCAGGAAGTGGAAGTGAGGGGCTTAAATACCTAGCAGGTAATTGGACAGGTGAAACGACTAATAAGCAGGGAGAAGCAAAACCCCGAACCGGAACGTGGAAAAAAATCGATAGACTGCTAACTGGAGAGAGAAGACGAGAAACGTAGCGAAAAAGGAAAAAATAGTCACGTACCATGACACAAACAGGTGAAACCTTGTTCAAAATTGCACATCATAAGTTGCCCAGACGTCATGTTTAGATTGTATATAAGGACTTTATTTATCTATCTATCTGTTTTGCTTTATTCAGACTTAGAAATGCAGAAAGGGTAATCGATAGAGAAGAGGGATCACAGCTCAGAAAGTGCCGGCCACCATCTGGACGGCACCACATTCCGCTTTTTTTCTGCACATTGGTGGCTTAACATAAATTTTTAGGATCATGTTTTTATTTTTGCACTATATATTTTTTTATTGTACTACATTTTTAAAGGCTCTCCATGAATGTATAAACATATTTTACAGCCAAGAAACCAGTAAACAATGTCAGTAAAAATTGCTCTTTTTCTGTGAAATTAATCTTTTCTTTATTGGTTTACAGGCAAACACCAAAGACATTTTATGTGAGAATATGTGAGTATGAACAACCTGTCAACAAGCTTCTTTTTAATTAAAGACATAATCGGTCAGATCCAATTAAGTTTAAGGGCATATGTGATTCAATCAAACAGTACTTTTAACAGTCACATTTACATTTGATTGAAAACTATTTATTTTATCTTTGTGTTCATTTCTTGGACTGGGACCTCACTGATACCAACTGTTTGCTTGATATTGTCTTAAAATTATCATGAATATATTACAGAAAACAACATGGATTTATATTTCTTGACTTCATTATGTCTTCTGTTATATTTATTTTAATTCTACTTAGATTTCTGCAAGGGTATAACATTTATAACCAAGCTCCATACTTCACTTAGTGTACACTTGCAGTGTACAAATGTATAATGTATACAATTATGAACCAGTGTTGCCAACATTGATACTATCCGGATTTTCAATTTGAGTGTATCTCTCATGCCTGCATGCACATACACACATCTTAAATAATCTCACATATTGTTTGTACCTTTGTTTGAAGAAAATAAGACATTTGTCAGTATATATCATTTCTAATATATTGATAGACAATAAATTGCTAATAATTTTTAGCTAATCAACTTTCTGTTGATGTCACACAAATTCATCAAATCAAAGAAAATCATACAGGTAGAGCAGGCATACATATGGCTTTAATATGATATGACTGTGTAGCGTGGAAGTCAGGTGATCTAATAGATCTGTGAATGGATTTTTAGAAAATCTGAAATAGATCTATCATGAAATTTTTTGAGGGAACATGAAAGGCAGAAAGTGTGAGTCACTCAGAGTGTGTGACTTGGAAACCCTTTTATGAACAAGCATACTAGGAAAAATACAGATTCTAATGCTTTAAACTAAAAGCTAATTAAAAGGTAAAAATGACCAGGAAAAGGAAATTAAGTCTGTCAAATGGAGATATTTTAAAAAGGGAGTGTTTAAAAAAAAGAATGCATGGTATATGCAATGCTATGAAGGGTGGCAAATATTTATGAGCTGCATTAAATGATCAGTCTTTCCACTGGGGCCTCTGGCTCCTGGCACCAACCTTCCCAAGGACAACCACAAGTTGTTATGATATATGTATCTGTGTGTGTTTTTCTCTCTCATGTTCTCAGGAGTCCAGGTGGATGAACTTGGTCCTTCTTTTACTCTCTCCCTTGCCATACCAGGAGAAACAGTGTCTGATGCAATGTTCTCTGAAATTCTCAAAACATGTTAGATACAGACTAAACAAAATTGTATTCTAGTTCCTGATTCTGAGCATTTTTTATAACCCTAAGAATATTGGATAAGGTTAGAGGTCCTTATTCTGTATCATTATTATTAATAATAATATAGAGGTCCTTATTCTGTATTATGCATGCTATAAGTGAAACATATAACTTGATTATAGAAAGTAGAGACTGCCCTCATTTCTTCAGCTCAGTCTCATCCACATTGCTGTGTATAAGTGCTGGACTTGTTCTGCACAAATAAATCAAATCTCTGATATGGATATGCCTCGTGTTGCCTGGTCATTATGAGTGGAGAATTCTCTCTGCCTAACAGCTCTGAATAAATATCTTACAGAAGAAATAAAACCGTCATAATGCGCCAATTATTTCATGTTCATATTACAAAGAACTGACATTAAGAAAATAAAAAAACAGATTTAGGGGATATACAGAAATAAATGTGCATTGCCCAAATAGGACAGGGTACTCAGGGCAGGTATGGGGTTATTCTTTAGTAACTATTTACCTGCACAGTATGTTTGTTGATTTTAGAATAATTTTTCAGGTTCAGGGAAAACACATGAAATGTATTAGCTAGCTAGAGTCACATTACAGCAGGGGTGGCCAATTCCAGGCCTCGCGGGCCGGTGTGTATGCAGGTTTTTGCTGCCGCCAGTTAACAATTATTTAATTAGCCCAATCGTTTACACGATCTGATATTTTAATCTACATATCCGCGATATGAAAAGCAGCTGATGAATGTTCTTGTGCCGGTATGCGTCAATGCGTGTATTGTAGCATTTTATCGTTCTGTAATTTACAAGTGAATCGGTGATTGTGTGTATGACTAATTAGCTGATTGAACCGTGGTAACTGGTGGCAGTAAAAACCTGCATACACACCGGCCCGCGAGTCCTGGAATTGGCCACCCCTGCATTACAGGGAAAAGGAACTGACAGTTCCACAGCTGAAAATACTCATTTAATTTTCAAAATATTGCATTGTATGGTGAGAAACCAGATATTATTATTAATAAAAATTATTCAATTGTTATCATGTGTTTATGTTATGACCGGTGGAAAATAGGGACCCAGTAGCAGGCAGGAGTACAAAAAACCGAAGTTTAATGTCCAGTAGCAGTACAAAAATCTAAATCCAAAGAATAGTATACAAACAGGCAAAGGTCAAAAACGGGAAGGCACGGCAGAGGTACAAAATCACAGTCCAGAAAATCAGGGTCGCGAGAACACGGGCAGAAGTAAAAAAAACAGGCAATCAACGAGGCACGAAAATAAACCAAAAAGACGGACAAAGAAACAAACACAAAAAAACGAACAGAACAAATGCACGGGGGGGAAAACGGATTCTCGGAAAACCGATACTAAGACAACTCGAAATAGACTGGCAAACAACAACGCTATAAAGTATGAGGAACTCACGAAGAGGGACTAGGACGACTGGGTTAAATACACAAGGAAGTGGGAGGGGTTACAAACAATGTAAGGTGAACACATTAGGAGACAATAACTCGATAACAAGGAAATCACGAAAACATGGAAGGGACTCGGAAACAAGCATTACAAACAACGGGCTCAAGTAGGAGCGGAACGTGACTAGAATTAAGGAGGCGTGGTCTCAAAGGAGAGACAGCTGAAACAGGTCAACCAGTATCTCAAAGACAGCTTAGTATCGCAGATAGAAAAGATACAGCGAGGAAACTTGTTAATTGTTAGTTCTAACTAAATACAGACAATTAGTATGTTAGTAAACATTTAAGTTCATGGTTTTAGTAATGTGCATCTAACTAATAAACACCTGAGTGATTTTTTGCATGAGTTAGTAAATATAAATAATATAAACACAGGAAACGTAAAGCAGGAAGTAAACAGAAAACGAGACTTCGGAAATACAGCGTGAACCCTCGGAAAAGTCACCCAAACAGTGCATACGCGAGACAAACACACGAATGCGACTCAGACAACCCATGAACAGAGGGGAATGTACTGATGAATTGAAAAGTAATAATAATGAAAATAAAAATACAAATCAGACAGAACTCACACTCAGAACATAACAGTTTATCATATTTTTCAATCTGCATGGCATAACCCAAGCATTGTATTCCATTGGATCAGGTAGTTTGCAGTAAGAGTAGCCTACCAGAATATGACATTGCACACAACCAGAGACAGATTTTGTATGACCATAAGAAAAGCATATTTGACATATAGTGAGCTCCAGAGCTGTGCTGTTTACAGCCATCAAATTGTAATTTGTATGCTTGTCTTTGTGAAAAAGAAGACATATTTCTGTTAGTACCATACCACTGCTGTCCTGTTACAATTTTGCTGTGGAAAATCTTCATAAAGTGGCATGAAAGGTCCTTTGGAATGCGCCAAAATAAATAATCTGGGATTATCCACACAAAGTCTCAGATTCAAAGTGTCAACAGAGGCCTGCCATATTTACCTGGGCCTTCATCCCCTCTACTGCAGCACAAGAGTCACAAGACAGGCACATTGTGTGTAGACAGGCACAGGCATACTGTGTACATTCAGCACAGGCACAGTGTACACTGCACAGGCACACTGTGTATACTTATAAGGTGAAACTACAGCAATATGCATAAAGTATCCGTGTTGCATTAGTAAGTGTGCATCCTCCAATCAATGTGTACAGTAATGACAAAAGAAATAGTAGAATATTAAATATGTAGAAAAATAATGGGCTGACACAACTATGTGAACTATGTGAAGTCTATATAAACCCAAGACTAAAATAAATATCATTTGTAAAAATGGACAGTGGGATGGCCTGGTGGAATGTACGTAAGGTTTTTTTCCGTGTACCTGTGCTGTGTGTGTACAGTGTGCTTTTGCAGAATGTTCCGTGCGTCTGTGCTGTGTGTTGTGTGTCTGTGCTGTGTGTTGTGTGCCTGTGCTGTGTACACACCATGTACCTGTGAGCTTGTGTTTGTACACAGTGTGCTTTTGCTGAGTGTTCTGTGTGTCTGTGTTGTGTACACATTGTGGCTGTGCTGGATATACAGTGTGCCTGGTCTGTATGTACAGTCTGCCTGTGTTGTGTACACAGTGTGCCTGGTCTGTATGTACAGTCTGCCTGTGTTGTGTACACAGTGTGGCTGTGCTGGATATACAGTGTGCCTGGTCTGTATGTACAGTCTGCCTGTGTTGTGTACACAGTGTGCCTGTGCTGGATATACAGTGTGCCTGGTCTGTATGTACAGTGTGCCTGTGTTGTGTACACATTGTGGCTGTGCTGGATATACAGTGTGCCTGGTCTGTATGTACAGTGTGCCTGTGTTGTGTACACAGTGTGCCTGTGCTGGATATACAGTGTGCCTGGTCTGTATGTACAGTGTGCCTGTGTTGTGTACACAGTGTGCCTGTGCTGGATATACAGTGTGCCTGGTCTGTATGTACAGTCTGCCTGTGTTGTGTACACAGTGTGCCTGTGCTGGATATACAGTGTGCCTGGTCTGTATGTACAGTCTGCCTGTGTTGTGTACACAGTGTGGCTGTGCTGGATATACAGTGTGCCTGGTCTGTATGTACAGTCTGCCTGTGTTGTGTACACAGTGTGGCTGTGCTGGATACACAGTGTGCCTGGTCTGTATGTACAGTCTGCCTGTGTTGTGTACACAGTGTGCCTGTGCTGGATATACAGTGTGCCTGGTCTGTATGTACAGTGTGCCTGTGTTGTGTACACATTGTGGCTGTGCTGGATATACAGTGTGCCTGGTCTGTATGTACAGTGTGCCTGTGTTGTGTACACATTGTGGCTGTGCTGGATATACAGTGTGCCTGGTCTGTATGTACAGTGTGCCTGTGTTGTGTACACATTGTGGCTGTGCTGGATATACAGTGTGCCTGGTCTGTATGTACAGTGTGCCTGTGTTGTGTACACATTGTGGCTGTGCTGGATATACAGTGTGCCTGGTCTGTATGTACAGTCTGCCTGTGTTGTGTACACATTGTGGCTGTGCTGGATATACAGTGTGCCTGGTCTGTATGTACAGTGTGCCTGTGTTGTGTACACATTGTGGCTGTGCTGGATATACAGTGTGCCTGGTCTGTATGTACAGTGTGCCTGTGTTGTGTACACATTGTGGCTGTGCTGGATATACAGTGTGCCTGGTCTGTATGTACAGTCTGCCTGTGTTGTGTACACAGTGTGCCTGTGCTGGATATACAGTGTGCCTGGTCTGTATGTACAGTGTGCCTGTGTTGTGTACACAGTGTGCCTGTGCTGGATATACAGTGTGCCTGGTCTGTATGTACAGTCTGCCTGTGTTGTGTACACAGTGTGCCTGTGCTGGATATACAGTGTGCCTGGTCTGTATGTACAGTCTGCCTGTGTTGTGTACACAGTGTGCCTGTGCTGGATATACAGTGTGCCTGGTCTGTATGTACAGTCTGCCTGTGTTGTGTACACAGTGTGCCTGTGCTGGATATACAGTGTGCCTGGTCTGTATGTACAGTCTGCCTGTGTTGTGTACACAGTGTGCCTGTGCTGGATATACAGTGTGCCTGGTCTGTATGTACAGTCTGCCTGTGTTGTGTACACAGTGTGCCTGTGCTGGATATACAGTGTGCCTGGTCTGTATGTACAGTGTGCCTGTGTTGTGTACACAGTGTGCCTGTGCTGGATATACAGTGTGCCTGGTCTGTATGTACAGTCTGCCTGTGTTGTGTACACAGTGTGCCTGTGCTGGATATACAGTGTGCCTGGTCTGTATGTACAGTGTGCCTGTGTTGTGTACACATTGTGGCTGTGCTGGATATACAGTGTGCCTGGTCTGTATGTACAGTGTGCCTGTGTTGTGTACACAGTGTGCCTGTGCTGGATATACAGTGTGCCTGGTCTGTATGTACAGTCTGCCTGTGTTGTGTACACAGTGTGGCTGTGCTGGATACACAGTGTGCCTGGTCTGTATGTACAGTCTGCCTGTGTTGTGTACACAGTGTGCCTGTGCTGGATATACAGTGTGCCTGGTCTGTATGTACAGTGTGCCTGTGTTGTGTACACAGTGTGCCTGTGCTGGATATACAGTGTGCCTGGTCTGTATGTACAGTCTGCCTGTGTTGTGTACACATTGTGGCTGTGCTGGATATACAGTGTGCCTGGTCTGTATGTACAGTCTGCCTGTGTTGTGTACACAGTGTGCCTGTGCTGGATATACAGTGTGCCTGGTCTGTATGTACAGTCTGCCTGTGTTGTGTACACATTGTGGCTGTGCTGGATATACAGTGTGCCTGGTCTGTATGTACAGTCTGCCTGTGTTGTGTACACAGTGTGGCTGTGCTGGATATACAGTGTGCCTGGTCTGTATGTACCGTGTGCGGTGCACACACCAGGTGCCTGACAAAGAAGCGCCAGGAAGCGGAAGTGAGGGGCTTAAATACCTAGCAGGTAATCGGACCGGTGAAATGAATGATAAGCGAGGAGAAGCAAAACCCCAAACTGGAACGTGGGAAAAAATCTGATAGACTGCAAACCGGAGAGAGAGGACGAGAACCGTAGCGAAACAGGAAAAATAGCCACGGACCATGAGTTTTAGTCAATTTGAGATCTTCCATGTTCAAAATATTGGAAATGTTATGTAGCACTCAGTGCAGTTCTACTTGCTGATGACAGCTGGTTTTCCAATTCTTTTCAAACAGCCCTGTCAATGATTGTTTGAATGTGGCAATATGAGCTGCTGACTGGGGAAACAGCTAGTTTATACAAAACACTGCTGCCAGAATAGGAAATTAAAGAGAGAGAACACATAACTCTAGTCCTTAATGGTGTAGCACCTTTTTATACATCAGAGTGGGAAGTTCAAAAAGACTGGGAAGTTCAAAAAACATATTAAAAAATATCCTTTTTCCTTCGTATGGGACTATTATCCCATACGTGTTTTTGGAGTGAAATTCCTGTTTGAAATTTGCCCATGCTGTTTATATAGCTCCTTTCTCGTAGAACCGAGTAAACAATATCAAATAGAATGCATATGACAATTGTGGTGAAAAACCTTTAATTTGCCAAGACAAATGCTTTGCACTGAAATCAGGTCACAAGTATATCGGAAATCTGAGTGGATTTGATTCTTTAATTCTCTTGCCATAGAAAAAGCAGTCATGCTATACTAATATAAAATATCATATTTACAAGCCCAACATAGTCTACTTACAGGGGATCTTCAAAGTGGACTATGAGCACAAATACAAAAATAAATATCCTTTGTGTAACCAACACTATACCTGCTTCTTCCCACATTTTATAGTACAACTGTAAAAACCTCTGCAACCATCTGAATTGCTTGAAGAGAATCTACTACTTATTTAATTTTGTCTTGTCTCAAGACCCAGTCAGGTGCAATTCTAGAATAGAAAAAAAAAAGTCTTGTCACCCCAATCCCTGGGTGTAGGTGCTATTTTATCTCAGCACTCACCCATTGACTGCAAAATGCACCCGTGTGCATATTTCTCTTGAGCCCTTACTTCGGCCGACAGGAATTATGACGTAGGTGATCGGGAGCTATTAGCAGTCAAATTGGCCTTAGAGGAGTGGCGTCATTGGCTGGAGGGAGCGGAACACCCCTTTATTGTATAGACCGACCACAGAAACTTGGAGTACGTTCAACAGGCTAGAACACGTAATTCTAGACAGGCGCGCTGGGCATTGTTTTTTACTCGGTTTAACTTTCTTTTGACGTATCGCCCTGGTACGAAGAATGTTAAACCAGATGCGTTGTCATGCATCTCTTGAGCGGACTGACAGTCCCACTATTCCGGAGCACATTGTTTGCCGGTTTCCCAGATAGTCGCTCCTGTGCTATGGGACGTTGAAGTGGAGGTGCAACAGGCGTTGCTACGTAATCCAGGCCCAGGTGGGGGTCCCGTCAATTGCCTTTTTGTACCTCCTGAAGTGAGGCCTTGAGTACTCCAGTCATCACAGTTCACAGTGCATCCAGGTACCCACCGTACCAAGGAATTTATCTCCAGATGATTCTGGTGGCCCGGTATGGAGAAGGGCGTGCGCAAATTTGTTGCTGCTTGTTCTGTTTGTGCTTGCAGCAAGGGTTCTTGACTCCCACTCTCGGGCTTGTTACGCCCGTTGCCCAGTCGACCTTGGAGTCATATCGCATTGGACATTAACTGAGTTGCCTGATTTGCAAAGTAATACGGTTATTTTAGTTATAGTGGATAGGTTTTCCAAGGCGGCCCATTTTCTTGCTCTGGCCAAATTACCATCGGCGCCAGAGACCGCTCAGTTGGTGATCAGTCACATGTTCCACGTACACGGATTACCGCAGGATATAGTGTCGGACTGTGGTCCCCAATTTGTCGCCAGGTTCTGGCGTTTTTTTTGCGCCCAGTTGGGCGCGCCGGTTAGTCTATCGTCCAGTTTCCATTCGCAACCTAACGGAGAGACGGAGCGAACTAACCAGACTATGGAAAACACCCGTCGCTGCTTAGCAGCTAATAATCCTACTTCGTGGAGTTGTTATCTTCGTTGGGCGGAATATGCCCATAATACTCTGCGCAATGCCTCCACTGACCTCTCTCCCTTCGAGGCCCAAGTAGGTTATCTGCCTCCACTCTTCCCCAAACTTGAGAGGAATGTGGAGGTTCCCTCTGCTGGCTCTTTTGTTCAGAGGTGTTGTTCGGTGTGGAAACGATTTCGCGCATCTCTGTTGCGAGCGTCGGCGTCCCAAAATGTTTCGGCCGACAGACATTACCAGCTAAATGCAAAAAATTTTACCAATCACTTGTCAAAAGAAACCCATAGCAACTACGTATATAGCAGACAGCACTAGTTAGCCTACCTTATAATCCTCTTTGTAGGGGTCCTTGGTGAGCATGGTCTCCCACAGGCTTGAAGTTCTCGCTGATCAGAAACTTCACCCCTGCCACTCATCCTGAAGTGCTGCTTTGTTGCACCTTGATCTAAAGGATGAACAGAACAGGTCAGGAGTGATTAAAAATATTATGCACATTGTCACATTTGGCAATAGTAGAGTGTATGTATGCATCATGCATTCTTACCTCTTAAGAGGCTCCTCAAAGTGCTTGATCAGATCTCCAACACTCTCTTCCCTAAAGGTCATCAGGTCGGCTGGACTAGAAGGCCATGCATCATGATTGAGAACCTTAAAGGAATCCAATATTGTCGGGGTATCCTCGTCACTGACTAGACCACCAAATTGTGCCTTCAGTTCCACAACACGGTCTATGGCAGCCCCTATGTGACGCTTGAGTAGAGGCTGGGCCATGTTCCCCTTCAGTGTTATTCCCTTTAAACAGAAGACACACACATACAAAGAAACAATCACTTAAAAGGCTGTGATTATTGTTATGTCTCTATATATATGAAATAGTAGAACTTCGGCAAATATTTTGACCAATGTTGCTCATCCCTAACATACACTCTTATTGTCATGGATCTTGCCTTCCTTCCCTTATCTCCGCGTCGCTTTATTCGTTTTTATCTTTTACCGGTAATCTATCGGATTTTCCTGTGTTCCGCCACGGGTTTTGCTTTCGCCTCGTCATTAGTAAGTTCACCTGTTATTAATTTACGTTGACTATTTATACTCCGCTTCCTGCCTCTCTCGTTGCTTCCATGTTATTCCACTTAACATTCGAGCCGGTAAAGAGGTATAGGAAATTAGTAGAAAGCTAGTTTAAAAAAGAAAGGGTTTAGAAAGATAGGGTTTAGAAAGAAAAGCAAGTTTCTTTTCGCTCTCATTTCAGAGCAGAGGCTTTCTCATTTTCTTTCGTTTTATACTCGGACTTACGAGTGCTCTTACCCAAGAAGTTAGGGTTTTATGAGTTCTCGGTTTTCTTTCGTTTCGCTCCTCGAACGTTGTTAGATAAGCGTATCCGCTTATTTCCTTTGTTCTTGTACTAGCGCTCTAACTGTCCTGATTCCAGTTAAAGGAATCTTAATAGTATTATTTTCTTTGTTCGTTCGCTCCTCGAACGTTGTTAGATAAGCGTGTCCGCTTATTTCCTTTGTTCTTGTACTAGCGCTCTAACTGTCCTGATTCCAGTTAAAGGAATCTTAATAGTTTTATTTTCTTTGTTTGTTCGCTCCACAAATGGAATTAGATAAGCGTGTCCGCTTATTTCCTTTGTTCTTGTACGAGCGCTCTAACTGTCCTGATTCCAGTTAAAGGAATCTTAATAGTTTTATTTTCTTTGTTCGTTCGCTCCTCGAACATTGTTAGATAAGCGTGTCCGCTTATTTCCTTTGTTCTTGTACGAGCGCTCTAACTGTCCTGATTCCAGTTAAAGGAATCTTAATAGTTTTATTTTCTTTGTTCGTTCGCTACACAAACGGAGTTAGATAAGCGTGTCTGCTTATTCGGTTGTTTTGCTCGCTTATCGAGTTCATCTTTTTCGTGAGGTTATTTTGTGTTCTCCTTATTCTCCCTCTCCACTACGGGTTATTGTCCGTTTCAGTGGTGTTCGTTGAACACTTAAAGATTCCGTATCTGTCGCAACTGGACCTCCAATATTCCCTCTGTGTCTCTGGCACAGAGAACCCTCACACTTATCCCATACATCCCTAACATACACTGTGTCCTCCATTTCCCTCTTTATCTGAGTAGAGAAATGTTTATATGTTTTAGTTGAAATGTATATTATGTTAGCCAATACACAGTATAATATGCTCATGATGATAACAATATACCCACATATAGTCAAATCCATGTTTTACTAGTTAATAATCAATGGAAAACAACCATCTTGGCCCGTCCTTTAAGTTCAGCAGATGAAGATGCTGCTGCAGAAAGGCACTCCATATGCTGGTGGACTATGGAGTATTGTCCATCATCTTCGGCTGGGTCATCTGTGTCCTGTCTTTGGTGCAGGAACACCAGCACTCTGTGGACGTGGGGGATCCAGCAGGTTCCCTTTACACCTGAGGGGCTGCACATATCCACACCAAGCTCTTTACCCAGGGCATACAGCTCTCGCCTGGACTTTCCGCTTGTGTGGTATGTCTTCCAGACGAGGTGGAGGAGGTCATAGACCATAGTGACCTTTGGCTCCTTCCTCTGCACAGTCAGAATGGCCAGCTCCAGCCTGTGCAAAACATGTATTTATCTTAAAATGTATTAAACTTCTAATAGCTTTCCAAAAAGCACACACACACACAACATTATGTGCCATGTTGAATATTTACACACACACACACACAGCTAAAACTGCAACCAATGAGAGGTGTGGAGCTATTTATTAGTTTTCAGAAATACAGATATAGGCTAACTTGTATGTTGAATACAAACCTATGTGGCATGCAATGTATCGGAATCACATGCCCCCCTTGTAAGGATGGGTTGAAAAAGGGACCCAGTAGCAGGCAGGGAGTACAAAAAACTGAAGTTTAATGATGAGGGCAACGGTACGAAAAACCAAAAGAGTGGTTACAAAACAGGCAGAGGTCGGAACCGGGAAGGCACAGCAGAGGTACAAAAACAAAGTCCAAACTCAGGGTCGCGAGAACACAGGCAGAAGTCAAAACCAGGAAATCAAGGAAACAGAAAAATAAACAACGGGGAACGGACAAGAAAAACAAAACTAACAGATGACTCGGGGAAAAAGATATACTCTGAAAAAGACTTGAAAACAAAGTGGCAAAAAACAATGTAACTAACAATGGTGAGGAACTCGCAACAAAGGACTGAAAGCACAACTACACTGAGGGAGACTAGAACCAATGAAGATCAGGTGTGAGGAACCGGGAAGGGCAAATGACAGACAGGTGCACGTAATAAAACAATGAGGAGAGCAGATAATAAAATAACAAGGGAACACGTAATACACAGACCAGATTCACATAACCCAGACTAGAACATGAACTGGGCAAGTGCATACAATTAGAGAATGGAAAGCGGAAACGAGAGTCAGCTGTAGTTAATAGAGCAACCAAAGAAAGATAATTAGTGATAGAACAGGCAGAAAGAGAGACAGCTGCAGTGAGGAAAGAAGATGTTAGTAAGTTAGTAGATTAGTAGAAAACCCTGATTCTATGGTGTTAGTAGATTAATATTATATACAAGTTAGTCATTTGTAGATTAGTAGACCCTAATTCTAAGATGTTAGTGGTTCTAAGATGTTGGCACCTGCCCACACTGCCAAAGGTACCAAAAGCTGGTTCAATGACCATGGTATTACTGTGCTTGATTGGCTAGCAAACTCGCCTGACCTGAACCCCATAGAGAATCTATGGGGTATTGTCAAGAGGAAGAGTAGTGCCACATGCTGATCGCCTCCATGCCACGCCGCATTGATGCAGTAATTCATGCAAAAGGAGCCCCAACCAAGTATTGAGTGCATAGAAATGAACATACTTTTCAGAAGGCTGACATTTCTGTTTAAAATATCCTTTTTTATTGATCTTATGTAATATTCAAATTTTCTGAGACACTGCATTTAGCTGTAAGCCATAATCATCAAAATTACAAGAAATAAAGGCTTGAAATATTTCACTCTATGTGTAATGAATCTATATAATATATGAGTTTCACTTTCTGACATGAGTGACAAAAAATATTGAACTTTTTCACGATATTCAAATTTTTTGAGCTGCACCTGTAGATCTGGAGAAGGAGAGGTGGCATAAATTGTGTCCAGCTGAGCAATCTGTTTTGTTAATTCAGTAAGTTTTAAGTTTTTCTTAATTTTCCTCTCATAACCACTGTAAGAAATTATTTCACCACTGATACGCCTTCAGGGTCTCCCATAACACTGACACGGACACATCCGGAGTCTTATTTACACTTAGAAAAATCTATTTGCTTTGAAATAAATTCCACAAAGTCCTCATTTGAAAGTAAACGGTTATTGAAATGCCATGGATCACGTTTATTATCAGATCTTTTAAACTGTATATTCATAGTAACTGGGGCATAGTCAGATATAACTATTGCATTATACAAAATTGACTTTTGATAGAATTCTTCCATTATCTACAAGAAAATAATCTATATGAGTAAAAGTGTGATGGACATTTGAAAAAAAGGAATATTCCCTTCCAGAGGAATTGAAAAAACGCCAGGGGTCAGATATGGCAAATTGTTCTTTAAAGGACTGGATCACCTTGAAGAGGTACAGTTTTGGGTAGAGGAGCGGTCCAGTTTAGGATCCAGCCAACAGTTGAAATCCTCTCCTAAAATAAGGAAATGTGAGGATATATCTGGTAGAGTGGAAAACAAAGTTGTAAACAGAGTGCATCTTCCTTCCTGTGTAGCAAGAGCAGTTGTAACCGTCCCGTGAAAGGTAGTGTCGTTTTTAAGCGTACTTGCCGCTGTTTGAGTGATTTTAATTAGACCTCGTTGAACGCTGATCAAACTAATTGCATTGCTAGTTTGTGTTTGTTCTGCAATTGGCTGTTTGTTAGATTGTTCGATTGGATAGGCTGCTAGTTTCGGGGTATTGTGCTTTTAATTGATAATAATTATTTATCCGTGCTTGCGAAGTGTCTCACACAGCTGTTAGCCAATTGCAATCAGCTGTGTGCATTTCAAAAGACTTCTGGAAGAAGCGACTAGTGTCGCTCCCTCCCAGTTTATGTGTGTTTTCCCTATCCCTGTATGCTCTCTTCCATTCAGAACCCGCTTCCAACGACGTGGCCCTCCACGGCGACGCAACCCTTCCAACCTCCGCTACCCCTTACTGACTCCCTGCGAGAACGTCATCGTCGCAGGGGGGCTCTGGAACTGCCAGTCTGCCACACGGAAAGCAGACTTCATCTCCGGTTATGCCTCCTTCCTGTCCCTCCAGTTTCTCGCCCTCACCGAAACCTGGATCACACCGGACAACACGGCAACTCCCACTGCCCTCTCCTCCTCCTTCTCCTTCTCTCACACCCCCCGGCCGTCTGGTCGTGGAGGTGGTACTGGTTTGCTACTCTCCCCCTCATGGTCATTCTCTGTTCTCCCCGTCCCTGATCTATCTATTACTAGTTTTGAATACCACTCTGTATTTATCAACCACCCTCTTAACCTGTACATTATAGTTGTTTATCGCCCCCCAGGTCCCCTGGGGTACTTCCTCGATGAGCTTGGCACCCTGCTCAGCTCCTTCCCAGAGGACGGCATCCCGCTGATCCTCCTGGGAGACTTCAACATCCATCTAGATGCCTCCCAGTCTGCAGCCTTCCTACCACTTCTCCGCTCCTTTGACCCTCTAACGCTCCCCCCCAAGGCTGGTAACCTCCTAGACCTGGTCTTCCAGAGGAACAGCCCCTGCTCTGATCTCACTGTTACATTACATTACATTACATTACAGTCATTTAGCAGATGCTTTCATCCAAAGCGACGTACAGTAAGTGCATATAGAAAGGTCATCGAAGTAACTACAGAACAGATAAGAAAGCACATTCTTCTCATACAGTATCAGCTATCCCTAGTAACGAACACAATGCAGTTCACAGTGAACTGGGTAAATCAGTAAATCAATCTACTACAATTCTATTCTAAATAGTATAAACTTGAGTACACAGTTCAACAAGAGGACATACCATGAGGTCCTAGATAAGTATTAGTCCAGGTGGAGCCTGAAAAGGTGTGTTTTCAGGCCACGACGGAAAGCAGGCAGGGTTGGTATTGAGCGTAGGGGAATGGGAAGTTCGTTCCACCACTGGGGAGCTAGGGTGTTACCCCTCTGCATACCTCTGATCACCACTTCATTTCATTCTCTCTTCCTCTTGTTCCACACCGTCCCTCCCCTCCCCCCACCCACACCCCCACTGCCTCTGTCCGCCGTAACCTCTGCTCCCTCTCCCCCTCCTTTCTTGCTCCCTGTGTCACTGCTTCCCTCGCCCTTCTCAAACCCTTCTCTCAACTCCCCATCAACTCTGCATCCGACACCCTGCTCACAGCTCTCTCCACATCACTTAACTCTCTCTGCCCTCTTATCTCTAGGCCCACACGCCCATCTCCTCCCTGCCCGTGGATGTCCGATGCTCTGCGCACCTCCAGGGTCGGTCTTTGCGCAGCAGAGAGGATTTGGAGGAAATCCAGAGACGCATCAGACCTCTCCTCCTACCAGTCTCTCCTAGCAGCGTTCTCTACATCAGTCACCGCCGCCAAGGTAACTTACTATCACACAAAAATTTGTAAATACAGTTCTAACCCCCGTCAATTGTTCTCCATCTTCTCCTCCCTCCTCAGCAAACCCCCTCCTGCTCCTCATTCCTCATTCACTGCAGACGACTTCGCAGATTTATTCGATGAGAAGATCGCAGACATCTGCAGCTCCTTCAGCCCCACTCCCCCTCCCCTCACGGACACTGTTTTCCACTCTCTTCCTCTCTCTACCCCTTCTGTGTCCCCCCCCCGTTTCTCCACCTTTTCTCCCATTTCTGATAACGATGTATCCCATCTCCTACTCTCCCATCGCCCCACTACTTGTGCCCTCGACCTTATTCCTTCATTTCTCCTACAGACAATCACCCCAGATATCCTCCCGTTTGTGACCTCCCTGATGAACTCCTCCCTGACCTCTGGCTGCTTCCCCTCATCCTTCAAGAGAGCCTACATCACCCCGATCCTGAAAAAACCTACTCTGGACCCCTCCAACATCCAAAACTACAGACCGGTATCTCTTATTCCTTTTCTTTCCAAAATTATTGAACGTGCTGTTTCTAACCAACTGTCGTCTTTCTTTACCCAGAACAACCTGCTAGACCCCCACCAGCCCGGCTTCAAACCTGGCCACTCAACAGAGAATGCACTCCTCTCTGTCAGCGAGATGCTTCATGCAGCTCGGGCAGCCTCCCTCTCCTCTGTGCTAATACTCATAGATCTCTCTGCCGCCTTCGACACCGTAGATGACTCCATTCTCCTGTCGTCCCTGTCTGCAGCGGGGATCGGCGGCTCTGCCCTGGCCTGGATTGAGTCCTACCTCTCGGGGCGCTCCTCCCAGGTTGCCTGGGCTGGTAAAGTATCGGCACCCCATCCCCTTAACACAGGAGTCCCCTAGGGCTCAGTCCTTGGTCCCCTCCTTTTCTCCACCTATACCAAATCCCTTAGCCCTGTTATCACTGCTCATGGTCTTTCTTACCACTGCTACGCTGACGATACTCAACTCTTTCTCTCCTTCTCACCCTATGACACTCAGGTGTCAGCCCCATCTCCGCTTGCCTGAGAGACATCCAGAGCTGGATGGACAACCACCATCTCAAGCTCAATCCAGGCAAGACTGAGCTAATCTACATTCCGGCTCTAACCTATCCCCCTCTCAATCTCTCCACTTCCCTAGAGGACACTCCACTGACCCCAACGCCCTGTGCCAGGAACCTCGGAGTGGTGATGGACAACAGGCTGTCCCTCTCCGAGAACATCGCAGTGGTAACCCGGGCGTGCAGGTTCTTCCTGTACAACATCAGGAGAATCCGTCAATTCCTCACCACCCACTCAACCCAGCTCCTGGTCCAAGCGATGGTGCTGTCCCGCCTGGACTATTGCAACTCTCTCCTGGCTGGCCTGCCAGCATCAACCATTAGACCCTTTCAGCTTATCCAGAACGCAGCAGCGCGCCTGGTCTTCAACCTCCCCTGACACTCCCATGTCACCCCCCTGCTCATTGACCTCCACTGGCTACCTGTTAGGGCTCGCATCAAATTCAAAACATTGGTGCTCACCTTCCATCTGCCCCTCCATACCTCCAAAAGCTCATCAGACCCTACACACCTGCCAGATCCCTGCGTTCCGCCTCCTCAGGATGACTGGTACCCCCCCCTCTTCATACTAGCATCCGGTCTCGACGTCTATCTGTCCTGAGCTCCCCGTGGAGGTCAGAACAACAGAAAGTCTGACCGCCTTCAAGCGCAGATTGAAGACTCACCTCTTCAAGCTGCACCTCTCTCCACCCCTCCCTACCTCCTTGTGATCTCCCTTGATTATGTGGTTGTGTGATAACCCCCTCCCCCACAAAAAAAAAAAAAATATATGTATATATATATTTTTTTTCCCCCAATCATACTGACTGCGCCTGGTACTTTAATTCGTGTTTACCTTTTCGGGTTGTTTTAATGCACTTGTTCCTAGTTCGGAAATGCACTATGTACGTCGCTCTGGATACGAGCGTCTGCTAAATGACTATAATGTAATGTAAAAAAGCTGTCGTCACCCCACTTTTGGGCCATATATATGAAGAAGCACTGGAGTGTTATACATTTTACCGCTAACAATGAAGTCCCTCCCGTTTGGATCTGCAATCACATTCAAAATTATAACAAATAATGACACGGTAAAGTCATATGTATCAGGTGAAGTATTAGGCCTACAGATAATATCATTTTATGTTATATAATAATTTCCTTGTTAGAGCAGTGATCCAGTGGTTTAGCTAGGCTACCACTAGGTGGCATAATGAATCAAATTTTCTGGATGCAGTGGTATTTGGAATGGATAAGACTGACAAAACCCAAATTAATTAATTCTTAAAACTAATAATCTTATCATGCTTTTCAAAATCATCTAGGCTATTAACTCCTTCGCTACGGTTTAGATGGCTATCTAACATTAGCTAGCTTCATGCCTCTGCGTATTGCTTTAAAATCATTGTTTAGAAAACCAATATGAATGAACATCCCACTTTGAGTTCAAGTGAGAAGCATGGCTTTTGACACACGGGATGGGAGGAAGCAGGGGTGCATCAATTTATTTTATTTTTTTTATTATTTTTTGCTGGAAAGGGTAGAATATAAACAGTTATGAGTCCGAAAAATATCTTAGACATATGCTTCCATGTTATTTAGCTAGCCTAGTCTAGACAACTGTGGTGGCCAGATTTATTTCTGATCCAATACGATTATGATGCGCTACAATGTTATTGTTGCCTAAATTCTATAATGAAAATTTAAGAAATAACTCATGACAGGCCACGGTAGGCCTTTAGGTTATATCACAGCTAAGGGATGTTGTGTGCATCGTTGTGCCGATTTCTTTACATTTAGGCATAAAATGGTAGTCTATTGTGTGAAATTTGGCTTTAATTGGCTTTAATACCAGCATCGAAAGAGCACAAGTTATGGATGAGGTCAGTAGGCTAATTGAGAAACCACAGGCCTACTTACTGCTGTTTCAATTTGCAGAAAATAACAACGGACAACTGAAGCTAGCGAAAACTGTCTCCATTCACTCAATGCATTTCCAAGCACATCTCAAAATCATAGCCTACCTCTAACACATCCTAAATTAATGTGGACAAAGTAGATTATGTAATTTAAAAAAAAAAGAGTCCTGTTACTTTATTTTGCATATATTTGCGCTTACTAAAGGATAATAACTTCACTGTGTAAGTTCAGTGTCTAAACAATCTATCACTGCTAACAGACATCTTCATATGGCTAATAGCCTAACTTCAATCTGAGGCTACTAGACAAAATATACAGATATCTTACATTTTGTTTTGACGAGTCATAAATAAATTAGTATACAGATATCTGTAGGCTAATGTAAAACCGGTCATGCTAATAAATGATTAAAAGGGCTTGCCATAATCGATAGCCTACGTGTGATGACTCAGATATCTTGAATTATTACGCTATTACGCTAAGTCAGATTATAATTGCAGATATCTTTAATTATTATTGAATTATCATTCTGACTGGTCACATTATAATTGTAATTATGACTTGCCAAAATGCATTTGTAGATGCATCCCAATATTCTTCACTCCCCACCTCCTTTTCTCCTCTTCTTTCCGCCCAAAATATACAAGACTGTCTGTAGCCTATGTGTACAAGTAGGCCTAGTTGCATGTAGCATAAAGTATACACCTAACAATGCGGTTTGCTAAATTATAGGCCATAGCCTATGTAGCCTAGCTACCAACTTTTTAAATACTTTACATTTTTAAATACTTGACACCAAAAAATATAGGCTACACAATTAGGCTACACATTAATCCAAATTAAATGTTTTATATAAATAACAAAATAAAGTTAAATAGCCTAACTAGGCTACAGAGTAACAACAAAAACAAGTTTTTTATTTGCTCAAAACCAATAAAATATTGATTGTTAATACATTACCTATGAAACATTCCAGACGTAGATGACTACGAGTGAGACAGAAAGATAAAGACAGAAAGAGAAAATTCAGAGAGGAATGGAAGAGTTAGGGCTACTTGGTTAGACTACGAACAATAGAAGAAATTATTAAATCAGATATTTTTTTTAACTACACTGCACCCTGATGAAGGCATACTGCCGACACAGGTTGGTGTCTTAACAATAGAAAACTTTGCCCAGATGAACCAGCAAATCAAGCGCGAGTTCTGTGGCATAGACGCAGTACAACGAGACCGGATGATCAGAATTTTCACGGTGTAATATGCTAATAGTCATTCTCGCACATAGTCGTCCAGATTTCTGATCGTTCCGCTTCTTGAAATCCACAAAAAGTCGAGAGACTGCATGGTATTCGAGTGACAAAAACGTTTCGGTTTCTTTAACATTAATTGTCGAGTAGCTAATTGAACTAACATTAGCTAACTTTAACTTTGCTTATAAATTATCTCAGTAGCTAGCTAGTAGCTTAACTTACTGCATTAACAGCTAACGTTATGCATCTCAGTCAGCTAGTTAGCTAACATTATCTCTAGGCTATGTAATATAATATATTTGGACCACCAGGTGGCCAGTGGGAAAATAATCTTTAGTGTCTAACCCTGCCAATGCAGAGACAGTTTTCTCACAGAAATACTTAGCAAACACAACTAACGTTAGGCTAACCTTATATCAGTCTTCCAACGCAATGTAATTGTCCATTGTCTTTTGGAGGATTTTCTGCATGGTGCGGCATCAGGTTCAAAGCGAAACGGCTCAATAAATATATCTTTGCCCATTTGTCCCTGCTCAAAATAACCCCAGTTAGACACCCAGTCCGAGCCAAGCTCTGCATAAGTGCATATTGAAACTATTAGAGACCAGATTTCCAATTTGCCTATTCCCCTAGGCATCACTCCTCCCAAATTCAACGAACAGCCTAGATCTTGGCCAACACAGGAAGATATAGCAACAGTGGCACTGAACTGTTTTACGCCAATCGACATGGAGGAGCTATCTAAACTGGTTATGTCCTCAAAACCGACTACCTGTCTACTCGACCCAATCCCTACAAGATTGGCTAAAGAACTTTTTCCTGTACTAGGCCAGCATATGTTAAAAATTATTAACACATCTTTAGTAACAGGATATGTACCAGAGTCACTAAAAATGGCAGTTATTAAGCCATTACTGAAAAAACCAAACCTCGAACCTGACAAACTGGAAAACTATAGACCCATTTCAAATCTTCCATTTCTATCAAAAATATTAGAGAAAGCTGTTGCGAAGCAACTTGGTGCATACCTTAGCTCAAACCATATCCATGAATTATTCCAGTCAGGATTTAGACCCTACCATAGCACTGAAACAGCACTTGTTAAAGTTATTAACGATTTACTGTTATCAGCCGACCAAAACTCTGTGTCTGTTCTTGTACTTCTTGACCTAAGTGCAGCTTTTGATACAATAGATCATGAGATTCTACTGAACAGACTCCAGGGCTGTGTTGGACTCAATGGTCAAGCACTTGCATGGTTCAGATCATACTTATACAATAGGAAACAATTTGTTAAATTAAATGAAGAAGTAGTTACTCAGTAATGAAATGTGGTATTCCACAAGGATCAGTGCTAGGTCCAGTACTCTTTTCGTTATATATGCTACCCCTTGGTGATATTATTCGGGCACATGGGGTAGATTTTCACTGCTACTCGGACGATACTCAGATATACATTTCCATGAAACCCGGCGAAGCACTACCACTTTCTCGATTAGAGGCTTGCATTACAGATATTAAAGCTTGGATGCTCTCCAATTTCCTGCTCTTAAAGTCAGAGAAAACCGAAATGCTGGTTTTAGGTCCTAAAAAACAAAGGGAGAAATTGTGTACATATACTTTAAGTATTGATGGTTGCTTAGTTGTTCCAAATTCAGCTGTGAAAAACCTAGGTGTTACTATAGACCCAGATTTAACCTTTGGCGCGCACATAAAAAACATATCTAGAGTTGCTTTCTTTCAGTTAAGGAACATAGCTAAAATTAGGCATTTCCTATCAGAAGGGGATGCAGAGAAATTGATTCATGCTTTTGTTACGTCTAGGCTAGATTACTGTAATGCTCTGCTATCTGGCTGTCCTAAATTTTTGCAAAATAATCTCCAGCTCGCATTTTAACTAGAACAAAGTAATATGAGCATATTACCCCAGTACTAGCATCACTCCACTGGCTACCGATTAAGCATAGGATAGACTTTAAGGTTTTGCTTCTAACCTTTAAAGCTTTAAATGGACTTGCACCAGTGTATATATGTAATCTGCTTTTACCATATAAGCTGAAAAGATCCCTTCGTTCCCAAGACGCAGGCTACTTAGTAGTCCCTAGAATATCTAAAAACTTGACGGGTGGTAGAGCTTTCTCCTACAGAGCACCACTACTGTGGAACACCCTTCCAAAATCTATAAGGGAATCAGACACAGTCTCAATATTTAAGTCTATATTAAAAACGCACCTTTATGATCAGGCTTATAATGAGTTATAGTCCGGAGACAGGACCAGAGAAGCCTTTTTGTCGTAGAGTAATGCGGAGTGACATCCTTTCCTTACTGTCACCTGTCAACAGCTGTAACCCCATCTTCCTGGGCTAGGATTGTTTACTCTCTCGTGACTGAATGGGTTCTCAAACCCTGTCTTCATAGCTATGCAGCCATAAGTTACTCCTGGCAGCCATAAGTTACTCTCTCCCCCCCTCCCCCCCTCCCCCCCCCCCCCCCCCAACTGTTCTCTCTCTCTCTCTTCTTCTACATTCCGCCGGCGGGGCTCGTGCCCCGCATCCCGAGAGTTGCTGTCCAGCTTCCTGTCTGTCGCCGCTTGCCCCTCCCTCCCCACCACCGCTGCCAGCTGATCCTGCCGCCATCGGCACCCGGTTTCCCACCAACATTGCCGCCACATCTGGACTGTCATCTAGCTGCTGCAATTTCTACTATCATGGATATTGGCAGTCAGTTTTGACCATGCTGGTCATTAAGATCTAGACCCTGAGCCGACCTGAGGAGAATGGGTTTCCCCCTTGAGTCTGGTTCCTCCCAAGGTTTCTTCCTAGTTACCTTAGGGAGTTTTTTCTTGCCACTGTTGCCTCTGGCTTGCTCTTGTGGGGGTTTAGGCTGGGTTTTTTCTGTGAAGCGCATTGTGACAACTAGTTGTGAAATGCGCTATATAAATAAATATTGATTTGATTTGATTTGATATCACAGTGTTTCCCACAGGATTTTCTGAAACTGTGGTGGGTGGATCCTGAACTGTCTAGGGGGGTCCGGGGGTAATTCAATTACAATTTAAGACTAGTTCAACAATTTTTTGTTATTGGAACATGGGGAATGGAACATGTGCAATAAATACAAATTTGGTTAGCTGACTTTTTTTGATAGACAGCTAGCTAACATGCATAAATGTAGTCTGTTGAAAAAACTCCATAAAGTTATGGTCAGCGTACCATACAAAACTAGCCTACAATAAAAATAAATAAATTAAAAAAACAAGTCCAATAAATACTTGTTTATTGACAAGAAAGCCTCTGAATCTGATTGGCTGGCTATTAAATGTTTGCTACCTTGATTCTTCCTCTCCATGTTCTTTAGGCCAGGGGTTCTCAAACGTATTTATGCCAAGAACCCTTAACAGACCAGGTTCTGGCTGAGGAGCCCACCCCGTCCAAAAATAAATAAATGTACGCATTTTATCTCCCCATAAATAGACTGCTATCCAGTATGTGTGAAGTGCATGTAATTTATAAACAATATACAATCAACAATGTTACACAAATGAAACTGGAGACATTTTAACTGAAAAAAACTGCAGGTCTCACAACAACAAAAAAACTTCATTTATGAGATGGATGTGGTTTGACATTCCTGCATAGTTTGTTGATTCTGGGTTGTGGCTGGCTTAGTGACAATTGTCATGTCTTTTTACCCTTAAAGGATTCACTTAAGGGATGATTTCCCCTTACCTAAGGGTGTTGCATATACTCCCTCAACTGTTTTACTTAGGTAACGAAAAACGGTAAGGGATTTTCTACATTAAAACAGATTTACGATTGTAAAATTATATTGTAACCATTGTAACGTTTGGTAGTGTAACATTATCTCATCTTACGCTTTTGAGAAGTAAATTCAATCCAGTCGTAACATCAGAAAAAAAAAGTGGAAAATGTGCAAGGAAATAAAATAGCAGTAAAGAGGACGATGAGAGAAATAGACGACTGAAAAAAATATTTAAATCAGTCGCTCATGGCAAAAAATAAATAAATGAGCTGTTAGCGATCTGTAGGCTAGCCTGTGGGAGTCTGGCAGAACAGCTGAGTGGATAAAGGAAAGAAAATGTCGAGACTTGCACACAAACTCACAATTGTTTTTCATGAAGAAAACCTAGACTACCATAATCAGTTAATATTAGCTGGGGAATTCTACCTTGCATTGTCAAAGGACAACTAACATGATAGCCAGCGAATAAATTACGGGCCACGGCTGACAACAACAAAGTGATAATAGCATAGGCTAGCCTACATTACGTTTAATATCTGGAGGACACATCCGACTAATAATAACGTCATTATGAAGCTTTTTTAGACTAATTGGTGCCATCATTTTAGGAGGAAATGCTTAGCTACTTTTTAAAAAGGAAAAGTTAAGGGAAATATAAAATTTTGCCTAAAGAAATCCTAAGGGAAATGGTAGATAAGGCTTTTTGTGCAACACAATGGATTTTAATGGATTACTTAAGTAATTTAACTCGTAAGGGACATATTAAGGCTCCACTTAAGAAAACCTTCAGATAACACTTTTTTACTGCAACTCACTTAGTTTTAAAAGATACTTAAGGGTAATTATAAGGGATAACTTAACTTAAGGTGTTTTGTGCAACCGGGCACTGACCTTTACCTGTTAAAGCAGTTGCTCAGTTATATCCTCGGCCATGTCCGATCTTCATGACCATATTTTTTGACAAAGGAGCCACGTCGATTTTCCGGGCGGCATCCTTACCTAGTATTTCCCAAACGTCTTTGGTCGTGGGTAAGTGCAAGTCTTCCATGTAGCCTATGTGGTATTTTGTACGAACAATGTGACGCGAAAACAGGTTTGTCATGCGTGATGTTCATGTTTTAGTTGAATATTGTGGCGAGCATGCGGAGAAGAATGAGTCGGGACGACAGAGATCTCTTTTTTAGCCAATACCTGTGCCCCTTACACAGCACAACTCCAGGTAAAGGCATTTATTTAAACACTGAACTGAACAGTTAAACATTGGTTGGGGGTCCTTATTAGCTTGCTAACCCTCGGTCATGGTGACCCATCACAAATTAACTACTATGATTTACGCTACTCTAAAACAAGTAAACGGGTGAACATCTCCTCCACCAGCCTCTTTGCTGTTGTGTTGGCGCTCTAATCCGGCACCGCATACGCCTCGGGCCATAGCCACAAGGACATAGCGGTTGCCGGAGTCGGTGACCGGGAAGGGCCCCAGGATGTCCACCCCTACCCGCTCCATCGGGGCCCCCACTAAGTACTGCTGCAGTGGGGCGTGGGATCGCTGGGTTAGTCCCTTCCGGGCAGTGAAGGAGTCGCAGCAGTGCACGTGCAGCTCCACGTCTCGTCGACAGCCAGGCCAGTAAAATTGTCCACTGAGGCGGTGAAGGGTCTTGGTGTTACCATAGTGACCCGCCCCCACTGAGCCATGGACGATCTGGAGAACGTGGGGACGGAGCGCATGGGGCACCAGGAGCTGCAGGAGGTCGTTGTCTCATCTGAGAGCTTGCCACCTTCTGTACGCCAACCCGTTTGTGGAGCACAAAGTTGCCCCATTGGAAGTGATAGTACTTCACCTCTGGCCCCCGCGCCGATACCTCAGTCCACTCGGGGCACCGCTCCGTCTCCAGCCAGTCCCTCACCAGCGCCAGGGTCTCGTCTGCCTCCTGCTGTTGTTGTAGTTGCGGCGTGGTCAGCGGGAGCCACCCCTCTTCGTTGTCGGCGGTCTGAACGGCCACCACCATCCGCTCTGACTGGCTCCGGTCCTCTTGTCGCCAGCAGTAGTGGAACTCCAGTGCTGCGCAGGGGCCGAAGCCCCAGTCCATGATGAAGGCCTTTTAGGCATCGGGATAGGCTAAGACTGGGGCTTCGGTGAGGGTTGTCTGGAGTTGGGTGAATGTTGCAGTACAGGCGTAATTCCAGTTGAATGGTTGGCCCTTCTTGGTCAAGCGGTGGAGCGGGCTGGCGCTGGTGGTGCAGCCCTGGATAAAGCGGCGGTAGTATGACGTTAGCAGGGGTTGACCAGTCTCGGACGGTAGCTACCTTAGCTGGGTCGGTGGCTACGCCGTGAGTGCTGACCACGTGGCCCAGGAACATCGTCTCCCTTGTCAGCAGGTAACCCGGCTCGACGGATGGCAGTGAGGACCTCACGCAGTTTGGACAGGGCCCCATCGAAGTCACTGGCATGTACCAGCAGGTCGTCGAGGTACACAACATAATGACTCTGGGGTATGTCCGCCAGCACCCTTTCCATCAGCCGCTCGAAGGTAGGTGGTGCGTTGCAGAGCCCCTGCCCAATGGTGAAAGCCTCGTGTCGGGGGCCAGCTCCACCTGCCAGTAGCCACTCTGCAGGTCGAGGGAGTTGAACCAGCTCAACCATGCGATGTAGTCGAGGGCGACGTCAATTGGGGGAGCAGGTACAAGTCATTTTTGATGACGTCGTTGAGGCGTCGGTAGTCCACGCAGAACCGCCAGCTGCTGTCCTTCTTCCGGCTGGGGCTGCCCACTGTTGGAGGGCTCGATCACCCCAGCAGCAGCTATATTGCGGACCTTGTCCTCTGCCACTTGCCGTTTAGTGAGGGCCAGCTGAAGGGGGCGCAGCAGAGCCGGTCTCAATGGCATGCTGGACCAGCCCAGTCTGCCTGCAGTTTTCGTCTCTAGCCGCGAAGACGTCCACGTAGTCATCGAGGAGGAGTTTCAACTGGTGGCGCTGCTGTGAGTCGAGGCCATCGCTGCTGCGTTGCCATAAGTCATGTATGGCCTTGGACGTCTCGGCAGAGGGCAGGGCAGCAGGCTCCGCAGTCGGGGCTGGGGCAGGCTGTGGCGGTGCAGGGCCACTGGTGGTGGGTGCTACAAAATACGCACATACAAATGTTTTTATTTTTTATATCTTTTTTTGATCAATTTAAAACTGTGACAGTAGAAATTCAACTCTGGTGGGAAACACTGATATCAGAATGCCACTACCAGTGATATACATTCAATTTCACATATAAAAGCAGAAAGGGTTCTAGGGCATTGCAAATATAGCTAATTTTAAATGATAGACATTTAAAATTTACATTTACAGACCAATATTGTACACAGTACTGTATGTACAGTAGGGAAATATTTACACTTCCTCCACATATGTCATAGGCTACATCTATGATTCTATTGTCAGCTGATTTTTCAACGGTTTTTTCAAATTTTGTGTTGTATTTTTCAAAACTTTTTGCACACGTGATAATGTTCACTGCAATCATAGACATATGCTTAATTTCAACTTCGGGGGAGACACACTGCTGGACCACCTAGTCTTGAGTAGTCGAATGTCAAGTCTCACAAGCATACTAGCTAGTCGGGACCAATTAATGTGAAAATATTGCATAGCCTAGTTAACGACCCACAATATTGCGTCTCACAGTGCTCATCAAAAGAAAATGTATGCATGCATGTCTAATAGCCTATACATCTCCAATTGTGAAGGGGTTGGCAAAATATTCTCACATCTGAAAAAATTGTGTTCATCCTGCAGTAGGCTACAGCTGCATAGCTATAAGGAAATGGTTGAGTTGGCATACGCATAAGAATGTTTTCACATCAGTTTCAAGTTTTTATAAATCTCAATTTGTGTGTCGCTTTTCACTTAAGATCAAATCTAGTGACCAAATCCATGCATCCAGTCATTTCACCCAAGCTCACCTGAATTAATATTCCCATTAGAAAATACAGTATCACTGTTACGTTGACTAGATTGTGTATAGTTATAGACATAATAAGACATATAAAAACAAGTTGAAAATAAATAAAATATTTGGATACAACTCTCATTTGTGGCATGTAAAGACTTGGGTCTTCACCGCATTAGACTGAGCAAAGTATTCAGAATCAGGTTGACTAGTCTCTTTTTAATCTTATGAAAACACATGTGTATGAACAGTATGAAGACAACTCATATACACATTGCAATCTGTTCGTATTCAGACTGAAAGGTGTCTCAGGGTATTTTTAAAATACTTATGTAAGGAATTGAATTTTGTTGCAGGGAAGAGAATAAGTTTATCTGACTCCATCCACATCTACTCCATATCTGGCAACAGAGTGATGGTTTGGGGCTCATTTGATACCTTAGACCAGTGATACTCAAACTCCGGCCCGCGGGCCAGTTCCGGCCCGCGGCGCAATTTTGACTGGCCCGCCGATCGATCAATCAATCAATCAATAAGAAAATGAGAAGAAATATATTTTGAGAAAAAAAAAAAAAAAAAAAGGACAGAATATATATTATCTCATTAAAGTAATTATCTTTATTATCGTATCTTACATTACTATTACATGAATAATCATCCAGGTAGGCAAAACTGCATGCACCCATTTAACGCAGCGGAACCATGGAGCGGAACGTCAAGTCACCTCGGACTCATCTCCTGCCTGAACTCAATCAACTCATTCAAAGCAGCCGCAAAGATGAGCCTCAGCAAACGTCGAAAAGTTGATGCCGAGAACCGGCACTTTAACCCCAAATGGACGGATGCTTTCGCTTTTATTTTACCATCTCATGCAAATTCAGTACCACTATGTTTAATTTGCACGAAAACAGTGTCAGTTGTTAAGCTTGAGAATATAAGGCGCCACTACGAAAGCAGACATGCAAGCTTCCACACCGAATTCCCCCTCGGTAGCACAGCCAGACAAGAGAAGATTTCTAAATTGAAAACGTCATACACTGGCTCCACAACAATATTAACAACAGCTACAACAGCAACACAAAAGGCCACCGCGGCCTCACTACGTGTGACTTGGGAGCTAGTCAAACAATGCAAGCCATTTTTGGATGCTGAACTAGTGAAACGCTGCACGTTGGGCATGGTGGAGGAATTATATGCTGGGGAGAAACAGAAGGAGGAGATCATCAACCGTGTGAAAACAGTCCAGCTCTCTGACTCAACCGCGATGCGCAGGGTTGAAGTTTTGTATGAGAACAGTTTTTCATCTTTGATGTCACATCTGAAATCACAGGAGTTGGAGTGTATGTCCATTGCAGTGGATGAATCAACGGATCAAACGGATACAGCTCAACTATCTGTATTTGTAAGGTACTTTGATGGACATGAGTTCAAAGAGGAGTTACTGTGCCTTTTGCCCCTGAAAACTAACACGACTGGAGAGGTGATTTATGCAGCTGTAAAGAATTTTTTTAATGAAAATTTTTTGGACCTCGGTAAAATCAACCTTCTCGTTACCGACGGAGGGGCATCTATGATCGGAAAGGAGAGAGGATTTGCATCGCGTGTAAGAGCAGAATATCCCACTGTCAACTCACTACATTGCATCATCCATCAGACTGTTTTGTGTGCGAAGCTGTCTGGTAAGATGAAACAAACCATGGACGTGGTGATTAAAACAGTGAACCATATCCGCTCAACGTCAAGTTTGCAGCACCGTCTTTTTAAAATGTTGCTCAAGGAGCAGGACGCAGAGTACGCTGATCTCCTCCAGCACAATGATGTCAGGTGGCTAAGCAGGGGGCGTGTGCTGGAGAGATTTTTTGCCCTGCGTAAAGAGGTAACTGACTTTCTCTCCGGTCAGAAATGAGTTATTGTCATTTATGCAAGATCCAGAGTTCATATCCCATCTCGCATTTCTTTGTGATATCACAAGCCACCTTAACAAGCTTAATCTGCAGCTGCAGGGTGGAGGTGCGAGTGTAGGAGAGCTTCTCCACAAAGTGAATGCATTTCAAGCTAATCTGGATGTGTTCCTGTCCGATCTAAAGGGGAGAAAGTTACACTTCCCTTCTCTGCGTGATGTCCCTCCTGCAAACGCAGCTTCGCTGTCAGCAATGGGAGAATTGCTGAAATGTTTGAGAGATAACTTTAAGACCCGTTTTGAGCATTTCAAAATCCCAAGTGAAGTGCTCCGATTTCTGCGGGACCCATTCAGCGTCACTGCCACCGGGACATGTCCAGCCGAATCAAAAGCTCTGCTGCCCGGCATTGACGAGGGCGCATTCCAGTTGGAAATGACGCAACTACAGACAGACGATCTCCTGAAAGCCAACTTCAAGGATGAAGAGCTGTGGGCGTTTTGGACTCGTTCTGCACAGCAGTATAATAACTGCAACAAACTTGCCATTTACCTTTTGACTATGTTTGGATCAACCTATATTTGTGAGTCGGGGTTTTCAACCATGAATCTGATTAAAGATCAGAAGCGCAGCAGGCTGACAGACGTGCACCTCAACCAGTGCATGCATATCGCTCTCACCTCACACAAGCCAGTGATCAGTAAGATCGCAATGGAGAGGGTTTGCCACCCATCTCACTAGACTGGGGATGGGGAATATATTTTCAGGTCCATTGTATTTTATACTTAGTAATAATATAATAGTTTATTTTATTTATTTTTCTTGGTTGCTTTTATGGAGAGAAAAAAACTTTTGTGTTTAATACTTTTGTGTTTTAACTATTTATTTTCACAAGTTTCTTTTTTGTAAAAAATGTGTTGAATGTGGGCCAAGTCATGAATGACATTTAATTGTGAAGCAATTGAAAGAGAGATGTGGACAAACAGACTGACTGACTGATAGCAGAAAAATGTACATTAGTTTGTTTTATGGAAACAGTTGTTTGTGTTGAATGTGCTCACAGAATTATTATTGCACTGCCACAGAATTATTCAAAGGACAGAAAATGTTGCAAATTACTGCACTTGTCTTTTCATACGTTATGTGGAAATAAAGAAAATGAAAGAGAGAAGTTATCAAGTATCATTAATGTTGTCATTTTATCAACTGGCCCATGGCCCATTGCCATTTTTGTAATGTGGCCCACAGGTTAAGCTGTTTGAGTATCCCTGCCTTAGACCCTTGATGACTTACAGTCATGTATTCCATACTGTACCAGTGTGTTATGTTCTGAGTCTGTTTTGTATTTCTGTCATGTTTAGTATTGTCACAGTTTATGAAGCATACATTTTTCCATGTTTTTCCGCAGCCTTGCGTTCATACTGCTTCTCTCTCTTGCTGTCACTCACGCTTCCCTTATTGTTTCATTCTCCTGTGTCTATTTACTAATCTACTAACGTTAGATCAGGATTGGGTAATACTAACTCTCTAACCATGTGTTCATGTTACCTTACGTTTCTCGTGCATGTCATTTACTAATTTACTAACGCTAGGTCAGGATAGGTTAACTACTAATGATTTACTAATTGCCTCATTACGTGTCTCATTTTCTCAAGCTGTTGTTAATTTCCTGCTGCTCTCAAGCTAATGTCTGCACTTGTCTACACCTGCATATAAGATCAGTGTTCATGTCATGTCCTTGCGAAATTGTTGCCTTTAGTTTACTGTCACTTTTGAGCGTTTTCCATTGTCTGACTACCGTTATTGATCAAGCCTGTTTACTGACCATCGTTACTGCCAGCCTATCGTATCTACTGCCTGTTTTTGACCACGAGTTTTGCCTGCTGTCTGTTTTGTACCTCTGCACCACGGATAGGACTTCGGTCTGTTCCAGCACACCTCCAGTGACCAAGAGCCTTCACAACAACTCATTGCCCTCCGCCAAGGCCTTAAAAGCGCCGCGGACCATTCTATTGCCTTTCGGACTATTGCTGCGGCTACCCACTGGAATGACTCGGCCCTGGCGGACTTGTTCTCCGTTCCCGAGGAACGGAGACGTCGGAGGGAGACCGGTGCATGCTTCTACTGCGGAAAGCTGGGGCATTTTCAGGCACAGTGCACCGCCCGGTCCAGGAAATCCGAGTCATCCGTGGGAGTGAGGTCTTCAACCCACCAGGAGAAGGGTGCATCTCCAAGAGCGATACTCGCCCTACCCTCACTGCCACAATCATTACGTCGTTTTCATGCGTTTGCGGCACAAGCGTGACATAATTCAAATGCAATGGCATTGAACCACTGAACATTATGATTCCAATGATTGTCTGTGATTTCGGTCGTCAGGTAGTTACCAGGCTTGATAGCGATATTTCCTAGTTCTTTGTGTTTGGGGATTATAGGCGAAATGATAGGAATTAAAAAGGAAATGAGGTAGCCTAAAAGTTACGACTAGCCATAGCCAGCCCAATGTTAACTAAATTAATTAAACAGTTTAGCCTGCTTTCGTTAATCTTGTGTGGAAACTAACCGATAGCCTAATGTTACAGGTTTCTGTGGTGAAAACCAGCCGGCTATTCATGGCAGGCTATGCCTGAAAGATATTCTACCCTTTTCACCGTGGACATTTCAATCACTTATTGTTTTCTTTTAGATAGCCTTACCCTTAGGCTATGTGCAGAGCAAAGGTAACGTAGTCCGCAGAAAGCATGAAACAACGATCGGAACGAGACACAGCCTCAACCTACATAAGCCTACCAAAAACAGTGGATTTTGTATGGTATATAGACACTAGGCTACTTAAATAAAAATACAATAAAATTTTAAAAGCCTATTCCGCATAGGCTTGTTGTGTAGACTGTCATTCATGTCTTTACCCAGCATATGGCAGTAAAAGACTTAATTAATGACATCTGAATCTTATTTTTTATTTGGTGAAAACACTGGGCTAATAATAATAATAATCTATATTTAGCCTAGTCATTAAGCAACATAGCCTACAGATTAAAACAAATGGACATTTACACTATTTAAAAATATATATATTTTTTATTTTATTATAACGTTTACACCATATAGGTGTAAAACACACTACTCTAAAACACAATCCACCATCGTGGGTAGGCTAGTAGGTAGGCTATTCGCACATTCTCTGGAGCTTTCCAGATCTCAGTGCTGTAAGATGAGGATGTTAGCCTCTATGCCACTGATTTTCCGGTTGTAGCCTAGCCTACACAAAACATTTTAATTTGTTCAATTTAAATAGGTTCGTGGTTATTGAGAGAACGTAAAAATGTGACTTTTTAGAGGGTGTGTGAATACAGTGAGTATTGACACAGCTGTAAAAAAAAAATAATAATAATAATCCATGTCAGTATTCGCCATTATGCTCAGTCTTTTAAAAACATAGGCTACAGAATAATTTTCATTTAAATAGGTCTACCACTCAGACAAAATTAGAGACATTGGCTAAGCACTTATTTTATTGATAGCCTGCTTATTTTATTTCAGTGAAATGGAATATAGGCTAAGCAATAGCCCAATGTTGGTTTATCCAGCCCTGTCTAAGGCGGACCGGTGAACGGAAATCTATTGCTTCTTATGACCTCCCTGCTGTTAAGTTTGTTAACAAGAGCTGGCTAGGCTCATCGTAAACGTTTAGGATACCTCGTTTCCTTTCTAGTTTTTAGCATTTAGCCAATAATCCCCAAACACAGAAGACTAAGAAATGTTTCTATCTAGCCTGGTAACTGCCTGACGACCGAAATCACAGACAACCATTGAAGTTGAACCATAAGTTCAGTGGTTTGAACGGTCCCCTGTAACGCCCCTTTCTTCGAGGCCCCACCTTGATGGGCATGCTTTGACAGTTTGCATGTTCAGTTCGGAGTTTTAGCAGGGTTTTTGTGTGAACACGCGGAAATGATAACGTAAACGGATGCAATGCCATTGCATGTAAGGGGTTTATTGATGGTTCGGAGATTCAAACGCAAAGGTGGGGAGATCGGAACAAGTCAGCTCACAAACGTGAGGACCAATAATTAGGGGGAGAAAAATAATAAAGGAACAAAGAAAAGACAGGAACCTAATTCCTTAAGGCTAACAGCCAAAACGAAAATCAACCCACAAAAACGGGCGAACGACTAAAACTAGTAGAATACAAACTAAATATCCCGAGCTCACATAATGAGCTAAAGACGGGAAACTTAGTAAAACAAAAGAACACTCTCGGCTAAAATGCTCAAAGCCGGAAGAGTGCAAAACCAAAACGAAAGAACAAAGAAAAACAGTCTCAGAGAGAACAGCAAAGAAACAAAATAGATAGCACAAAACACTACCAGGCGGAAAGCAATACTATACCCGATTAAGTAGCTATAGCAAGTCCCCTCTGAACATAAAACAAAGTTTAATATCAGGAGGTCACTAGAAACTGGCTATACCTGGCTCAAATGCAATGTCGTAAGACAAACAAGCACCGGAGAAGCGGAAGTGAAGAACTTAAATACTCCGCAGGCAGAAGCGCGGGTGAAAACAATAATGAGGACTGCCAAACGTGAAGGTAGGATGAGAGCCGCAAAAGAAAACAACCAGCCACGAATCACTACATTGCATTTGAATTATGACACTCTTGTGCCGCAAAAGCATGAAAACGATATGTTAAATGGCGAATTGAATTATCATTTCCTTTTTGTCATGGATCATGCGATTACAATAAGAATGCTACGTTTCTCCCAACTGGTATGGACCCAGACGCAGGACTCTGAGACAGACTCACAATAAGCTCCAGCGGAGCACTTTATTTAATGCAAGCAAACAACAATGAAGAGGGAGAGCAAGGTGAGGGTCTGGATACGGGGTTAGCGATGATGATCAGGGAAAACAGGAGAAGAGCTGGGTGAATGGCAGACAACCGGTGACAGACTGGAAGCAGGGTTGGTGAGGGCAATGGCAGAGCAGGGAATGCAGGCTGGTGGGTAAACTGGAAAAAGGCAGAGTTGACATGTTAGCAAAACACAACAGAAAATGGCAGAGTAAGAAGACCAACAAACATGACTTAACGAACTGGAAAAAAGACGAACAGAGAAGGGAACATAAATAGGGAGATATAACGAGTAAAGCGTGCGGAGTGTATGCGAGAATGAGTGTGGAAGGCGAACAGGGAAGAGGAGGGAAACCACACCCAGCCTGCACAACACAAAAGACAGACATGGTAAAAGACAGGGTAAAAGTAAAAACATTACATAATTCAATTCACCAATGGTTTCCAGTAGCGGAGAATCAAATGCAACAAGAATGGGAATCAGAACAAGTCACTCACAACGGTGAGGACCTCAAATAGATGAAACCCCAAACGAGTAGAAAAGAAAAGGAATAATCCTAGAAGCTAAAACAGCCAAATAATAATCAGCCCAGGAAAACAGGGCAAACTCGAAACACAAGTTAGAACACAAAACTAAGTCTCCCGAGCTCAGTACTAGAGCTAACATGGGAAACTGAAAAAGAAAAAAACACATTCGGCATGTAAAACTAACACGGCCAGAAGAAGGTGAAACAAAAGTGAAACCACTAAAGAAAAACTAGCACAGCGAAGCTAACAGGAGGAGATAATCCTATGGCTGAAATAATATAGCTACGAAGCAAGTCCCTCATGAACATAAAACAAGTTTAATATCACAAGGTCTCTTGTACCTGGCTATACCTGGCTCAATATAATAGGAAATTAGAAAGAAGCACCGGGGAAGCGGAAGTGAGGAACTTAAATACCACGCAGGTAGAAGCACAGGTGAAATGAATAACGAGCAAGGGGAAGCAAAACCCCGGAACGGAACATGGAAAAAATCTGATAGATTCTCAATCGGGGGAAACAGGACGAGAACCACAACGGAAAAGGAAACAATAACCCACAAACCATGACAGAACCCCCCCCCCCCTCTAAGGGACGACCCCAGACGATCCCTCAGACCGATTACTGCGGAAATCTTTGATTAGATCGGGATCCAAAATATTCCTAGCTTGAACCCAACACAGTTCCTCAGGACCATAACCCTCCCAGTCCACTAAAAACTGCCAACCCCTACCTACCTGTCTCTCTGCTAGAATGCAGCGGACAGTATACACCAGACCTACTTCCACGATCCGAGGAGGAGGAGGGGGTCTCTCAGCAGGAGACAAAGGACTGATCAGCAGCGGCTTCAATCGCGACACGTGAAACGTAGGATGAATCTGCATAGATCGTGGCAATTGAAGACGTACCTTCACCGGGTTTATCTTACGGATGATCTTGAATGGTCCCACGTAACGCGGAGCAAGTTTGCGAGATTCAACCAGCAGAGGCAGATCTCACGATGAGAGCCAGACTCACTGACCTACCCGATAAGAGGGGGCTGTCCGGCGATGTCTGTTGGCAGAAGCTTTATGGGACGCCGAAGCTTGCAAAAGTGATGCGCGAACTTGTTTCCACACCAAATGACACCTCCAAACAAAAGAGCCAGCAGAGGGAACCTCCACATTCTTTTAAAGTTTAGGGAAGAGCGGGGGCAGATAACCTACTTGGGACTTGAGGGGGAGAAAGGCCAGTGAGGCATTATGCAGCGTGTTATGGGCATACTCAGCCCAGGTAAGATAACGACTCCATGACGTAGGATTAGTAGCCACTAAGCAGCGATGGGTGTTTTCCATAGTCTGGTTGGTACGCTCTGTTTGCCCGTTAGTCTGCGAATGAAATCTGGAAGACAAACTAACCAGCGCGCCCAACTGTGTGCAAAAGGAACGCCAGAATCTGGCTATAAATTGGGGACCACGGTCCGATACAACGTCTTGAGGTAATCTGTGTATGCGGAACACGTGATTGATCACCAACTGAGCAGTCTCCGGAGCCGATAGTAATTTAGCCAGAGCGAGAAAATTAGCCGCTTTAGAAAACCTATCCACAATGACTAAAATAACCGTATTGCCTGAATCGGGTAATCCGTTTACAAAATCTAAAGCAATATGGCTCCAAGGTCGACTGGGCATGGGTAAAGGGCGTAACAACCCTGAGGGTGGGAGTCGAGAACCCTTGTTCCGGGTGTAAACAGAACAAGCAGCAACAAATTTGTGCACGTCCTTCTCCATACCAAGCCACCAAAATCATCTGGAGAGAAATTCCTTTGTACGGTGGGTGCCAGGATGCATTGCAAACTGTGAAGAATGACCCTACTGGGTACCCGAGACCTCTCACTTCGAGAGATACAAAAAGGCAATTGGCGGGACCCCCACCCCGACCAGGGTTAAGTAGCAATGCCTGTTGAACCGCCACTTCAACGTCCCATAACACAGGAGCAACTATCTGGAAAGTAGGCACAATGTGCTCTGGAATAGCGGGACTGTCAGTCCGCCCAAAAATACGTGACAACGCATCCGGTTTAACATTCTTAGTACCAGGACGGTACGTCAAAAGAAAGTTAAAACAAGTAAAAAATTATGCCCAGCGCGCCTGTCTAGAATTACGTCTTCTAGCCTGTTGGACGTATTCCAAGTTTCTGTGTTCGGTCCATACAGTAAATGAGTGTTCCGCTCCTTCTAGCCAATGACGCCACTCCTCCAGGGCTAATTTGACTGCCAGTAGCTTCCGATCACCCACGTCGTAATTCCTCTCGGCCGAAGTGAGAGCCAGAACAAAATATGCACACGGGTGCATTTTGCGGTCGATGGGTGAACGCTGGGACAATATAGCACCTACCTCCAGCTCAGAAGCATCAACTTCCACCACAAAAAGAAAGGAGGGATTGGGCGTAACAAGAATAGGCTTTCTACTCGTGTTCTTCAAAAGCAGACTCAGCCTTTGGGTTCCACCAAAATTGAGTCGCCAACGTTTTCTTAGTCAGGGCTGTAATAGGTGCGGCGAGCGCACTGAAATTACGAATAAAACGCCTATAAAAATTTGTGAACCCAAGGAAGCGCTGGACCTGTTTACCTTAGCGAGGAGTGGGCCAATTGAGTGTAGCAGAGACTTTCTCGGTATCCATACGGACCTTGCTGTCTAATACAATGAATCCCAAAAATGAAACAGTGCCAGCGTGAAATGAGCACTTCTCTGCTTTCACAAATAATTTCGCCTCCAACAGGGCTTTCAACACCTGTATTACATGACCGATATGGGTTTGCAAATCGGAAAAGAAAATTTAAATGTCGTCTAAGTAGACAAACACAAATTTCTCTAACATCCCCCGCAGTACGTCATTCACTAACGCGTAAAACACAGAGGGGGGCGCTAGTGAGCCCAAACGGTATGACTAAATATTCGTAGTGCTAAAGTGTGTTAAAAAGCGGTTTTCCATTCATCGCCCTCACACATGCACACCAGGTTATAGGCATTGCGGAGGTCAAGTTTGGAAAAAATAGTGGCCCCCTGGAGACGTTCAAATGCCGAATTCATCAGGGGAAGCGGATACTGGTTTTTTATAGTAATGGTGTTCAGAGAGCGATAATCAATACATGGCCTTAATCCTCTATCTTAACAAAAAAATATCCTGCGCCAGCAGGCGAAGTAGATGGCCTTATAAACCCATTGGTTAACGCCTCCTCAATAGACTCTTTCATGGCTGCACTCTCCGGAGGCACCAAGGAATATAGGCTCCCTCTAGTAGGGGTGGTACCCGGATAGAGTTCTATGGCGCAATAATAAGGGCGGTGGGGAGGAAGGGTGGTTTCCTCCTGTTTACTAAAAACCTCTGCTAATTCGGCATATTCAGCTGGAACGTTGAGTGCTAAAGGAAACTCAAGCATCCCTGCAATTTTAGTCACTCCCCTCTGAGTGGGGGAATCAGGAGGAGAAGACCACTGAATCTCAGAGTCGGAGCCCACTGAATCTCAGAGTCTGAGCCCACTGAATCTCAGAGTCTGAGCCCACTGAATCTCAGAGTCTGAGCCCACTGAATCTCAGAGTCTGAGCCCACTGAATCTCAGAGTCTGAGCCGACTGAATCTCAGAGTCTGAGCCCACTGAATTTCAGAGTCGGAGAGCTCATCAGTAGATAGCTCCCTTCAATTGGAATCTCCGTCAACTAGAGAGTCTCATTCTAAACTCTCGCCACCAGACTCAGAACCTGAGACAGACTCCTCCTGATTAGTCGGAGAATCAACCTCCTCCAGGTCAGACACGGAACCAGAATCGTTAGAACGTTCCTCGGCAGGAGTAAGGTGATCCTGAGAAATACATAAGTGACCCCATTGATGAATGATAAACTTATCCCCTCCCCACCTGATATGGGGATCATGTTTTACAAGCTAAGTGTGACCTCAAACAAGGGGATAAGCGGGGGAATCAACTAAAAAAAACTGAACTTTCTCAGTATGAGTATCCTGAAGAGCAGACATAGTGAGGAGAGCAGTAATCTTCTTAATAGTACCCAAGCACTAACGGGCGACCGTTGAGAGCGGTGACTAGTCGGGACTGGTCGAGGAGCTGGGCAGGAATGTGGTGTTCTCTAGCTCACCGGGCTTAATAAAACACTCCACGGCCCCAGAATCAATAAAGGCCTCGGCCAGTCTCCACAAGAGGTTGAAAGGTAGGAAAGTATGCAATGTAGTACCAGGGTCTCTAGCAAGACTCTCTTTCTCTTTAATTTACTACACTGACTGATGGTATGGCCTCTCCTTTTACAGTAGCGACACCACTCAGTTCGGTGATCGGAATCTTTATCAGAAGAACAAGAGACCTCATCTACCTGTATGGGCTCCTCTCCATTATAAGACTGGGGGTAGACAAAGAAGGGACGGACACCATAACGGGAGTGAAGGAAGAGCTCATCCGGTGGTCTCTACTGCTATTTTTAATTCAGATACGGTCCCGAAAACTATTCTCTATCCGAATGGCAATGGACACTAACTTATCCAGTGAATCAGCACTGCTAGGGCATCTTGGATGGAGTCGTCTAATGCCTCCATAAATAGTGGAGGTCTGGTCTTATTAGCTGTGGTTTCACTCGTTCTATTAGCTATCGTATTGTACCAAGATGGCTGCCGGCAGGTTGTCATGTCATGTCGGTCTGTCCTGAATTTGCCTCGAATCGTTTGTTAATCGTTTTTTATCTATTTGTATGTTTATCTATCTGTCTGAATGGCTCTCAACTTTTAACTTCCGATTTCTAGTCAGGCATTGCTCAAGCTTTCAGTGATCAAGCTAGGGTAGACTAACCCTCTAAGCCTAAACAATCTTTACTATCCTGCTGAAGCTATGAAGCGTAACACCAATTCAATTGTCAGCTTTACCTGAGAAGTCGGCAGAATCTATTCGATCCGCTGTTGGAAGTCTACCAGGTCGTGTTCTCCTGACTCGTCAGCCTGGGAAACTTGGCTCTGCTCCAACGCTCCCCGGCCTCTCCTCAGCTAACTGCTAACGCTAATCACTCCAGCTACCGTTAGATTAGCCCTTCGCTGTGTTGGCTCTTCCCTTCCTCGCTCCGGCGGTCGGGAACGCGGGTGTTGCATACCTCCACCTGGCACCGGTTGGAGTAAACTACTCAAGGAATATTCCATCTGAACTTCGCCGAGACGGGCCGCTGCTTTCGGTGGTGTCTACTCCTCCTCTACGGGCTCCTGTCCCAACCGGCTCCGAAGGAGTGCTTCTACAACCGGCTGTTTGAGGACCCACGAGTCACAACATTGCGGTCAGGACCCCTACTGTCGTGTGTGGCCTTGGCGCCTACTTTCAGTAGCTGATTCTTTTTTTGCTGATTTGAGTGCTGTTTTACAAGTATAGACATGTATTTTTATTCTAAATCTCCCTTGGCCTTCTGGCCTATATTGCTTGTTATTTCCCTACACTCTGTGGCTATGACTTCTTGCCCTGCCAGCGGGCATTCACATGAAACTACCATCATCCCCTATGGTAGTAGCACATTGGACTTCAGTTTATTGTCCAGAGATGTTTCATCTTTCTGGATTACAAAGACTATGGGAGTTCCTACCCTGTGTGTGACATATCTTATACCATTGTATGCATATATGTTATTGCAGCAATTTTATGGCTCCCCATCAGTATTCTTAGTCAAATCTGCTGTAAAAGATAATCAACGGAAATGTTCTGGCACTGTTTTCCTACGTGTATTAATCATTCTCATGTTATTTATCTCTGGCAATGTTCACCCTAACCCAGGGCCTGATATTAACAATCCCATTACCTCTAATCTATCGTTTAATGATTTTTGTGAACGCAAATCATTGGGCTTCCTACATGTCAATATCCGTAGTTTGTTACCTAAACTTGATTTCCTCAAATCCTGGGCTCATACTGCTAATCCCGATGTCCTGGCGATATCTGAATCTTGGCTTAAGAAAAGCGTTACTAACCTTGAAATCCAAATACCAGGTTATAACGTCTTCCGCCAGGATAGAACCACTAAGGGAGGTGGCGTGGCTATTTTTGTAAAAGATAACCTGCAATGCTCCTTATTATTATGTAAGTCAGTCCCCAAGCAATTTGAACTATTAGTACTAAAGCTTAAATTGTCAGCTAATTTTTCTCTCTCTGTGGCTGTCTGCTACAGACCACCCTTTGCCCCAGCCTGTACACTATCAGCCCTCAGTGAACTTTTGGCTCCACACATCTCCTCTGAGTTTGTCCTTCTGGGTGATTTAAACTGGGATATGACCAACCCCCCAGACTCAGTTATGCTGCAATTTGATGCTTTAAATCTCTTTCAAATCATATCTGAACCCACCAGACACAATCTGAAATCCCCGTCATCCGCTACATTGATTGATATCATCCTTACTAACACTCCATCAAATTACAAATCAGGAGTCTTCAGTCAAGACCTGAGTGACCACTGTGCCATTGCTTGCATTCGTTCTGGTGTCTCGGTCAAACGCCCACCAGTGATTGTGACCAAGCGCTCTCTGAAGAGGTTTGACATGCAGGCCTTTCTTCATGACATTGCAGCTGTAAATTGGGACAGAATTAATTTCATCCCCTCTATTGAAGATGCCTGGTCTTATTTCAAAATTACATTTAGCCTTATCATTGATAAACACGCTCCACTGAGAAAATTCCGGACTAAGAATCGATATAGCCCCTGGTTCTCCCATGACTTGGCTGAACTCATCCGTCAAAAAAATGCTCTCTGGCGGAATGCTAGATCCTCTAAATCTCCTGACAACTGGCTGGCCTTCAGGCAATGCAGAAATAAAACCACACAGGCGATCAGGAAAGCCAAAATCTCTCATTTTAAGGAGAAATTTATAACTTGTGGCACTGACGTAAAAAAGTTCTGGAAAACAGTAAAATCCATGGAAAATAAACTTACTTCCCCTCATCTACCCCCCACTATGACATTTGGCGGTATTGTAGTCACTGATAAACCACGCATGGCATCACTCTTCAACCACCACTTCGTGAATGCAATCCATACCTTCACGGCTCCCAACATTGTCCCCTCATCCACTTCTTCTCCCCCATCAAGTAGCACCGGCTTCTCCTTTCAACCTGTCTTGGCCTCAGAAGTCCTGGATGAGCTCACTAAACTGGACTCGAACAAGTCTGCTGGCCTTGATGGGCTTGACCCCATATTTTTAAAAGCAGCTGCCCATATTATTGCTCCCCCCATCACAACTTTGTTTAATCTGTCTCTCCAATTGGCTGTCTTCCCTCCTGACTGGAAATCTGCCATGATTTTCCCCCTCTTCAAAGGTGGCTCCAGCTCCAACCCAAACTGCTATAGGCCAATTTCCATCCTGCCTTGTCTGGCCAAAGTCCTGGAGAGATTGGTTCTTAGACAGCTAAATCATTTCATTGACTCAAACCACATCCTGTCAGATCTGCAGTCTGGGTTCCGGCCTGGCCATGGGTGTATCACAGCCACTCTAAAGGTTCTTGATGACATCATCACGTCCTTAGATAACAAACAGGTCTGTCTAGCTGCCTTTATTGACCTAGCCAAGGCCTTTGATTCTGTGGACCACAACATCCTCCTACATAGGCTCTCTTGCATAGGCCTGTCTCCCACCTGCTGTAACTGGTTTTCCAGCTACCTCAGCAACCGTGTTCAGCTGGTAAAGGCTGAAAACGTTACTTCAGAATCACTCACAATATCTAAAGGAGTGCCTCAAGGCTCCATCCTAGGCCCAACCTTGTTCTCCATCTATATTAATGAGGTAGCCAAGGCTGTTGGCAATTCCCGGATACACCTGTATGCCGATGATACCATAATTTACTCAGCTGGCCCTTCCCTCCACGCTGCGGCATCCACCCTCCAACTTAGTCTCACCTCTATCGAACAGTCTTTCCATAACCTCCACTTGCTCCTTAATTCTAAAAAAACCAAATGCATTCAGTTTGACCGGAAAAACAATGTCCCCAGCCCCCCCAAGATCTTCTGCGCCGATGGCTCTGAACTGGAGTTTGTCACCTCATACAAATACCTAGGTCTCTGGCTGGACTCATCTCTCTCTTTCACCATACACATCAACAATATCCAGGCCAAGGTCAAAGCTAGATTGGGCTTCTTATTTCGCAATAAGGCCTCCTTCACTCACTCCACCAAACACACTCTAGTGAAGATGACCATACTGCCTATGCTGGACTACGGCGATACGGTCTATAGAATGGCATCAAAAAGTGCCCTCAAAAAACTTGACACTCTTCACCACTCAGCCATACGTTTTGCCACTGGTGCACCGCTATCCACTCACCACTGCAATCTCTACAAACTGGTGGATTGGCCCTCACTTCACACTAGACGGCTTCTCCACTGGCTTCAGGTAATTTATAAGACTATTCTAGGAAAGACACCCCTCTACCTCTCTTCCCTCCTTCACCGTTCTCACAGCACTTATCACTTGAGATCCAATGATCTCATCACGCTCACCATTCCAAAATCCCGGACTGCGTTTGGCCGTAACTCCTTCCGCTTTGCTGCAGCAAACGATTGGAATGCCATACAGAGCACACTCAAGCTCACAGTACTCACTTCACTCTCCGCCTTCAAACACAAACTTCAACAAACCTTAATTGATTGTTGCACCTGCTGATCCCCCCTCACTCGTGCACACATACGCATACACACATATACGCCCCCCCCCCCCCCCCCACTCGCGCACACATACGCATACATACACATACGCCCCCCCCCCTTAGCATTAGATGATTTTATTTATTTGTATAGTGTTTCACTGTCTTTGCCATTCGCATGTATTGTATGTATTGCCTATGTTGTAGTGATGCTGTGTATCTGCATGTGATTGTTTCTCTGCCGGGGCCTCTTGGCCAGATCATCATTGTAAATGAGAACTGGTTCTCAACTGATTCATCTGGTTAAATAAAGGTCAAATAAAAAATTATTAAAAAAAAGTGCCATAAGGGGAGCTTCTGGCCAACCTGTCTCACCTGCCAGCGAACGAAATCTAATGGCGAATTCGACCACTGTCTCATTACCCTGGCAAAAGTGCTTAAGCAGTCCAGCTGACTCTTGACCCAAGATGTTATGGTCAAAAACCGACTCCATTTCGCTCATAAGTGTTTTAATAGAGTTTAAAATAGGAGAATTGCTCCGGATTAACGGAGTAGCCCAGTCCAGTGCGAATCTGGTGGACAAACACCACCTCAGAATACTGAGTAATAAACGGCGATAGCCGAGCTTTAAAAAATATCAGACACTGCGCCAGAAACCCTTAGCACTTGCCGGCCCGACCATCATAGCGGAGCGGGAGCTGAAGTATGGGCTCTCTAGGTGGAGTGAGCAAATGGGCGTGGTTAATATGTGTGGGGATCTGGAAGAACAGGAGGAGTGGCTGCGAGAGACAGGGCACGGAGACTCTGTGTCAGCTCTTTGAGACATTCCCCCTGAACATGCAGCTGTTCACACAGCAGATTTTGTTGTGTATACATAGCCTGCTGCCTGGTCTGAAGGGCAAGAATGCCCTCCTCATGAGAGGACCAGGCAAAGCACTGGGCGGTCAGGGGTTGTTTAACCCAAGATCCCGTCGCTGAAACATCCATGATGGTTTCTTTGTACTGTGATGGTTTCCAGTGGTGGAGAATCAAATGCAACGAGAGTGGGAATCAGAACAAGTCACTCACAACGGTGAAGACCACAAATAGATTAAACCCCAAAAGGGTAGAAAAAAAAGAATAATCCTAGAAACTAAAACAGCCAAATAATAATCAGCCCAGGAAAACAGGGCGAACTCAAAACACGAGTAAGAACACAAAACTAAGTCTCCCAAGCTCAATACTAGAGCTACACGGGAAACTGAAGAAAAAAAAACACCTTCGGCACGTTAAAAAAAAAAAAAAAAATTAAAAAAAATGCCAGAAGAAGGTGAAACACAAGTGAAACCACTAAAGAAAAACTGTATCAGTGAGAACAGTCTGGACAAAATAGCACAGCGAAGCTAACAGGAGATAATCTTATACCTGAAATAATAAAGCTACGAAGCAAGTCCCTCGTGAACATAAAACAAGTTTACTATCACAAGGTCGCTTGTACCTGGCTATACCTGGCTCAATGTACAACATTAGGAGGATTCGGCCGTACCTGACCACCTACTCTGCTCAGCTCCTTGTCCAGACCATGGTCACCTCACTTCTAGACTACTGCAACTACCTTCTCACAAGCCTACCAGCCTGCGCCATTCTGCCCCTACAACTGGTCCAGAACGCGGCTGCTCGGCTTGTGTTCAACCTTCCAAAGTTTTCACACATCATCCCCCTGCTGAGGTCACTCCACTGGCTGCCAGTCCTGGCCAGGATCAGGTTCAAAGTTCTGACCCTGGCCTACACTGCCAAAAGGTCAGGCCCTACCTACAGGACTTGATCCAACACTACGCTCCTGCTCGACCACTTCGCTCTGCTGCTGCAGGGCGACTTGCACTTCCCTCACTCCGTGTTAACGGCTCTCGCTCGTTCCGACTGCAGAGCTTCTCCACCCTAGCTCCCCAGTGGTGGAACAAACTCCCCACTCCGCTGTGCTCAGCTGAAACACTGTCTGTTTTCCGTCGTGGTCTGAAAATTCACTTTTTCAGACTCCACCTTGACTAACTACCTATATAGGGCCAATTATATAGTACGTACTTCCTGTTTATCTTTTCTTTTCTATTTGTGTTTTTTGTTATTTTAATAGTTAAGAATGTATAGCCGACTGTATTCCATGTTCATTACTAGGGATAGCTCCTACATTGTGAGGAGGTTGTGCTTTGTCGGATTTGCTTTGTAGTTGTGTCATTGACCTTCAATATGCACTTATTGTATGTCGCTTTGGATAAAAGCGTTCTGGCTATACCTGGCTCAATGTAATATGGAATGACAAAGAAGCACTGGGGAATTGGAAGTGAGGAACTTAAATACCCCGCAGGTAGTAGCACAGGTGAAATGAATACTAAGCGAGGAGAAGCAAAACCCCGGAACGGAACGTGGAAAAAATCCCCTAGATTTTCAATCGGAAAGAAAGGAAAAAAATTTGTTAAAAAAAATTGCATACGGGACTAAAATCTATAATAATGTTAGTACTTTTATATTTAATGAACGTTGGAAAAATGAAAATAAATGCATTGCGGTCTAAAAACCATCAATATGGGCTACATGTGAGATTGCTATAATTGCATTAAAACATTTCCATTATTAATATGCTAAAAATTTTGTAGTCTATTTTTCAATTATAACGTTTTTCTTTCCAGCATAGGGAATTAATAGGCTATAATTGTCACGCGTAAATATATATTTTATTTGCCTAATTTTGACATTTCAGAGTAAGCTCTACTAATACTGGAGTAGGATTAGAAAATCCCATTTAAATTGGCTATATTTCAATATGACTTAAAAACAGCAATACCGGAAATAATCATTGGTGGTGAACACTTTATGTGGCCTGTAGGCCTGCGCGTTGATTTAATACCTCAATTAAATTTAACCGATCAATTTATTTTTTCGAGTACGGTTATTGTATCAAATTTTAAGACTGCATTTCAAATCGATTATCGGACACAATTGAGATGAGCAGGCTTTAAGAAAACTCAAAAGCATAATACTGCCAATCCAATCGCCGTTTATATAGGCTACAATTAAAATAAAGAACGTAGTACAATAAATCGGGATCATGCATTATCTTTGTTAAAACATTAACACGAACAGTGCCATCAGCCTTTGCCCTATTCATCATCGTCATCATTATTATAAAAAAAATAGGCATTATAAACAAAAACATTGGCATCATGTAGCCTATAGATCTTTTAGATATTTAGACAAGCAGATATTATTTTAAGAATTTAATTTGTAGCCTACATTTTAAGAGTAAATCAAATAGGACTTTAGCTCGAGAAAACCGCGTCCAATTTTGCTGACAGGCTAACAACATATTTTGTTTTCTGTGTGTTTTTCAGTTCAAGTTGATGTCCCGTGGTCAGGAAATGATTAAATGTGTTTTGAAACATTGTTTACAGAATAGGTAACCGCCCACAGTTAAATAATTAAACAACATTGCAACGGTATAGCTCCCAAGAGCCTGTACCTAATTTCGAAAATTGGCCAATGTTTTTTGTTATTTAGACAAATTGTGACTGAAGTCTGTCCCTCTAGTTCGGACATACAACGAATCAACTTTAAAAAAGAAAATGAAACCATTTCATATATTTTTATGTTTGACTTTTTGGAGATGTATTGACGCAGTGGAAACTGGTAAGATTTCTTTGTCATTTTAAACCAAAATTGTATTGTTTGGATCAAGAATTAACAGTAATTCTGGGGCCGAGACAGTTTACATTATTTCCAACATAGGTATCGGGAAGGAAGACAGTAGGCTACAAATGTTTTTTTCTAATCTATATATGATTGCCATTGAGTTTTTTTATCCTATTCATTTTTAAAAAATGGTCTGTAGCTTAAGCTACTTCAAGTTCCTTCTAGTCTGCTGACGAATAATAATAATAATAATAATAATAATAATAATATGAAAAAGGAGAGTTGCAAAGTATGCCTTTACTTTTGAACGCTTGTATCGGAGTAGAAGTTCCCAGACAGCACATGTAGCCTACAGTGGGCCGACGTAGGCGCTCTATCGCCCTCCGTCTGTGGAGGTAGTTTTCCCATTGGGAAAATGTCGCGGCTACGTATCAAAGAAAACATACTTTTGACACAGATTTGTGCGAAAATTATCACGCAAAACATTTCTGATTTAGAACAAATTTATTTATTGCAGAGAAAAATATTGAGTTCAAGATACTTTTGCGTTTGGATCTAACAGGAAACATATTTAATTTTTTTCTGTAGCCTACCTGTGAAAATTATCCGTTTTGTTTGACTTTTTTGACACAAATATTATTCTATAGCAGAGCAGCGGTAAGCAATATCCGCAACGTTGGCCTATCCACGTTACGTCGGGACTAGGCTATACAGACGAAGCGCCTATACGTCGTCCCTATGTGTAGGCTAGCTATGTGCTGTCTGGGTTATTTCATGTGTTAAAAGTAGTCTTAGTGGTCTCATTATAGCTCTTCATTTATTTTGACAGGGTGCTCTCGCCTCCCAGATTTTGAGAATGCTGATATTTTGGTTAGCTCTTTAAAACCCAATTACACCGATGGAGACTTGCTACACTTATCTTGCAGACCTGGATATGTATCTGGCAGGAGAATTACATTCAAATGTACAAATCGGCACTGGACAAAAACAATGCTTAACATCAAATGTTCACGTGAGTATTAGCTATCCCTGCGTCCTGCGGTTGTACATTTCAGTGTGTGTGTGTTTGTGTCTGTCTACACAGGCATATGCCTACCCTAAAAATTTGTAACATTCATTTAACTTTTTTATTTTAGCAAAGCAATGCGAACTTCCCAAGGACATTACTAATGGGCGCTACGACATCGTGAATGGCACAGACTTTGTGTTTAATACGGTTATTAAATACACCTGCAACGAGGGGTATGTAGCTTGGCTATTATGTAAAACTTAACTGTTATTTGTGTTTGCAAACATGTAAGGAAATATATTTACAATACCTGCTCTTTATTTTTTTTTTTTAAGAAAGCAACAGAATGCTTGCTCCTCGCTTTATGATTTTTTCATAATTTCCTTTTTACGTTTTTTAAAAATTATTTTTTATTTCGCCAGCACCCTCATATAACGCAGCATTTCATTTTGTTGAGTTGGCTACGGATCGCGTGGTTTCATTCGTTTGTTTTTATAGCTACGTGCTAATGGGCAGACCTGACACAAGAGTATGCATGTTAGAGGGATGGAGTGGCCGTGTACCCAGCTGTGAAGGTAATTTCCATAAAAATTTATACCAGCTACTTATGTTCATTTTAAACCATATGGACAGATACATCTAAACTAAGGAGCTGTTTCAGCTAGTATAGCCTAACAACTCTGATGAAAAGTATTAATTGTAATGTGGTGTCTATAAACTCATCTCGTGCCAGTGCGCGTTATGTTTAATATCATTTTGTGAATAAAATAGACTGGAAATTATTTTATGTGTGTTTGTGTTTGATAAGTCAATGGTTATGTGTTAAGAGGGTGGTGTTCTAGTGGTTATACGAGGATAATTTGTATATATGCACATTAAAAACATGTATAAATGATGTGTTTGTGTCAGCATGTGAGAAAAATGTACAGTAGATCTGAAGCAGTGAGTCTATAGCCTATGCTTGTTTATGTATGAGAAGATCAAGTTTATTTTGTATGAGTAGCAATGTCAGTCCATTTGGAGGCACCTTCCTAACCACACTGCACTGACTCCTTTTAATTTATTTAGTTTCTCCCGTTTTTCATTGAGTTTTGCAGTGATCGTCACATGAATATTTGAAAATATATAAGGATATGTGAGCTGTATTTTGTATTTTATCCTGTAGTGGCTTCTGAATGTGAACATGGGACATTGGTTTTATCTCTTTCCTGAGACGGATGTGTGCGGGTTGGACCCGTAATGCACGACTCAGAACACTAACTTGATAATAAATACCCGCAAGGGCTTTATTATGGGGAAATCCAAAAACGTAGTCACACAAGCAAAGTCCAAAAACCAATAAATCCAGCCAGACCAAAGATACAGTACCGAGGGAGAAGGCAGTCTCGAAATCGGTATCCATGCAAGAGTTCGTTAACCAGAGTAGCTGTCAGCGGAGCAGAAGTACAAAACAGGGAAAAAGCAAAGTTCGTAGTCGTGTGGCGTAGCAGGAGTCAGACCGAAGTCCTATCCGCGGGGCAGAGGTACAAACAGACAGCAGGCAAAACTCATGGTCAAAAACAGGCAGTGGAAACAATAGGCAGGCAGTAACGATGGTCAATAAACAGGCTAGATCAATAACGGTAGTCAAAACAATGGAAACCGCTCAAAAGTGACAATAGTAAACTAAGGCAACAATTTCACAAAGACGTGACAGAACACTGATCTTATATGCAGGTGTAGACAGGTGCAGACATTAGCTTGAGAGCAGCAGGAAATTCACAACAGCTTGAGAAAATGAGACACGTAACGAGGCAATTAGTAAATCGTTAGTAGTTAACCTATCCTGACCTAGCGTTAGTAAATTAGTAATTAACATGTACGAGAAATGTAAGGTAAACATGAACACATGGTTAGATAGTTAGTATTACCCAATCCTGATCTAATGTTAGTATATTAGTAACTAGACAAGGGAGAATGAAACAATTAGGGAAGCGTGAGTGACAGCAAGAGAAGAAACAGCATGAACGCAAGGCTGCGGAAAAACATGGAAATATGTATGCAAACAATGAACTGCATCGTAACATAAACAGAAAATAAACTGTGACAAACATGAAACATGGCATAAACATGACAGAAACGTAACATTTCCTCAAATTAATGACAAGTGAACTAAAGGAAATGTTAAGAATAATCAGGGGGCCATTACATTTTGTCATCATAATTATCAAATTTGTTTCCTCAATTCATCAGAAAAAAATTACTGGGATTTTCTTTTCTGTTGTAAAGCAAATTATAAAACTGTAATTGTGATTTCTGCAAATTCATAGTTGCAGTTTCTTCACTTTATGGATAATTTCTAATATATTGTCCATTTTACCTTTTTTTTTTCAGCGGTGAAATGTTTGGCTGAAACATACGATGACAGTATGATTGTTAGTGGACTAGGAGATGATAATTCTGTTAACTATGGACACGTATTGCATTTCAAATGCGCGTCCTCAGAGCTGACATTGAAGGGGAAGCCAGAGGTTGCTTGCCTCTCAAATGGGAAATGGAGCAGCTCTTTTCCAAACTGTGGAGGTGAGGGTTTCAGTCCACCTATATCGCTGTCCAAACGGTCTTACTTTTGTATTGACATTTCATTAATAATAAAAATACTACACATTACTTTGTGATCTGAGGCAGGTGTGAAATTGCAGCTATTTCATAAATCAATGTATAAAATGTATACATTTTTTACATTTGGTTTGAATTGTGGTTAACATGCACTATGCACTATGTACATATGCACTATGTACGTCGCTCTGGATAAGAGCGTCTGCTAAATGTCTATAATGTAATGTAATGTTAACAGATTGCAACCTGTATATCTGAGGAATAAGGCTGTGATAGTTTCATGTTATTAAGGGAATCATTTGGATACTACCAGCGATTATGCACCTCCCATCCATGGGAAATGTTAGAGCCAATTGTGAGTTATTCTGTTATGGCCAATTAAGTTTATCTTTTGGACACTTGCAAAATACTAGAACATTGACAGTTGGTTCTGGTTCTGGTTCTTTGGTTCTCAGGGATGCAACAATTTACTCATTTTTTAAAAATCTATGTCATTAGGGTGTAGTAGTTGAAACAGGAGTCGAAATTGGGTTAATCAGATGCATTGTTTTAGTGACAGTGAATTTAAACATTGGTGTATTTATAAATAAGTACTCTTCTGTGCCTTTTTAGAGGGTTATGGGCACTGGCATGCAAAATGCTTTATAATCATGAGTGCAAGAATACAGATCATATGAGGAAGAGACTAAAAATGAGATTGTAAACAAATCAGTGAACTCAAGGACTCCCCAGTCTCAGTGTTGAGAAAACCTGCAATGCTTAGATTGCTGAAGGCAAATCTCACAGTCTAAAGTGATTCATTTATCGGGTTTTGTCTGGGATGGGATTTTAACAGTTTAACAGCACATTTCCTGTGTTCATTTCAATGGGTAAAATCCCAGGTAACAAGGAAAGTTTGGAATCTTTAATGAACATTCCCTCTACAGCCCTGTAATGTCATTACAGAACATTACTTTGGGAAAATTCATGGGAGTATGGGGAACGTTTTTCTTCTTGGGTTTCTCTTACGCTTAGAGAAAAGTCTATGGGGTATGTTCCTCCCTGATAACAAAATAACATTCTGAGAACGCCCCCTAAATGTCAGAAATGTTGCAATACATTCCCTGGATGTCATAGTGTTGAGTTCCTTTCAAGTCCTCAGAACATTCCTACAACTTCACATTCCACTAACATTGCAAGAAGATTCTATGTAACAGTAGGGGAATGTTCGTAGAAACATTCCCGTTGGGTTGCTCTAACGCTGGGATTTAATGTTCCCTTACTGTGAGGCCGGAGTACATTGTTAATATTCCCCACACATTCTTAGTTGCCACGTCATTACAAAACATTATTTTGGGAACATTCTGGGGTGTATAGGGGAATGTTACAAAAGAACATTCCAGTAACATTCTAGGAACATTCCTCTTATCATTACATTACATTACAGGCATTTAGCAGACGCTCTTATCCAGAGCGACTTACACAACTTCTTATTACATTTATCCATTCATACAGCTAGATATATACTGGAGCAATTCAGGTTAAGTACCTTGCTCAAGGGTACAACGGCAGTGTCCTACCTGGGAATCGAACCTGCAACCTTTCAGTTACAAGTCCAGCTCTTTAACCATTATACTTATTGCCGCCTATGTTCTAGGCACATTCTATGTAACACACGGGTAGCATCTCCTGAGATCACAGCAAGATTTCTGTCTGCTACCCTTATGTTACATAGAATGTGCCTAGAACCTAAGAGGAATGCTCCTAGAATGTTCCTGGAATGTTAACGCGGACGTTCCTCAGAAACGTTGTGTGAAAGTTATTAGCCTGGAAAAAACACGTTGCATCAACCAGGGAACATTTAGGGCTACCTTAATAACATACAGACAAAGTTCCTAGAACGTGATTTTGTTAGCCGGGAAGTACCCATACTTACCAAATGTTTTTCTTTTTTAGAAACAAAACATGCAACACGCGAGACTACATCTCACATTATACTACAAACAGGTATGTGAGCATCTCTGAAATTTAAAGATAAACTAAAAATCTTAATTCAAGATTGTGTAATGTAATGACAGTTGGCTGAATTCCAGTGGTAAATGATTCCCAGTGGTAGTATTTTTCACATTCACACTAGCAAAGCAAACAAACACATTTTTCACATTATCCCTTTAATAATTAATAACAAAAAGCTGCAAAAGAAATTCAAATGAGCACCACCAAGCCAAACTCAACCACCAGCTCTCTATGCAATCAGGGATTTCTAGTAGGCTTACTCCGTTTTCTATATCTGACTGCACTGCTATACAGTACTGTAAGCGTAGCTATTTTGGTCTGCTGCATTTCAAACATGTACTCATCACTGGGCCATAACTGAAATGTGACCCATCAAAACCATAAGTCCATGTCATCCCCGACATTTCGCGATGTCTACTTTAGCAATTAGATGAGTTAGAGTTGTAGAATTTGAGCTAGGATTATGGGAAAAGTCTTAATCTTATTTCAGTCAGGACAACTCACATAGTCAAATAACATGTTTAATTAATGAATGTGCTGCAATAATATTTTGGTTTGGCGCTGAATGGACCCGCTTTAGTACTACTCTGGAGCAGGGGCACCCCCCCGCTAAACAGTAGATGACAAGAAACCCCCCGTACCAAAGCAGATCCAAACAAAAGGTGAAAGCTGGGGTTGTGGCAGGTGACAACTAATTTATTTTACCACAAGCCATAAGCAAACAAAGAGCAGTGCATGAGCTGCAGAGAGAACTGATTCTTGGCTTTAAAAGGGTGCTCCATTAGAGGTGTGCACATGTGATTGGTTGAGTATGAGACACGTGATTGCGAGCTGACCATGGTCCGCTATGATGAGTTTCCGGACAGAACTTGCTATTCGCACGTTCACTCCACTCATTTCTTATTTTTACATACTTTTCACTGTGAAAATGACTGAACACATCTTTCCCATATTTGTTTTATGATGAGATAATGCTGAGATGTGTTGATCTGCCAAGTGCCTTTGTAATTGGTCCTAAAACGGCGGAGATATTGATGGCCGAAATTTGGGGTTTTAACATGGCTGGCTATCGTTTTACAGCTTTATTCTAACAATAGGCATCTTTATCGTTCTGGTTGTTTTTATAGTTTTCGTTGTAGTGTGGACACATCCATTCACTTTGCTTAGAACGATTTACATTTTTTTATGGTTATAGTTATCGTTATAGTTATCGTCGTAGTGTGAACGGCCGTTAAACCCATGTTTGTAATAGCAAAACTGAAAGATTAATGTTACGTTAAGCTAGGTAGCAAGTCTGCTAAAAACTTGCCATAAAACAGGACCACCATTGTTTCAGGTCCAGTAGGAGGTCAAGGTCCGAATGTCGGGCTCCATTAACGGTCAAAACATTTCTCGGTTGCAATCGTCTATCCGACGGTGCCCCAACCCAGCTCTGCCACATATCCCTAGTAATGAACACTGAATGCAGTTCACAGTGAACTGGGTAAATTGGCTCTACTACAATTCTATTCTAAATATTATAAACTTGTAAATGTTATACCGAAAGTAGCGACATTAGGTAGGCATAGCCTACAAAGGAAAATACACCGAATGTTTATTTGTAACAGTTGCAACTTTTTAATAATAGCCTATAGGCTAGCCCAGGGGTGGGCAATTCCAGGCCTCGCGGGCCGGTGTGTATGCATGTTTTTACTGCCACCAGTTACCACGGCTCAATCAGCTAATTAGTCACACACACAATCACCGATTCACTCGTAAATTACAGAATGATAAAACGCTACAATACACGCATACCGGCACAAGAACATTCATCAGCTGCTGTTCATATCGCGGATATGTAGATTAAAATATCAGATCATGTAAACGATTGGGCTAATTAAATAATTGTTAACTGGCGGCAGCAAAAACCTGCATACACACCGGCCCGCGAGGCCTGGAGTTGCCCACCCCTGGGCTAGCCTATATCAGAACAAACATGATGCTATTATGACTGACAGAGGTTTCCTATGTAGCACCAAATTAGCCAAGGCAATCAACCAGACTAAAACTAGGTGTGAACATACTCTATTTACCCTGTCTGTATTTTCAGTTTTTATACAAAAATGATAAAATAAAAAATACTTTGCGTATACCATCATATTCATATGTATAGGACATAATGTTTAGGATACATAATCTGTACATAATGCAAACCTTTAACAATGGATTTTCTTTTATTTTTTCCATTTCAGGGTCTTGTGGACCCCCACCAGTCATTCCATATGCAGACATTAAAGGTTTGCAAAAAGTGACGTATAAGAATGGTGATGAGGTAGAATACCAGTGCATGAGCTTCTATGAACTTGTTGGTCAAAAGTCCATAAGATGCAATGTTGGAAATTGGGAGGACTCTCCAACATGCCTTGGTGAGCTAATGTCTTCTCCCTTGTTTTTTGTGATCATTTGGGGAAGGCTGATGTAACACATCTGCATTGTAAATAATTTTGGGATCAAATATTTAAGTTATACTGGAGCCTATCCTAGCATACATCGGTGAGAGGCAGGAATACACCCTGGGCAGGTCACCAATCCATCACAGAGCACACACACCATTCACTCACACCTATGGGAAATTTAGAGTCTCCAATTAGCCTAACCTGCATGTCGTTGGACTGTGGGAGGAAACCGGAGTACCCAGAGGAAACCCACGCAGACGAGGGGAGAGCATGCAAACCCCACACAAAAAAAGGCTCTTGGCCGGGATTCAAACTCAGTACCTACAAAAACCTTATTGAAATGCTTATCAAAACAGCAAGCTATAATCTATAAAACAAACAAATGAATAACAGTCACAAAATCACATTATCAGGTGAAAAACAAAGGGTGGTGGTTTTGCTTAAATATGTGGCAGATGTTTTAGGTTTAATGGAAAATGGGTGTTTTCCTTATTTTGTTCACCCCTGTATATTCTTGTACTGACTAAGGGGTCAGTCAACAGTCATTGCTTTAGATTACTAGAGCTAAGATTACACTTTCTTCATGGGATGTGCAGTGAGTGGCACAACAAGAAGAGTGTATTTGAATCCCGGCCAGCCCAACCTAAGTAATGCCGGGATCGGCTCCAGCATCCCCACAATCCTGTCCAGGACTAAACAGTACAGAAAATGGATGGATGGGGGGTATGGAATTTTGCCATTCCTTGCTTATTTTTACCCCACAAAACCTTTATTTTTTTTATGTTGGCCCCTTGTAAAATTCTTAGTTGCATGAACTTGGTCATTTTGGTTTTGTATTTGAATGGAGTAATAAAATGTAGTTCACAAAACTACACATATCATACTGGACCCTATTAGTTTTGTTAGCTGAACAGCACAATATGAGTTAATACAACTTATTTATGGTTGTGCCAACATAAAAGGTCACCGGAGCTTAGAATTTTAAATCCAGAGAACCTTGAACATTGAAAGTTGAGCAAACTCAAAAGTGGTATTGTTATGAGTTACTTTTTAATTGGGAGAACCAATAAATTAGTTTTTACAGTGTAGGGATTATTATTAATATTTTGAAATGCACAGGCCAGTAGCAGTTTCAAATACAAATAAATATGAATGACTGTGTGGTAGTCTGTTACGACCCCGGATATGGACTGGACTCAAACGCACGACTCAGACAAAGTTCAATAATCAGATATGTATTGCTTGACCAGGGAGAATTCCTGCAGTAGGGAAGATGACAGGTAGTTATTGTTCCAGGCCGGAACTGGACTCGATCCCCAGGCAGCAATGGTTCCAAACCGGAACTGGACTTTAGACCCAGACAGCTACTGTTCCAAACCGGAACTGGACTTTGACAGGCAGACAGACAGACGGAGTGGGAGCGATAGGCATCCAATAACTTATGCTTCGACCAAGACTCCTGAAGCATCGGGAGAACATATAACACAGACAGTTCAGTTTCAGGGTTAGCCGTCTAGTAGCAGGAACAATGGAGTGGAATCCAGGCAGACCACAGGAGCGACAGCGGGGTAGTTGGCGTAGACAGCACCTCAGCAGCAACCGCGACACTGGCAGGGATAGTAATGACTGCAGGTAGGCAGATTGAAGCAGACAAGGTTAGCATGTTGAGACAGGTACTGAACAGCTGGTAGTTCCGTTCCTGAAGCGAGTTGACTTAAACAATCGACCAGGTAGCAGGGCGAGTAAACGCCTACACAGAGCTAGACTTTAGACTTAGTTTTGCAATGCAGACTTTGACGATACGACCAGAGGTTTCAGACGAAGAGCGTTAACAAACTGGTACAGGACAGAGAGCATTAGATTAGATAGATTTTAATTCGATCATTTTCATGTTTTGAGAGATTATTCATCCTCCTAAACCATTTTATGTCAAAATAACTATTCATGCCATGAGGAATAAAAGTCCCATATTCACAATGTGCTTATTGTGCCATATTGCAAAGGATTACATAAAGAGGTCAAATATTTTTAAGTGATCAAATTCAAGACTGAGGTGAATCAATAGGCTCCTGATTGGTGAAAATGTGGACACCTGGCCAATTTTTCATCCATCATTGGCTATAATAAAAATGTCATTAAGCTAATCCTGCATTGTGTCAATACGTTTAAGAAACACGTGTTCAACAACCTGAACTTAGCAAGATATTTGCTGTAACAAACACCAGATTTCACAGGGGTCCTCTGGACCAAGTTTGAGAAGTATTGACATAATGGACTGCAGAATAAACAGCCTGTAAACAAATGTGTTGCCTGGCAGAATGCACTGCAGGAGGAATGCATGCGTACATGTTCTTGTACTCTCATTAAATTCCAAGAGGTTTTTAATGGGATGAGGCTACAAACTCAGGTCTTCTAGATGAATTTTGACACAGGGATTGTAGCTGATAAGATAAACTCGTAAATTTGAAATGTTCATCAATCTTTGTTATAATAAAAATGTCATTAATGTCCTATTGTGTTTTTTTTAAGAACCATGTATAGTAACAACTGAAGAAATGGAGCAACGGGGAATTCTCCTCAGATATGGAAAACCAAGAAAGCTTTATGTAAAACATAAGGACCGCGTTCAGTTCACTTGCATGTATGGGAAGAACCCAGCTGGTCGTGTATTTCAAGAACACTGCAATAATGGCAAAATGAATATTCCATCTTGTCAATAAGACCTATGTACATGCATAGACTAAAATGGATTCAATTAATTGGTTGATTGAATTTGAAAGTTTTAAGAAAATGCAGACAGTGCATGTGTTAGTGATACATTTGCAATACGCTTGAAAACAAACAATAAAGGTTAAAAACACAATAAAGCCAATGACTTATCACAATTTGGTCCTCTTACGGAATCAATAAGTGAGACAGACAAGGCTAATTAAAGAGTACACATAAGTAACACATAATTACAGTATAATTATTCCAAAGCTTTTCCCAAAATATTTCCTTTACCAAAATACGTTTAAAAATAAAAGGAAGGTTCATCAATAGTTGCTTATAACAAGTTTAACTGAACATGTCTTATGCGCAGTATGCCTATGTATTTACCAGCTGAAAATGTAGGTATCAATACTTGTTTTACTACCACTGCTGTTATAGTTATCTGTTGGTTGTAATTTTGTCTACTAATCCTGGCTTGAGTCACAATTCTTTAACTGTTAGTTACCCTTGGTCTTTGATGTTCAGAGTACCAAAACAGCTACAAGGTAGAAGATAATAAAGATAATATATATCCTCATAACCTTATTTTGTAATGTCAGGAGAGAGATTGAAAAGACAATTTAGTCCATGTCATATCCAGATATTTTAACTCCAATATTTGCAAGTAGTACAGGAAAATCTCACAAAGAGATGGGTAAATGGATAACCAATGTACAAACAAAATATTTGCTTATTTGTGTTTGAACTAAGATTCATTAACTCCACATACTGCTCAATGTCCAGTGTTGAAATATTGACCAAGCACAAATAAAACATTCCTGGATTTTACTCACGTGTGCGCTGGATTTTGAAGAGTGGGGACTGTATGTATCCATGTGTGGTTTTTCTCTCTCATGTTCTCAGGAGTCCAGGTGGATGAACTTCGTCCTTATTTTACTCTCTCCCTTGCCATACCAGGAGAAACAGTGCCTGACGCATTGTTCTCTGAAATTCTCAAAACATCTTAGCTACAGACTAAACAAAGTTGTATGCTAGTTCATTATTCAGAGCATTTTTTATAAGCCTAAGAATATTGGATAAGGTTAGCGGTCCTTATTCTGTATTCATGATATGTATTCGATGTAGCCAATCATTTACTTTATTTAATTTTTCTACGTGCTTATGTATTAGCCATTTACTAATTTCTTCAGCTCAGTCTCATCCACCTTGCTGTGTATAGGTACTGGACTATTAAGAAATAAATCTCATCTCTGATATGGATGTGCCTCGTGTTGCCTGGTGATTATGAGGGGAGAATTCTCTCTGCCTAACAGCTCTGAATAAATATCTTACAGAAGAAATAAAACCTTCATAATGCTATCAAGATGTGCCAACTATTTCATGTTCATATTACAAAGAACTGACAATAAGAAAATAAAAATACTGACATAGGGGATATACAGAAATAAATGTGCATTGCCCAAATAGGACAGGGTACTCAGGGCAGGTATGGGGTTATTCTTTAGAAAATATTTACCCAAGCACCAGAAAAACTGCACAGTATGTTTGTTGATTTTGGAATCATTTTCCAGGTTCAGGGAAAACACATGAAATGTATTAGCTAGCTATTTAGATTCACACTACAGGAAAAAAAGAACGGACAGTTCCACAGCTGAAAATACTAATTTAGATATTAGATATTAGATAATACTAAACAAGATATTATTCATAAAAATAATTAAATTGTTATCATGTATTTATTATATTTTTCAATCAACAAGGCACAACCCAACTTTTCCCATTGGATCAGGTAGTTTGCAGCAAGAGTATTAGAATATATGACATTGCACACAACCAGAGACAAAATTTGTGTGACCATAAGAAAAGTAGTTGTCCAATGTTTAACATACATAGAACTCTAGAGTTGTGCTGTTTACAGCCATCAAATTGTATTTTGTATGCTTGTCCTTGTGAAAAAGAAGACTTGTATTTCTGTTAGTACCATACCATACTGTTACGATTTTGCTGTGGAAAATCTTCATAAAGTGGCATAAAAGATATTTTGGAATGCACCAAAATAAGTAATCTATGCTATTTTTATGGCTCTGTAGTTTATTTCTTCAAGGTTTTGTTCATGCAAGGGTGTCTGCTGGAAAGTGTTGTTGGCAGGCCAGTAGCTCGCCATCTTTCCTTTGGACACACAACACTCTGCATTATCTGGAAACCTAGGGCCTCATGTATAAAATGGTCGTACGCACGGATTTAATCGTAAATTCACTAGATTTGATCTTACGTGAAAATCGACGCACAAATTGACATTTATAAAACTTGAAACTGATGCGTACGTCAACTCTAGAGGAGGCGTACAACCATTTCCTTGTGGCTATGCAGCTGTAGGACGAACACATAATATTAATATTATCAGACATATTTTACCAATCCCTTCACAAATGGACATATTAGACATGCATGCATAAGATTTATTTGTGTGATAAGCACTGTGAGACGCAATATTGTGGGCCGTTAACTAGGCTATATGCGTAGGTTTGGGAGAAAAGAGGAAGACATGTCACTGTCAATATTTTCATATGAATTGGTCCCGACTAGCAAGTAGCTTATATGCTTATGAGACTTGACGTTTGACTACGCAAGACTAGGTGGTCCAGCAGTGTGTCTCCCCGAAGTTGAAATAAAGGATTGGTGCTCCCGGGCGATGCCCTCTACCCTCTCTCCCTACTGGTTTTCTGCCGCAGTGCCGAGCACTGTGTGGGCACCGAGCCTTTCTATGGTGAAAGAACGCACACACGCAAAATTGCATGCATAGGCACTTTACAGTCTTGAGTCAGTCAGTGTGATCATGAGTTACTTTGAAGCAGACATCAGGTATGTGGCCAAACAAAGTATAAATATCGCGACCACCAAAATGACAATAATTGAGAAAACGGCAAATAAATTCCTATCCGAATGAATTAAATTTTTTGGGTGCAATACGGTCTTTAAGCCAGTCCTAAGCATTGGTGGTATAGGCGGCCGCCTAGGGCGCCATCACGCCAAGCCAGGGTTTTATATATATATATTTTTTGTATACATATATACTCTCTCACACACATATATACAATCTCACATACATATATTACATGACATTACATTATAGTCATTTAGCAGACGCTCTTATCGAGAGCGACGTACATACTGCATTTCCGAACTAGGAACAAGTGCCTTAAAACAATCATAAAAGGTAAGGTAGGGGGGGTAACCACACAACCACATAATCAAGGGAGGTCACAAGGAGGTAGGGAGGGGTGGAGAGAGGTGCAGCTTGAAGAGGTGAGTCTTCAATCTGCGCTTGAAGGCGGTCAGACTTTCTGTTGTTCTGACCTCCACGGGGAGCTCATTCCACCACCGTGGGGCCAGGACAGACAGATGTCGAGACCGGGTGCTAGAGTGAAGAGGGGTCGTACCAGTCGTTCTGAGGAGGCGGAACGCAGGGATCTGGCAGGTGTGTAGGGTCTGATGAGCTTTTGGAGATATGGAGGGGCAGATCCTCGGACTGCCTGGAAGGCGAGCACCAATGTTTCGAATTTGATGCGAGCCATCACAGGTAGCCAGTGGAGGTCAATGAAGGGGGTGTCATGGGAGTGTCGGGGGAGATTGAAGACCAGGCACGCTGCTGCGTTCTGGATAAGCTGAAGGGGTCTAATGGCCGATGCTGGCAGGCCAGCCAGGAGAGAGTTGCAATAGTCCAGGCGGGACAGCACCATCGCTTGGACCAGGAGCTGGGTTGAGTGGGTGGTGAGGAAGGGACGGATTCTCCTGATGTTGTACAGGAAGAACCTGCACGCTCGGGTTACCACTGCGATGTTCTCTGAGAGGGACAGCCTGTTGTCCATCACCACTCCGAGGTTCCTGGCACAGGGCGTTGGGGTCAGTGGAGTGTCCTCTAGGGAAGTGGAGAGATTGAAAGGGGGAGAGGTTAGAGCCGGAATGTAGATTAGCTCAGTCTTGCCTGGATTGAGCTTGAGATGGTGGTTGTCCATCCAGCTCTGGATGTCTCTCAGGCAAGCGGAGATGCGGGCTGACACCTGAGTGTCATAGGGTGACGGAGAGAAAGAGTTGAGTATCGTCAGCGTAGCAGTGGTAAGAAAGACCATGAGCAGTGATAACAGGGCTAAGGGATTTGGTGTAGGTGGAGAAAAGGAGGGGACCAAGGACTGAGCCCTGAGGGACTCCTGTGTTAAGGGGACGGGGTGCCGATACTTTACCAGCCCAGGCAACCTGGGAGGAGCGTTCCGAGAGGTAGGACTCAATCCAGGCCAGGGCAGAGCCGCCGATCCCCGTTGCAGACAGGGATGACAGGAGGATGGAGTGATCTACGGTGTCGAAGGCAGCAGAGAGGTCTATGAGTATTATCACAGAGGAGAGGGAGGCTGCCCGAGCTGCATGAAGCATCTCACTGACAGAGAGGAGTGTTAGTCTGTTGAGTGGCCAGGTTTGAAGCCGGACTGGTGGGGGTCTAGCAGGTTGTTCTGGGTAAGGAAAGATGACAGTTGGTTAGAAACAGCATGTTCAATAGTTTTGGAAAGAAAAGGAAGAAGAGATACCTATCTGTAGTTTTGGATGTTGGAGGGGTTCAGCGTAGGTTTTTTCAAGATCGGGGTGATGTGGGCTCTCTTGAAGGATGAGCGGAAGCAGCCAGAGGTCAGGGAGAAGTTCACCAGGGAGGTCACAAACGGGAGGATATCTGGGGTAATTGCCTGGAGGAGAGATGAAGGGATAGGGTCGAGGGCACAAGTAGTGGGGCGATGGGAGAGTAGGAGATGGAATACATCGGTATCAGAAAGGGGAGAAAAGGTGGAGAAACAGGGGCGGGACACAGAAGGGGTAGAGAGAGGAAGAGAGTGGAAAACAGTGTCCATGAGGGGAGGGGGAGTGGGGCTGAAAGAGCTGCAGATGTCTGCGATCTTCTCATCGAATAAATCTGCGAAGTCGTCTGCAGTGAATGAGGAATGAGGAGCAGGAGGGGGTTTGCTGAGGAGGGAGGAGAAGATGGAGAACAATTGACCGGGGTTAGAACTGTATTTACAAATTTTTGTGTGATAGTAAGTTACCTTGGCGGCGGTGACTGATGTAGAGAACGCTGCTAGGAGAGACTGGTAGGAGGAGAGGTCTGATGCGTCTCTAGATTTCCTCCACATCCTCTCTGCTGTGCAAAGACCGGCCCTGGAGGTGCGCAGGGCATCGGACATCCACGGGCAGGGAGGAAATGGGCGTGTGGGCCTAGAGACAAGAGGGCAGAGAGAGTTAAGTGATGTGGAGAGAGCTGTGAGCAGGGTGTCGGATGCAGAGTTGATGCGTGTCATGGATCGCGCTTTCCTTCCCTTATATCCGCGCTTAGTATTCCGTTTTTTCATATGCCTATAAATCTATCTGATTTTTCTGTGTTCCGCTACGGGTTTTGCTTTCGCCTTGGTGATTAGTGAGTTCACCTGTCCTGCATTTCCTCTCTCTATTTATAACCCCGCTTCCTCCTGTTCTTGTTGCTTCCATGTTATTTCACGTAACATTCGAGCCGGTAAAATGGTATAGGAAGTTGTGTTGCTATCGACCGCTTTGCTTATCAATGCGGGACTTGTTAGCAGTACAATTTAGAAGAAAGCAGTGATCTTTCCGCTCTTATTTCAGAGCAGAGGTTTTTCGTTTCATTGTTTTTTCACTCATACCTACGAGTGCTCTTACCCTGAGTCTTAGCTTTTTTTTTTTTTAGTTTCTCTTTTCTTTCTGTTGTTCGCTCCACAAACGGAAGTTAGATAAGCGTTACTGCTTATTTCTTTGTTTTGCTCGGATATCGAGTTCCTCGTTAGATAAGTGTTACTGCTTATTTCTGTTTTGCTCGGATATCGAGTTCCTCGTTTTATCGCGAGGTTATTTGTGTTCCCCTTATTTTTCCCCTTTTCCACTACGGATTATTGTCTGTTTCAGTGGTGTTCATAGGAACACTTTAAGATTCCCTATCTGTCGCACCTGGACCTCCAATATTTCCTCTGTGTCTCTGGCACAGAGAACCCCAACAGAACATGGAAGCCAAAGAGGAGGGGCCAGCGATAGATCCTATTATTCACAGGGTCCTAGTCACTCAGGAGGCAGCCCTTGCTGCCCAGGGAGAGAGTATTCACGCACTTCTGGTTTCTCAACAAACTCTGCACGACCAGCTACGCCTTCAGGCGATCGCTCTGCAGGATCTGTCGGAGAATCTCCGAACTCTCTCTCTCATGACCGGCCCACCTTCAGTTGCACAAGCACCCACACATCCCATTCCTCCCCCACCTCCACCTGACACTAGAGAACCGAAGCTTCAGCTTCCGCTGCGGTATAGCGGGGAGTTTCCTATGGATTATTGTCTGTTTCAGTGGTGTTCATAGGAACACTTTAAGATTCCCTATCTGTCGCACCTGGACCTCCAATATTTCCTCTGTGTCTCTGACACAGAGAACCCCAACACTGCGGATGTCTGCGATCTTCTCATCGAAGAAATCTGCGAAGTCGTCTGCAGTGAACGAGGAATGAGGAGCAGGAGGGGGTTAGCTGAGGAGGGAGGAGAAGATGGAGAACAATTGACGGGGGTTAGAACTGCATTTGCAAATTTTTGTGTGATAGTAAGTTACCTTGGCGGCGGTGACTGCTGTAGAGAACGCTGCTAGGAGAGACTGGTAGGAGGAGAGGTCTGATGCATCTCTAGATTTCCTCCACATCCTCTTTGCTGTGCAAAGACCGGCCCTGGAGGTGCGCAGGGCATCGGACATCCACGGGCAGGGAGGAAATTGGCGTGTGGGCCTAGAGACAAGAGGGCAGAGAGAGTTAAGTGATGTGGAGAGAGCTGTGAGCAGGGTGTCTAATTTTCTGAGACACTGAATTTGGGTTTTCATTAGCTGTAAGCCATAATTGTCATGGATCTGACCTTTCTTCCCTTATCTCCGCGTCGTTTTATTAGTTTTTATCGTTTACCGGTAATCTATCGGATTTTCCTGTGTTCCGCCACAGGTTTTGCTTTCGCCTCGTCATTAGTGAGTTCACCTGGCATTTTTTTCCGCTCACTATTTATACCCCGCTTCCGGCCTCTCTCATTGCTTCCATGTTATTTCACATAACATTCGAGCCGGTAAAAAAGGGTATAGGAAGTTGTATTGCTATCGACCGCTTTGATTAGCAACGCGGGACTTGTTAGCAGTACAACCTTAGAAAGAAAGCAGTTCTCTTTAATACGCTCTTATTTCAGAGCAGAGGTTTTCGTTTTCTTTTGTTTTCTACTCTCACCTACGAGTGTCTCACCCAAAGTTTTTGGGGTCTTTTCAGTTCGCTGTTTCTTTTGTTTTACTCCACAACCGGGAGTTAGATAAGCGTTATTGCTTATTTCTTTGTTTTGCTCGATTATCAAGTTCCTCGTTTTTATTGCGAGGTTTGTGTTCTTTTATTTGTTTCTCTACTACGGATCATTGTCCGTTCCAGTGGTGTTCTTAGGAACACTTTAAGATTTCCCAACTATCGCATTTGGATCTCCAATATTCCCATCTCTGTCTCTGACAGAGATCCCTTACAATAATCATCAAAATTACAGGAAATAAAGCTGAAGGGGTCTAATGGCCGATGCTGGCAGGCCAGCCAGGAGAGAGTTGCAATAGTCCAGGCGAGACAGCACCATAGCTTGGACCAGGAGCTGGGTTGAGTGGGTGGTGAGGAAGGGGCGGATTCTCCTGATGTTGTACAGGAAGAACCTGCATGCCCGGGTTACTGCTGCGATGTTCTCGGAGAGGGACAGCCTGTTGTCCATCACGACTCCGAGGTTCCTGGCACAGGGAAATAGAGAGATTGAGAGGAGGAGAGGTTAGAGCAGGAATGTAGATGAGCTCAGTCTTGCCAGGATTGAGCTTGAGATGGCGGTTGTCCATCCAGCTCTGGATGTCTCTCAGGCAAGCGGAGACGCGGGCTGATACCTGAGTGTCAGAGGGTGAGAAGGAGAGAAAGAGTTGAGTATTGTCAGCATAGCAGTGGTAAGAAAGACCATGAGCAGTGATAACAGGGCCAACGGATTTGGTGTAGGTGGAGAAAAGGAGGGGACCAAGGACTGAGCCCTGGGGGACTCCTGTGGTAAGGGGACGGGGTGCTGATACTTTACCAGCCCAGGCAACCTGGGAGGAGCGTTCCGAGAGGTAGGACTCAATCCAGGCCAGGGCCGAGCCGCCGATCCCCGCTGCAGACAGGGACGACAGGAGGATGGAGTGATCTACGGTGTCGAAGGCGGCAGAGAGGTCTAGAAGTATTAGCACAGAGGAGAGGGAGGCTGCCCGAGCTGCATGAAGCATCTCGCTGACGGAGAGGAGTGCGGTCTCCGTTGAGTGGCCAGGTTTGAAGCCGGACTGGTGGGGGTCTAGCAGGTTGTTCTGGGTAAGGAAAGACGACAGTTGGTTAGAAACAGCACGTTCGATAGTTTAGGAAAGAAAAGAAAGAAGAGATACCGGTCTGTAGTTTTGGATGTTGGAGGGGTCCAGCATAGGTTTTTTCAGGATCGGGGTGATGTGGGCTCTTTTGAAGGATGAGGGGAAACAGCCAGAGGTCAGGGAGGAGTTCACCAGGGAGGTCACAAACGGGAGGATATCTGGGGTGATTGCCTGGAGGAGAGATGAAGGGATAGGGTCGAGGGCACAAGTAGTGGGGCGATGGGAGAGTAGGAGATGGGACACATCGGTCTGAGAAAGGGGAGAAAAGGTGGAGAAACAGGGGGGGGGACACAGAAGGGGTAGAGAGAGGAAGAGAGTGGGAAACAGTGTCTGTGAGGGGAGGGGGAGTGGGGCTGAAGGAGCTGCGGATGTCTGCGATCTTCTCATCGAAGGAATCTGCAAAGTCGTCTGCAGTGAACGAGGAATGAGGAGCAGGAGGGGGTTTGCTGAGGAGGGAGGAGAAGATAGAGAACAATTGACGGGGGTTAGAACTTAATCTCACACTGAAAAAAATTAGAACAATCCAACCTTTAATTGAAGTAAATTTAATTGAGAAAAAATAAATTATTATTTTTAACAAAACCAAGTGTGCCACAATTATTGGCACCCCTGCATTTATATATAAATAAAATGAATTAATAAATTAATATTTGGTCGCATATCCTGATGTCTGTGACCCAAAAACAACAAAAGATTTCTTATATCTTATTTTCTGGAACTCTTACAAGCGATATTATAACGTCTCTGCATTTGAATGGATCTCTATGGGAATTGGGGGTGTTACTAGATTTAGCTGTAAATTACACTGGAACAAAATGGAATGAAATAAAATTATATAAAATATAAATAATTCTTTCTTGATGAGGGATTTTTTATTCTCATCATAAATTTACTCCAATTAAAGGTTAGATTCTTCTCGTTTTCTCAGACCAAATGGTGAATTCTTTATAACCCTTTTTACTCATCTTTACCAGGGGTGCCAATAATATTGGAGGGCACTGTATATATATATATATATATATATACGGAAGGCACTTACATGAAACGGAAAGATTGTGATTGGCTCAGAAGCTGGCTGGTACCATAGATATACAAACAGATCCTCAGTTTCCCTATTCAAATCTGCACGGCCGCCAAATTAGGGCGGTCAAGATCTGTGTATAAACAAACTGTACTGTATAGAGAACAGGCACGACTTCACACCAGCATTGCATTGTGTGTATTATTGGCCATTTTCGCAGACGCGCAAACTATAAACATTAACAGTGACGTTAACGTTAGCTGTTACGTTAAGGTGATACCTTATGTTATGTTAAGGTGTAACCAGCTTGGTTGTGTTGGACTGATGCACCTGCTGCAAATGACCCCTGGTTTTGTCAGAACAGAACTGTTACCGACGGTGAAGCCTTAAAGAAAGACTGACAACATATGTTCTATGTTGTGCCTATTGAAGCACTTATTTCTTCAAGTTTTTGGGCATTTTCAGCTTTTGGTTCTATTACTTTTTACTTATTGTTTACCTTGTGCTTTTCAACTTATCCCACTTGTGGTAGGCCTACTACCAGTTGCACTGTGAACTTCATTGTACTACTACCCCAAACAAATGATATTATCCATTTATACATTTCATGCAAGTCATTTCTTTTTTTGCTAAATAAAGACATTCAGAATTGTATTCATTGTACATCGTTTCTTGCATTTTACACATTACACTCTAGGTACACTTGTGGTTTTCTATTAGAATCCACTATGCTCATTGTCATATTATGTATATGCCGTGAGCACACCTTTGTGGAAATTTTGTAGTATTTTTTACGTCTTACAGCCTATACCCATGCCATACGACGCCTTGTGAGCTCTGCGATCTACCTTCCACCACTTTGCTTCCAAGCTGGAAAATTCCTCTCCATTTGCGATTAAAACTACATCCAAGATTTGCAGCTGGCCTAATAAGGTTATAATAATCAGAGTTAACAAGCTAATAATTAAGAACCACCCTCTACTGCTTTCTAGCAGCTTTAAAGGGGTAATAGGGTGGTTTACCTACTTTCTGGTGTTTTGTATGATATTGGTACTGTAGTATAATAATAAATATATTTATTCGTTTCATGGTCTGCAGCGGTCTCTGCTGGTCTTATTTGAGCATTAGAATTGGCCTTCGTTTTATATCGTAGTCTTAATGAAATACCATGATTCAATTATCTCAGAAACAGTCTGGCCATGGTCCGACCATAGTTATACAATACATAATAATACAATTCTCTGATATGTTAAATAATACTAGCTGTAAGCTTTTTAATTGCTATTCATCACAGATATGTGTTTTTATAAACCAAGGATAACATATTTCTTTGTGATTTGAAACATTATCTATAGTAACATATTATTTTATACTAAATGGCTATGAAGGAAGAAAGATAACTTATTTGTAATGTAATTTTATACTAATGTTTGTTGCAGAATATGTGAAAATGTTCTTTGAATTTACTAAACTCTACTAGTTGCTCAAACTGCACACACACACACACATTTCCACGCCTCGGGCGCCAGAAGTTTTTAACGACGGGGCCCCAAGGCATTCCTCGGGGAGATACACACTATCTCTTCAGCCGATCTAGGACCATAAATGTGTCCCATGTGAGTGTGTGTATGCAGGTGTGAATGGGTCCTTTTACCTCCTTATCGAGATAATTATACAAATGCTTTATTACTCTGGCATTTAAATATACAAATGTAACTGAAATAGTCTCTGGAAAATTAGGAATTGTTTTACTATATGGCTTTTTGCTGAGAGCAAGCTCTTCCCATCAATTCTTCAGCGTGTGGGTGCGTGCACATGTCCTTGATTTACAAGTGTCGAGGATGAGATCATGCTGTGTGCCTAACTCGGGACAACCGCCCCACCCGACCATGCAGATGCAAATCATAAGTTTGTTTATCTTCCTTAGAGAGAGTGTCTGCCCATAGATGCAAGGCCATAAATTTGATGTGTGCACACTTGGGCCTTTTAGAGCTGTTTCTTCCAAGACACCGAACACAGAAAAGCATCTTCTTATTGACACCATTGTTTCATAAGAAAGTCCTACAGTATGATATATAATTATTTATATATAAATAATAAATAATCTATATTTTCCCACAGCAGTACATAGGGGCATTGCGGAAACACCACGGAACTAGCAAATGTATATTTTCTTTAGGTTTGGAGAAATAGACGATTAAATTTTGCGGTCCCATTTTTTTTTGTGACGGCACACGAGAACGTACCACGCCCAGGTGTCTCAAAACTGTCTATGGAACAGTCCTCCATCCACACCCACAAAAGTAAAAATACGTGAATTTGAACTTCACCAATTTGCGGCGACAAGCTAATGTAAGTTATTCGGTTTCATCTGATTTTACTCAAAAAATGTATTGGCTTTCACAACTTTTTTTTCACGGCTTTTGGCTTGTGTTAATGTCATATTCAGTTTTAAAATATAGTTTTGAAGCTTTTAAACGTAGCATGACAAGCTAGCGCCATAGCTCCGTGTCGTTTTGTGTAGCCAGCTTTCACCTACCACCACCAGTCACACAATCACATTGGCTGTTTTCAAGGCGACAAATTAATTGAGTTTCATCTGATTTTACTTAAATAATATCTTGGCTTTCATGATGTGCGTGTCTTAATATAAAATTCAATGTGAAAATATAGTTTTGAAGCTTTGCTTTCATTTAAGCAATCCGGACTTTTGCAACGTTAGTCGGCTTAATGTAACAGTCAAACAATAACATCACAGCTGATTGTACTGCGCAAGCTAATGGAAGTTATTCGGTTTAATCTCATTTTACCCTAAAAATGTCTTGGCTTTCATCATTTGCATGTCTTAAAGTCAAATTCAATGTGAAAATATAGTTTTGAAGCATAACATGACAAAGCTAACACCGGAGTTCGTTATGGTTATGGGCCAGCTCTATACAGAAACGTTAACACAGCTAGCTACTTTCGCGGCTGAACTTTGAAGGCGTTTTTCTCAAAAACATGGTTTGATTGCATTCCAAATGTAACGCGACATAACTCGCTTGATATTGGGATTAGAGAGCAGGGGCGGGGCCACCAGGGGTGGCCACTCAGATTCCAGTGGGGGCCAGTGCCACCACTGGCCCCCACTGGAATCTGAGTGGCCACCCCTGGTGCCCCCCCTACCAGAACCGGAATATGATAGGCCATTGTCTTGTCAGTATCGATGAAAGAAGCCTCTGTAGCCCAATGGGAATGGACATAAAATGAGGCGGAACCAAAGTTGCATCTTCCAATGACAGAGCTAGCCGCATCACTTCAGCATTCAGCAATCAACATTTTAACGTCTGCCGCTGAGAAGATGCAAGATCATTTGACGAATAAATCGTATTGTTCATAAAATCTTGCACATCAAACGCGAAATGTCCTTTGCGAAAAAGCGGCATTTAATTTATTCGCAGCAAGTTCGTTTTTTGCGAGTTTTCGTTTGCGAAACTATCTATCCAATCATAACAAGTTTCCATGACTGACGTCACCGCACTGCCACAACAAACTCCAACATCCAATATGGCGGACCAACTGATTTTATATGTGTCACAGTATAGCGTCCTCTTTCGTAAAAGACATAAAAGTTACAAAGAAAACGATTTGAAGGACAATTTGTGGAAAACCATAGCCAAGCAAATAGGGTATGAAGATGGTGGTTTTACAGCTAAATGGTTGCAATACGCACAACTTGCTATCTGATCAGCTCCCACAGGTTATTAGCATTGACTTAAAAGTCGTCTCCAGCTATTTTAGCCAGCTAACGTTAGCTAACCTTTAGATCTAACGTTAACGTTGATAGCAGTTCGTGTAAAGAAGATAACAAGCCAGTGGCGATTACACACAAACATAGCTACACGATACGTAGGCCTGTTTATTTTTTTACTTTAGGCGAGTTCATGTAGGCTACGCTGTCTGTTTGCCTTGGTGAAAACAAAGGATGAAAGCTCGCGAACCGCTATATGTGATAGTGTTTCGTGGATATTTGCCGTAGTAATTGTGGGCTATATGCTAACCGAAGGTGAAAGACGACACGTAGTCTAGCTACCGGGTCTGGCCAGGGGCAGCCACTGCAGTGGAGGGAGAGAAAGGGGGAGGAGGAGAAGGGCAGGGTCGAGTAGCCTATATGAAATGTTTTTGCTGTCACAATGTTGTCTGTGTGCGTGGCACATAAAGTTCCCCAAAAATCTTATTCCGACTCCTGTGTGGATTCCCTGATTACTGAGCCAAGTTATATAAATAACGAGGAAAACAGACGAGGTCTGCCTGTAGCGATCGTTTTGGAGAGAACTCTTCAGACTTCATGAGTTGCTACACTGTATAGACTACGACAAATTTATTTTAAAGATGTTTGCTGAAATTACGTAATGTATTGTTATGTTGTGGTTAACCCTTTATATTAGTGGAAGAGATCAAGAGGCAGTGGAACACGTATGTCCGTAAAAGGAGGGAAGAGAAGGAGAGCATGTTGTAGACAAAACAAACTTTACATAAGTAAAAACGGACACATAATAAGCCCGGTTCAATATTTTGCCAATGTAATTTAAGCATGCTGTTTTTAACGTTCTGGTAGAGGGAAAAAAATACACTTTCGTTCCGTGATGGACTGAACGGATAACCAGGTCGTCATCGCTCGACGAATTTTTCGCATTTTCGCCTCGCTTATTCGTTACGTCCAAGATGTGTCACGGCCTTTATGGCTAAAGTTTATAAAAATGCAAAAAATATCTTCATATATATGGAGCCAATCCCCCCCACACAAATACCTTTGTTGCCCACCAGTCACAGAAGTGACCAGTCAAGAGCTAAATGGTTATGTTTTGTTTTTTTGTATTCATTTTATTTTATATATTTTAGGTTCAAAACCTCATTGTACTGTGTACTGTACAAACTACTGTGAATATTGGAATATTGTACATAGCACTTTTCTATTTACTTTGCTTTTATGGCCTTTTATCCATTTTCATACTGTTAATATGTAAAATAGTTATTTATTTATGTTTGTATCTTTAATATTCTGAAAAAACTATTTAACTGTTAAAACGTTAATTCTGACCTGGACTGTATCCATTTATTCTCATGCTATTTTATTTTAGGGGTGCTCTTAATATTACTGGTTGTCGCCACCTAATGGCCATTTATGTAGTGTAGCTACAGGCAGTTAGCTATAATGGTGTACAGATTTATTTTGACTTTATTGTTTGGTACAAACACATTTATTTATAATCTTACTTTTCTCTATCTATACTACATGGGTATTGAAGATTTGCATGACTATTTAACTACCTGCAAAACTGTACACAGTAAGGGGACACTACACAATAAAGGGTAAATAAAAGGCATTATCTTTCAGTATATTGGTTATGATAGAACAGTAGAATAATATTGAAGTAGAAGAATAAAATGGAAATCTGAACAAGTGCTACAATCTTGAGGGGATATTCAACCATACAGTTTGGAAATGTATAATGCAACATTTAATATATGTACAGTGTCTTTGGAAAGTATCCAAACCCATTGGATTTTTTTCAAATTGTGCTATGTTGAAAGCTCAAATTAACATTTCAATTGACTTTTTTTGTTACTCATTCACATGAAGTGCTCTATAATGTCAAAGTAGAGAAAAAAAAAAAAACCCTTTGCTGTAAAGGCTTAAAAATAAGCTCTGGTGTATCCAATAGTGAAATAATCTAAACATTTTACTCCGCTTTGACATTATAGAGCACTTTGTGTAGATAAGTAACAAAAAGCCCATTTAAACATATCTTAATTTGAGCTGACAAACAGCAAAATTTGAAAGGGTGTTCATACTTTCCGAAGGCACTGTATATGATTACCTAGAATCAGGGGCAGGTATAAAAAAAAAGGTTAGGCTAGGGTTAAGGCTAGGGCTAAGGTTTGGTCGGATAAATACACGTGTGTCTGCTGTACGCGGCAAAAAAAAGAGCAAAAAAGCAAGCCTTGATGGCTGGCCCCCCTCCTCTGGGTCTGTGCCCCAGCCTGGCCCCCTCATTCAAAATGTTCTAGACACGCCCCTGTTAGAGAGATAATTTTGGTACCATTAGAAAGCTTACATTTTCCTCCCTCAGGTAGTATATAAAGCCCAAAATGTGTTTGGGGGTCAGTGCGACTGATTTTGATAGAGCAGGTCACAATTTGAGTTAGGCTAACGTTAGCCAGCTATTGATAACTGAGCACATTCTATGTTATATGAAAAATGATTTGATAACTGATAACTTTGATAACATTAACATAAACTTAAACTGCTGTAAGGTTTCCAAAGTGATAAGTTAACATCAGCTAGCTGAATCAATCCTTCCCAGCATGCTATCAATAGTGTGGCAGACTGCAGTGGAGACGCACCATTGTTGTGCTTTCATCGTATTTTTTTCAAAATTACGAAAAAATTCGGGGATATGGCCTGGTAGGTAGCGTGTACTTTAACAATGTTTGTTAAAAGCTGGTTAGACATCACACTTTGCTTATATTAAGGACTTTGTAAACGCCTATACATTTCCTGGTAAATCCAGTCTTGAGGTAACTATGGTAACTATCTGACAGTTCTCATTGATACGCCTACAAAACGAGGTGAACTTGTAGAATGGGAAATTTGGGCATATAAAAAGGAGTTTTATAGTACTTAAAAATGACTGAATAACAACATTGATGGACACATTCACTTTGATGTTACCTAAAGATAACTGGCATGTGTCACATTCAACCACCATATTACCCCTTTAAAGGGGACCTATATGCAAAACTCACTTTTCCAGTGCTTGTGCACATACATTTGGGTGTCTGATGGGCCTACGAATACACAAACTAAAACAACCCAGTCAGTTTTTTGTGGGCTGCCTATTTGTGTAAACATGTGATTCTACAAGCAGTGCAAATTTTGCGTGGATTAACGTGTCATAAACCGGGTCATTAGAATAATACCACCCCCCATCTAAGTATCTCCTCCCAAGGCTTGAGAACTGCTTACCTTCAGCCTCTAAAGAACAGGGTAGGTATACAGTTATGTGGTAACGCCAGCCGTTTTTTACTTAGCCTCTATCACCACAGAGTATAATTACGAGCAAATGGAGAGTTCATGACTAGCAAAACTGGCCATGTTAAATGTGCTGTGTCAGGGCACTTTTAATCTTTCCAGCTACAATAGTAAGCGCTTCAACGTTTACAGCTCTCTTAACTAAGCTGCCTGGTTGCGTACGGAGTCCTGTAAAGTTAACCCATACGACCGATACCATTCATTACAAAAAAAATAAAGTGTTGAAATGATGACTACTGTTCACTGTATTTAGTTCAAAATAAAACGGTACTAATAGCCAATTAAGTTGACGTAGCCGAGGCTACTAATTCTGTGGTGAAACAAAAACGTGGCCAGCCTAATATTTACATTTAGGCTAGTGCCGATATAGCGTTGGCTGCTACTGATTTTCATGCCATTCATTTTAAATGTCCCCAGAATAAGCTACAGACTTATTATTATTATTTTCAAGCAACCAACGACTTGGTTGTCAGACTACGTTGTCAGAACGTCGCCGATTGTCAAGGGAACAGGCTAAATCACATCTGCGCCAGTGTTGGCCCATGTCTGGCCAGATGCCGGTTGTTCCGGTCGGCATCTGGGTCGATTGTGGCTGTGTGCTGGTAGTGTTGGCTGGATTATGGCTGCCGATTCCGGGGCGTCATTCATTCTGACAGAAGCCCGAGTCCGGCCGATTAAACGAATGCGGCATGGCGGAATCGGGCCAGTAGCCGGCCGCATATATTTGGCTAGCTGGGTAGTGACAACGTTGCTATTTTCAAGCTAGCCTACTCCAGACTATGTTGTCAGAACATCGCCGATTGTCAAAACGGTGAGATTTCAGAAACGTCGCCACTTTATGGGGCATTTACACGTTCCTCTAGTCTGCACAACGTTGTGGGAACCAAAGCAATAAAGCAATAAGTTGTCACAACGTTGTGTTTTCTGGAGAGGAAGGAAAATTGAGGGAGAAACGTAATGTGGTTTTGCTGTCGTTTACTCTACTTTTGTTATTTATCTTAGTATTTAGGCTTTATTTTTGTCATTTATTCTGTTCTTTGGTATATTATGTGAAGTGATAAAATTCGGATTCATTTGAAAATGTCTACTTCGTGTCAATTTGAAATAGAAAATGGTACAACGTGTAAACCTCATCATGAAGCATCATATAACATATAAATATATTTATATAATGTATAAAACTGGGGGAGGGGGTGGGAACAGGCTAAATGAAAACAGATCACATCTGCGCCAGTGTTGGTGCATGTCTGGCCAGATGCCGGTTGTTCCGGTCTGGTTGTGGCTGGTGGCTGTGTCGGCTGGATTACGGCTGCCGATTCCGGCCGAGCGTACTCAGGGCGATTCTGGGGTGTCATTCATTCTGACAGAAGCCCGAGTCCGGCAGCCGGACTCCGGCCAATTAAACGAATCCGTCAAGGCGGAATCGGGCCGCATATATTTGGCGAGCTGGAAATGCCGCTACAGTGCTTCTCCTCCTCCGAAGTGGTAACTTAAGTGTCTGGCATTTAGACTGTATCTATAGAACAAGGCGACCTATAACGTTGTACAGTGGGCCTCATTCATCAGTAATTCCGGAATGGAATAAAACGTGTATGTTTCCCCATACAATTAAACAAACATTTTTTTTTTTTAATTAAAATGAAAAAAGTATTTGCAAACAATGTGTTTGTTTCTTTGCAATGTCTTTTTTTTAAATATTAGGACAAAATTAATAAAGAAGCCTATTTCATGACTAATTTCATTACTGAAAGTGAAAGATTAAAGTTAAAAGACAAACTGCTGAGTTATTAGTTAACTACTAATAATTTCAGCACCTTCTGCTACATCTTGATAAGAAGGTTCTCACAGTTTCACATTGTTTGCTAGTATTGGGCAAAATAACAGTTCTATTATTTTAATGTTTCTGGTTGGTTCATCATCATAGGCTGGATAAATAATTATTTGATTTATTGTGTTACAGTATATACAGTCAGCAACAGGCACAAATGTTGGTGAGCTGGAAATGCCACTACAGTGCTCGTCCGAAGAAGAAGAGGTAAGTGTCTGGGGGGCTGGCTCAAAAAGACTCATTTTGCAGTTTGATATTGATGGAACTCTCACTATTATCCTATTCTGTAAGATCCATATTCTAAATAAAAGTGCTCACAAATGTATGTTTCCTGAAGGCATCGTTAGTTAACAAGCCACTTTGATACTGGCAGTAGGTCAGATCCCAATACTATGACACGTGTTGTTGTTGCCTCGTCTCCTTCATACCTTCCGTAAATCTAAAATGACTGATTAGTTGAGAGGAAGCCAGGACACATATGGTCACAACGATGCTTCAGGCAACTCAGCCCTGGTGGATTTTCAAGTGCGATGTGATGTGATACTGAGGTTACCTAGAAAGTATAGTGCATAGGAACCGATTTTGGGATCTTTTTTTAATTATTAAAATGCATGGCAGTGGCGCTTTAGAAGAACATGTAGCACTTGTGGGGACGAGAGTAGTTCCATCATTCCATGTAGGCCTATTTGCACTCTTGGCAAGGCTGTCAGCACTTGTCGCTACTTTCTGGCACTGCTAGCTAGATTGTTATTCTTTATCCCATAGAGTAGAGCAAAGTAAAACAACAACAACTAGAATTGAGCTGCATGTTTAGCCACATGTTTCATTTACCGGGCAATTATACATTTTGTCCAGGAGACGTGAGAAGTTGCTTTCCGGTGCCATTGTATTCGAACATATATAATTTTTAAGGAGGAATATTCAAACGTAATTTTTGGCCAAAGTTGACAGTCTTGGTGCAAAGCCAGTGAAAGTGGGTGGATAGTGTCAAGGAATTTTACAGGAAATATTTGTTTATTTGCAGGGTCAAGAAGACATATAGGTGTGGAGTGAGAGTGAGGAGAGTGGTGACACAAGTGAGGAAGAGGCGAATAACGGGAAAAGAGGATGCACTAAAGAATGCACAAACATCTGTCATCACATTCCTGCTCCTGCTTCTTTCTAAATGGAAATCATTCTTTACCATCTCTGACAGAGCATTTGAGATGCTTCTGAAAATTTTGAGGTACTTTATGTTAGCTTTGAGCACTGTCTTTTGTGTTGAACCCATGAAGAATATTGCAAAGAGTATCCCGACAACACTGCACCCGCTACGCCATAAAATCTCTTAATAAGGATGATTTCACTCAGTTTGTATCTTGTCCTCAGTGTCATTCAATGTACAGCGTACAGGAAGCAGTTATATCAGTGTACGATGGAGAGGCAAAATTGTCTGCAGAAAAAGTGCCAAATGCACTCAGTCTCATTTCCAAGCCATACGCAGAAAAGATTCCGGAAACAATGTGGTACTCTTGATGCGTACTGTAGTTGGTAAGACAGGTAAAGAATTTCTTTACCCTAAAGATACATACTGTTACAGAAGTGTCATAAAATTTATAGAGGATATGGTAAGACGATCCTGGGTTTACAGATTCATGCGAGCAGTGGAGAACACGCAGTGTTCAGGGGGGCATGTATGCTGACATTCTTGATGGACAAATCTGGCAAGATTTTCAGGTTGTTAATGGCAAAGCTTTCCTGTCACAGCCTGGCAACCTTGGTCTGATGCTAAATGTTGACTGGTTGCAGCCTTATAAGAAAATCAATGACTCGGTAGGAGTAATGTATTTTGTTGTAGTGAATCTCCCAAGGGAAGAAAGATTTAAGGAGGAAAACATCATAGTTGCTGGTATTATCCCAGGCTCAAAAGAGCCAAAGCTTAACATACATGGATTTTTAGAACCACTAGTCAATTATCTGAAAGAATTGTGGTGTGGGCTTTATCTCAATGATGATTCTGCCCTGGGAAAGCAATTTTACCGTGCTGCACTCCTTTACCTAGCATGTGACATTCCAGCTGCTCGAAAGGCTGCAGGTTTTCTCAGGCACATGGCTACAAAGGGTTGCAGTAAGTGCCTCAAAAGTTTTCCACGAACAACAGACAACAGGGTAGACTGCTCAGGGTTTTATTATGACACATGGCCACCTAGATGCAATAGAGAGCACTGTGAACATGCCAAACAAGTAAAACTAGCGAAAAACGGCCCGACAAGCTGAAGAAGAAGGTCACTACGGTGCTAGATATAGCTGTCTTCAATACCTTCCATATTTTGATGTGGTACCTATGCACAACTTGCTTGAAGTCTCAGCTAAACGGGTGATGCAAGTTAGGAAGGAAACAGGTCTAAAGAGGGTTTTACCACTATTCAAGAAAGAGTAAACACCTTGAAATTGCCAGGAAACATTGACTCTGGTATACCCGCAAAGATAGAGGCAGCATTTGAAGGCTTTACAGTTTCTCAGTGGAAGCTATAGGTATGTGTGTATTCCAGCTTTGCTCTTACAGGTGTCATTATTGATGAAGACTACAAAATTTGGAGAGTATTTGTTTCAGCTACACAACTGCTATGCTCTAGTCATGAAATTGAGGATGCCCACCGTTGTCTTAAGATGTTTTGCACAGCTTTTGAGACAAGGTATGGTAAAGCTTGGTGTACAATGAATATGCATCTGCACCTTCATCTGAAGTCATGCATTCAGGACTATGGACCTGTGCATGGCTTCTGCTGTTTTTCTTTTGAGCGGGCAAATGTTGCACTGGGAGACTGTTGGGTAAATTCTGAGTTCAAGTCACTGTTGGTAAGAAATAACACTGTGCAGAATGAGATACAAATTGAGACAGCTGCAAAGATATAAAGTACAATTACTTTATTGTCAAAGAACCAAATGCATATGGGGTTCAGTGTCTCCCTATCAGACAATGAACAAAGTTTGCTCAGTTTTGCATAGTTTTTATTAATTTCATATCACTGGGCAGATAGCTCTATTCTAGGAGTGGTCTCTGCGCCACTGCTCAATCACCAGTTCAGCATTCCGCCCACATTCCTCTTTCCGTATCATGTTGTTTTACACAGTTTGCATAAGAAACTTTTATCAAATGCACAATAGTATCAGCTCATAGCACATTCTGTAGTTAGGGCGGTTCTTCTTATTTTCTAAGCAAAGCACATTAGTATTCATCATAACATTTTGCAATACAATGTTCTAAAAAAACTAATTTAAACAAATTTCTCTATCAATCCCTCCTTTTATGATTTTATACCCTATACCAAGTCATAACTAATACATTTAATTTACATCAGTTTTTTGCCTTTCTGTTTTCACAGGTTTTTAGCCAAATACGTCATCAGTGAAATGTCCATTGTTCAGTGTTTTGGGAAGCTTATTCTTCGAAAAGCTTCACAAGGTTCACGACTTCCACGTCATCATATTTCTCGGGAGGGACCACGGTCTTGTAATCAGTTTCATTGTCTGTCATAGACAATGCTTGGTATTCAGGAGTCCTTTTATCAGGGGTACACCGCAACAGCTGCAGATCAAGAGCAATTCAAGTGCTCCTGCCAATAACCCTCCTACAGCTAGGATCGTCGTCTTCCATCCCCTACCCAGAACCCAGTTCCACCAGCCATCTCCTGCCGAGGTCAGTTCTTGTTGTTGGAGTCTGGCCAATTCTCTCAGCCTATTCATGGCCTGGTCGATCTCACCCCCATCCGCGTCATTTACTGGCACAAAGGTGCAGCACGAAGCTCCTACTAGGACACACACACCACCTTGGGAGGCTGTTAACATATCCAACACCATCCTGTTCTGCAGGGTCATTAACCTTAAGGCTGTTAATTCCCTTTTTATTGATTCAGTAATATTAGTAGTCAAATTCATTATTGCTGTCATTCGATAATTCATTGTTTCAACTCTCAGCATTACTTTTCCCACTCCAAGTTGGGGAAAGAGAGCCAACATCACCTTTTCTCCTGTTGTCCACAATTTCTGATCATCCGGGCACATTAGACCCCCACACAGCATCATGCCCATCCCCAAGGTCTCTCTTACGTCGTCGCCGGCTAGACACGTGGTCACTTATGTTTCTCAGTGATATGATGTTCGTGTGGTCAGTTAGCATTACGTATGCGCAGGTTCCTGCCCAATTAGCAAATCTCCACCAAGAGTTTGTAGCATATGCATGCGGGGGATTGAGTGCCGTATCATGCTCAGAAATATTTTGTATGAACCTTCTGTGACGCAGGCCCTTTTTATCTACTGATATCAATAGCAGAACCACCAGGGTTATTCCCAGCCCCCACAATACCCAGCGCAACATATCTTCAGGTGTTTTAAAGTTTCAGGAGCTCACTTTCTTCACCAGTTTTGAGACGACAAGCCCTATTGGTTCCTGCCCCCTTTGTAGCTGGACTAGCTCTCTGTAACTCCTTCTGATATGTGCGTTACCTTTTTGCAGTGGGTCATGTGTATCCAAGAGGAACGTTCGGCTATGCGGATAGCGGTGGGTGTGGACAGAAGCACCTGGTAAGGTCCTTTCCACTTAGGGCTGCTCCAATTTCGCCGTCGTACGTCCTTTATCAACACCCAATCTCCTGGTTTGAGCTCTGGCACTGGTTCTGGAACTGGCTTCTGGGGAGGCAATAGACCACGCGCAACCTCTTTGTCAGTTAACATTTTTCTCATATAGTCAGCTAACGTTGGTCTTTCATCATATTTCTTATCCCCAAACTGTGGTAACCTGTAAGGTTCCCCATGGACTATCTCGTAAGGAGACAGTCCATGTGGACCCCTTGTGATTCTCATACTGGTCAGGGCAAGGGGTAAACATGCCACCCAGCCCCATCCTGTTTCCTGCATAGCCTTACTCAATTTATTTTTTAGGGTGCCATTGCTTCTCTCCACTAATCCAGCAGATTGTGGGTGGTATGCACAGTGCTTTTTCATGTTAATGCCCAATTGTTTTCCCATTCTGTCTAGAACTGCAGTCCTAAATTCTGGGCCATTTTCACTGTACAATGTAGCTGGTATTCCCCACCTTGGTATTATTTCTCTGCATAATATTTTTGCCACTACCGATGCGTCAATAGTGGAGGTGGGAAATGCTTCCACCCACTTTGTGAATGGGCACACCAAAACCAGGCAGTTTTTCTTTCCTTCACTTGGTGTGAGGTGGATGAAATCCATCATCCATGTTACAAATGGTTTCCGTTCAAAGGGAATCTGCCCTGGTGTAGTGCGCACATTCCCTTGTGGATTGTGTTTCAAGCATGTCAAACATAGTTTACAATTTTTTTTTGAGTAGTTAGAGAATCCAAACGAAGTATATCGTTTGTTTACCATATTAACCATTCCTCCTTTTGAGACATGACTTACACCATGGCTCAATTCCGCCGCAATTGTAAACAAAGCTCTGGGTAGAACTGGTTTCCCCTCGGGACCCACCCACAAGCCGTCTGCGGTCTCAGTGCATTTGTGATTGCGCCACATCCTTTTTTCTAACTCCTTCGCTTCCTCTTGCATTTCTCGCAACAGCGTGTGATCAATGTTAGATTCTGTTAATGCAAAAGTTGCAGTTGTCACTGCTGCTTTTTTTGCTGCCTCGTCTGCTCGCGCGTTCCCCAGTGACACTTCATCTTGCCCTTTCGTGTGTGCAGCACATTTACATATGGCCAATTCTTCAGGTAATTGTAGTGCTGTGATCAAATCCAATATCAATGGTGCATGCGCTATTGGTTTACCTGTTGAGGTAATCATACCTCTGTTTCGCCATTGACCTGCAAAAATGTGGCATGTAGAGTGTGCATATTGAGAGTCAGTGTAGATGGTAGCTCTTTTTCCCTTTGCTAACGCGCATGCTCGTGTCAGAGCGACAAGCTCGGCCATTTGTGCAGAGTAGTGTGGTGGAAGGGAGTTAGCTTCAGCAGTCTCAGTCAGTGTGCATACAGCATAACCACTTTGATTGTTTCCCTGCATGCTTCTTTTACAGGAGCCGTCTACAAAGTACGTCAAGTCTGAGTTAGTCAAGGGTGTGTCTTGAAGGCCTGGACTAACAGGCATCTAACAGGGGCTGCGTTAACTCGGCATATGCACAGATCCAGGCTCGGCAGTAATTTATCATTCCCAAAAATGACATCATTTGCCTTTTAGTTACAGGTCTTGGCGCCTGTAAGATGGCAGTTTTTCGGTCTGGCATCAGGCTACGCCCCTCGCCAGACAAGTATTTTACATTCGGTTGACATCATTGTAATTTGTTCCTGCTGACCTTGTGGCCTTGTTCTGCTAGAAACCTCATACAGGCAAGGGATTCTTTTTCACAATGTTGCATCGTATCTGAACAAATTAGAATGTCATCCACATACAGTAAGATCTGACTTCCTGCAGGTGGTTCAAATTTGGCCAAATTTGCTTCCATGGCTTGCGAAAATATCGCAGGTGACTCTACGTATCCCTGTGGACAGCGAGTGTAGGTGTACCTTTGATTTTCAAATGTGAAAGCAAACCAGTATTGGGACTCACGAGCTACAGGTATGGAAAAGAAAGCATTTGCCAAGTCTATAACCGTAAAAACTGCAGCATCCGGTCGCATGTCATTTAGCAAGGTGCTTGGATCAGGTGTTATTGGCACCCGTGCAATCACAGCATTGTTCACAGCCTGGAGATCCTGCACCTCCATCCCACAGAGGGAGGAACCTTCTTAACAGAGATCCTGCACCAACCTCCATCCCACAGAGGGAGGAACCTTCTTAACAGAGATCCTGCACCAACCTCCATCCCACAGAGGGAGGAACCTTCTTAACAGAGATCCTGCACCAACCTCCATCCCACAGAGGGAGGAACCTTCTTAACAGAGATCCTGCACCTCCATCCCACAGAGGGAGGAACCTTCTTAACAGAGATCCTGCACCAACCTCCATCCCACAGAGGGAGGAACCTTCTTAACAGAGATCCTGCACCTCCATCCCACAGAGGGAGGAACCTTCTTAACAGAGATCCTGCACCAACCTCCACCCCACAGAGGGCCGAACCTTCTTAACAGAGATCCTGCACCAACCTCCATCCCACAGAGGGAGGAACCTTCTTAACAGAGATCCTGCACCAACCTCCATCCCACAGAGGGCGGAACCTTCTTAACAGAGATCCTGCACCAACCTCCATCCCACAGAGGGAGGAACCTTCTTAACAGAGATCCTGCACCAACCTCCATCCCACAGAGGGCGGAACCTTCTTAACAGAGATCCTGCACCAACCTCCATCCCACAGAGGGCGGAACCTTCTTAACAGAGATCCTGCACCAACCTCCATCCCACAGAGGGCGGAACCTTCTTAACAGAGATCCTGCACCAACCTCCATCCCACAGAGGGCGGAACCTTCTTAACAGAGATCCTGCACCAACCTCCATCCCACAGAGGGAGGAACCTTCTTAACAGAGATCCTGCACCAACCTCCATCCCACAGAGGGAGGAACCTTCTTAACAGAGATCCTGCACCAACCTCCATCCCACAGAGGGAGGAACCTTCTTAACAGAGATCCTGCACCAACCTCCATCCCACAGAGGGAGGAACCTTCTTAACAGAGATCCTGCACCAACCTCCATCCCACAGAGGGCGGAACCTTCTTAACAGAGATCCTGCACCAACCTCCATCCCACAGAGGGAGGAACCTTCTTAACAGAGATCCTGCACCAACCTCCATCCCACAGAGGGAGGAACCTTCTTAACAGAGATCCTGCACCAACCTCCATCCCACAGAGGGAGGAACCTTCTTAACAGAGATCCTGCACCAACCTCCATCCCACAGAGGGCGGAACCTTCTTAACAGAGATCCTGCACCAACCTCCATCCCACAGAGGGAGGAACCTTCTTAACAGGAAACAAAGGAGTGTTACAAGGAGAATGTTTACAAAAGACCAGTACCCCCTTCTCTAGCAGTGCTTGGATTAAAGGTCGCACACCTTCTATCGCTTCACGTCGTAAAGGGTATTACCGTTGGTACGGTCTGTGGGTGCCTTTTGGTATTATCTCAATGGGAGTTACTCCCTTCATCAAACCCACATCTGCTGATCCTTGTGACCAGAGTTCTTTAGGTAACGCCTCCAATTGTTCCTCCTGTTCCCTAGTCAGCAATAATGATTATGGCGCCATGGGGGGGCCTTGTAGGCTCCTCACCCTTTTTCCATGAACAGTCCAATTTAATTGTTGACAGTACATATCACATTGCTGAGAGTGATATATACCTTTGTCAATTGTTTCCTTCCAATCGAAGGTTCGCTTCCCCTTTTCTACCAGATCGCCCAAATCGCCCCACTTATACTGGCTTGATTTTACTATCGACATATGAGGCCAGTTCCCTATTTTGAAAACCCCCTTGTCCTCCATTCTGAGTTGAACAGCCGCAGCCATAAAATCTCTTCCCCAGATTAGTGTACCAAGCACGTATGAGACTGTTTCGATTTTAAAATGTTTCTCATATTCTTGACCCGGACCTGGCTCCGTGCGGTGATACATGGTACAATGCAGTTCCTTTGCCTTATGCAGTTCTATCCCTGCCGTTGGTAACCTGTTTTTTGCGTAATCTAAAAATAGACCAGCGCAGCTTCGCGGACCCCCCTCCTTCATCGACAAAAAATACCAGTAATAAGGTTCCCCGCTACCTAGAACGACCATCTGGTTTTTTGGTTCTAATTCCGTTTTTACCGCTTCCCACCGGTCATTCCCTACTGGGACAACTATTCCTAATAGTGTCATCACATCTCTCCCTAACAGGTTAACCGGGCAACTGTCTGAGATTAGAATAGGACAAGAAGGGCCGTCGCGGTAGTACAGCGGTAAGAGCGCTGACTTTCAGTCAGTGCAGTTGTACTCCGAGGATCGGGGTTCGCGCCCCGGACCTGCCAGTTCCGAGCATGGTCGGTGCCCTGTGGGAGCGGCAATTGGCGGCTGCTTCCGGGTGGGGGGAGGGGCTCGGAGAGAATCGCTGCGCACAGAAGGCCCTGGGCGAGTTGGAATCACGGTCAGGAGCTCGAGGAGTAGACGTGGCGCCCTCCTTCCTACTACCGGCTGACAGGGTTGTATAGCGGTGGTTCTCTAGCGGTTGCGACATGGGGGGAATTGAATTAGAATAGTGATTCAATTGGCTACTAAATTGGGAGAAAAATGGGAAAAAATCTGAAACAAATTTTATTAAAAAAGAATTGGACAAGAAATTACATCGCCGTCCGAATCCTCTGAGAAATGTATTGGTTGCGTCACACAGTGATGTTCCGTGCTACCACTAGCTGATTTTGTGCTTATTTTATCGGTACTCATGCAGTACGGAAAGCATGCATCATTTCGTCTTATCACTATGCGACATGCTCCGGTATCACATAGGAATGTTACTTTACAACCGTTTACCCACAATGTTAGCCACGCACATCGAGGGCTCGATATTAAGGCATAAATGTGAGTCCACTCTTCCCCCCCTCCTCTTCCTCGTTCTCCTCCTCGGAATCTTCTGATTCCGGGAGGAGTTGTAACTGCTGCAGTCACGTTTGGGGAGATTGAGATTCGCTCTGTTCCTTTTTGCGATCCGGGCACTCTCGCACCCAGTGAACTTTTTTGCCGCAGACAAAGCACGGGTTTTTTTCTTTATCTGTTTTTTTTACGCTGCTTATTTTTCTTTTTCCACTCACTCTTGCCTTCTTGGGCAGGTGGCTTTTGCTCTACTGCTGCGTAGGCAGACGAATCGGAATTAGATTTTTGCTTCTTTTCTTGTCTAGCAGCTTCCCTTTTTGTTCTCTCGAAATGGGTCGCGTGGTCCACTACCTGGTTTAACCCGCCTGTCTGCCACGTTATTACATATTGTTTTATCAGTTGTGACAGACTTGGATGTAACCCGCTCATAAATGCACTTTTTAGTTGTTGGGCATAAACTCCTACGTCATCTGGTTGAGGTGGCGGTTCTAAACCGCTATTGGCATTGAACACTTTTTTAAACCTATTTAGGTACTGCATAACCAATTATTCTCTCTTTTGCTGGCAATCTGCTATTGCCGAGTAGTTACACCTTCCCCGATAGAATTGGGTTATCCTTCCTAATAGGGCATCAACCGGTCCCCAATAGGCATTTTGCGCTCTTAGTGCTGCTTCAGCTGGCATTGCTACCCATAGTCGCCACACACCATCATCCGCAACTGCCCTCCAATCTCCCTCGATATTACACCACCCAGTTTTTAACACACACCTAACACATCTCTCTATCTCCAACGAGTGTAGTCAGTCACTTGCAATTAGATCACGCATATATTGTACGAATTCTCTCGGACCCTGATCAGGATGCGGGCAGTCAGCTATTGCTGCCGCTAAATCCGCATTTGTCCAGGGTCTGTAAACGTACATGGCCTGGTCATCGTTTTTCCCCGCGAACTGGATCATGGGGAATAATTCCCCTTCGGCTCCCATAACTGGAGATCTTGGCTGCGTGGTATGTTTACTGCGGAGGTCATAATCAGATAATACGGGAGGCGGTTTCGATGGCTTGGTATCTAGTCTACGGGGTAGCAGTGAGCCCTTTTCTGGTTGTGGTGTTGAATCAACATCCCAATGGGTTGGTGGCTTATCAGCATCTTTTAGATCTGGATATAGCCTGGTTTTAGGTACACCCCCGGCAGCGCCCTGCTCAGCACCGTAGGGTGGTGGCAGTTGGATTTCTTCTGGATGAGGTGGTCCTACCTGCTCAGCCACGAGGGGTTGTTCGTCCCCCGGTGCTGGTGGTCGAACTCCTCTGTGGCCAATTAATGTGTCATCCTCAGCTTTTAATAATACCTTCTCTAATTTTTGCGCTTGCTTTTTAGATTTTTCTCTTTGCTGAGTCTTTTTATTCTCCAACGCCATCATGTGCCACACCTGTGCTTCAGCTAAGCCATATTTTCTTTGTTTCTTTTTATTGGCACCAGCTTTAACTTTAATTTTTTCCACTAGTTTTGTTGTACTTGCAACATTCAGTTTTCCATCAAAATCAAACTTCTTTTTCCATAAAGTTTCTGGCAACCCTGCCCCCTCCACGCGGTTCTCTACAGCCACTCCATTTACTGAGAAATACACTTCCTCTGTCTTTTTTTTACAACAATAACAACAACAACCACCTTTACTGGCACACTTTCCCATGATTACAGCTATATCATTTGCACTTCAATCAGCACGTGTCTATTTTTAAAAAAAGTTTTAACTCGGAAAAATCGCTCACCCAGTCCGTTGAGGGATTAGATATGCCTGGCCTCGCTACTTATCCAAAGATCCTTCTCGATCCGGACCGAGGACTTTCAAAAACTGTTCCTAACAGCCCCGTGCACGGTTTCAGACGTCCTTACTCCCTCGCAGCGCCCAGGGTGAGATATTGCGATCCCGGACGAGCCCCCAATTTGTTGGGTAAATTCTGAGTTCAAGTCACTGTTGGTAAGAAATAACACTGTGCAGAATGAGATACAAATTGAGACAGCTGCAAAGATATAAAGTACAATTACTTTATTATCAAAGAACCAAATGCATATGGGGTTCAGTGTCTCCCTGTCAGACAATGAACAAAGTTTGCTCAGTTTTGCATAGTTTTTATTCATTTCATATCACTGGGCAGATAGCTCTATTCTAGGAGTGGTCTCTGCGCCACTGCTCAATCACCAGTTCAGCATTCCGCCCACATTCCTCTTTCCGTATCATGTTGTTTTACACAGTTCGCATAAGAAACTTTCATCAAATGCACAATAGTATCAGCTCATAGCACATTCTGTAGTTAGGGCGGTTCTTCTTATTTTCTAAGCAAAGCACATTAGTATTCATCATAACATTTTGCAATACAATGTTCTAAAAAAACTAATTCAAACAAATTTCTCTATCAAGACTATCACTCAAATAACAGAGCTGAGCATGATGAGAAAGTGGATGAGAAAGTGGATGAGAAAGTGGATGAGAAAGTGGATGAGAAAGTGGATGAGAAAGTGGTTAATTGATTGCCAACTTGCTGGTAAACAGTTGGTATATACAGATCATTTTGTTAATTCTTTCCCAGAGATTCACAGAATATTCTGCAAAGCTGACTTCTCTAAGCCAGTCCTTACTGCAGAGCAGTTACAGGTCTTGCACATGACCACATCACCCAAGGTCATTTTGAATTTGACAATCTTCTTGAAACTCTGCTTTCTCCTGTAAAAAAAAGCATGTCCATGGCAGAAAACATTGCTCCTCATAGAGATATAACAGGGGAGCCCATTATATATACAAATTCATACTTGCGCCCAGGAAGAATGTCAAAAATTTGGAAGGGTTTTCTATTTCTTTGGAGAGGTGAAACTGCAAAAACTTGAACACACAGTCGCTCAAGTAAAATGGTTCAAAGGACATAGGGAAAGGTGGCACTTTGGTAATAATAGTTATTGTACAGTTTGGAGTACGTCCTATGAACCATGGAGTGTTGCATCTTTCATCCCCTTGAAAAGGATTGTATGTGCCTGTTGCACACATAAAGTGTCATTCTCCCGGTCAATGGAAGAAAATGTCAACATGGTAGGAACACTTCCATCAGCAAGATGCGTGTAAGAAGGTTACTCTTGAATAACTGCGCCCTGGGATGTACAGATATTTTCTGATTCGTATGGATGTATGCAACGGCCAAACCAGCCAGTGGGTGGGTAGTGAGTGTATAGATGTATGGATGGGGCTGGCTGGTTTGTGTGGCTGGTTGGCTAGGGGTGGTGTTTAAGTTAGAATTATCCCAGCCAGCAAGTGCCACACCAGCCGTGTGTGTGTGCATGCGTGTGCATGTGTGGGCCCTGGTGTGTGTGTGGGGGTGGGTGTATGTATGTTTGTGGCTGGCTAGTTTGTGTGGTTTGTTTGCAAGGGGCAGTGTTTAAGTTAGAATTGTCCCAGCCAGCAAGCGCCACACCAGCCTTGTGTGTGCGTGCGTGCGTGTGTATGTATGTATGTATGGATGTTTGGGGCTGGCTGGTGTGCTATCTAGGGGCGGTGTTTTAAGTTAGAATCGTCCCAGCTAGCAAGCACCAAACCAGCCATAAGCGTGTGTGGGTGGGTGTGGGGTGGGGGGGCTAGTGTGTGTGTGTATGGATGTTTGGGCCTGGCTGGTTTGTGTGGCTTGCAATCTAGGGGCGGTGTTTAAGTTAGAATCATCCCAGTCAGCAGGCACTTTATATAAACGTTCTGAACACAGTAGCTCAACCTCTCGCTCCGAGATGACACAATCTCACACACACATCTCCAGAAAACCCTTAAATCGAGCGCTGTAGGGGTGCATTTTCAGTGCACTTGCATAATTTGTGCTATAGCCACAAGTGGTTACTCTTTTTGTGATGTGTTGGTGTTTAAGATGTGTCGCTACTTCCCAGTACGCTTGCATTAAGTGCTGTACCTGTGAGTGGTTACTTGTTTTGATTATATTGTTACTATATTGACATTGTTCGTACTATACGATTGTGTCCATTCTCCTGTACTTTAATTGTAATTTAAGAGTATTTGCTTCATATCCATCCTATAATCTTTGTGTTAGCAGTACTTAATTGATTAGGCTAACACTGGGTTAATAATGTTATCATACATGACCATTACCTGATTTATTTGGGGCAGGTGATTTTGTTTTTATTTATCTTGTCTTATTGTATTGCTTGTTGTTTTTCTATATTCTATTTAAGAGGAAATAAATAAACATTTGATCATACACACTCGTTGTTGCCCACAGCTTGTCAAAGAGTTATATAAAAAATAGGTAGCCTGTGGTGAATCTTACGTAATATACAGTACAATAACATTATGGGAATGTGGAAAGGTTTGTTAGATAAGAAAATAATATGATTTAAAAATGGAAAACAATTGTATACAAAAGTAGAAGAGGATCTGCCAAACATGTATTGAATTTAAGGGAACCTTTTCCTAAGCTGATTTGTGATTCGTAACATATACGCATCTGGCAGAGATGCGTTGGAACTCAAGATTATGGGCCAGAGAGATCGCAGAGGTGGTGGGGCACTCGTTCATTGTTGTGTAGTTTAATGAGGATCGTTACGCAATAAACCGTTACGCTTAATATGAATTAATATTGCTAAAATATGCTCCTGCCTGTTACAGTTGTTCTGGTGCAAACTTAAAACACTATGGTTAATAAACCGAATTCTCTTGGAGTGGCTGCAAGTAAGGGAGTTCTATTTTTCAAAAACAAAGTAGGCCTAATTATAAAAGCCGAATGCGGTAGCCTATTTGATAGTCTATGCGTGCGACAGCAACATCACGTCCAGATAGGCATATTAATAGTGTGCATATCTGGAGTTTCCAAATCGTCATTTCTAAGCGAAAATTGAATTACGTGTATATGCCCGGATATACACACAAACATTTCTGGAGTAATGAAATGTAGGATATAAAATACTTAGACTTTACTCTGGATATGCTCCGAAAATCATCCGTATTCTGAGTGTGACAAAAAAATTGTCCAGTCAAGATATTCCCTGATATGCACATAAACATTTATGGACTCCTGATACGTCAGGATATGTTGGGATATTGCTGATTTCCGGATATTCTCCTAAAATGCTACTTATTCTAAGCGTGACATAAAACGCGCCCAGTCAAGATATTCCCGGATATTAGCCCTTTTCTCCCAGTGGAGTCTGAAAAAGTGCATCTTCAGACTACAACAGAAAATAGACAGTGTTTGAGCTGAGCGCAGCGGAGTGGGCAGTTCGTTCCACCACTGGGGAGCTAAGGTGGAAAAGCTCTGCAGTCGGGATGAGCGAGAGCCGTTATCACGGAGGGAGGGAAGTGCAAGTCGCCTTGCAGCAGCAGAGCGAAGTGGTTCAGCAGGAGCGTAGTGCTGGATTAGGTCCTGTAGGTAGGAGGGGCCTGATCTTTTGGCTGCAGTGTAGACCAGGGTCAGAACTTTAAACCTGATCCTGGCCGCGACCAGCAGCCAGTGGAGTGACCTCAGTAGGGGGGTGACGTGGGAGAACTTCGGGAGGTTGAACACAAGCCGAGCAACCACATTCTGGACCAGTTGTAGGGGCAGAATGGCGCAGGCCGGTGGGTTTGCGAGAAGGGAGTTGCAGTAGTCCAGACGTGAGGTGTTTTCGTGAGTTTCCATTCCACCTGAAACGAGAGCGGAGTTTTCCCGTTCCACCTTAAAAGTCGATCGCGAATCGTCGCTATGTCAACTCATTGCTCTACTTTAATTTCATTTTTGACAAGGCCGAAGTAACGTTAGAACTAATCTAATATCACACTGTGTTATTCAGTTTAAATGGGAGCAGTAATCTAATCTCACATTGTGTTATTCAGAGTTTAAATGAGAGCAGAGTTAAATGCAATAAGCGACACCATACCATTCGGAGTTTCTGTTCCTCCACGTCAATGTTACGCAACTTCCCCCAAGGGACCTGGCAGTTGTGGTGGGGCTTGGTGGTTGAGGTCTGCAGGAATTCTCTATTGCAGCGCGCTGGGAGCTGTGCGCTCCTCACCTCTGGTCCGAAAATAGCGAAGTTCAGTCGCCACGCCCAGTGCGCCATACGCTACACCACTGACTATCGCCCAAAACACACCAGCAGCGTCTTACGCCCAGTAGCCACCAGACGCGCAAGCGCACAGACGCTTATTGTGCGTGCAGATTTGAGCAGAACTGAACCCACCAGACGCGCAAGAGCACAGACACTTTTTGCTTTTTCGGAGCGCATTCTGTGAACGACAGGGACGCGCTGTACAAACAAACAATCTACATTCCGGATTTGTGAGCTTCGCTAAATAATGGTTAAGTAAATACTGCTATTACATATGTCTTACTGCCTTAAAAGCTAAATTTATCAATGTAAAACTAAATGTAGCAAACAAGACAATGCCTCCTTTATAAAGTTCACAATTATTTATTTGGGACAGTAATCAACATGTTCTAAACATTTAATTATATCAGAATTAGCAGCTACTCTGTAGTACCTTAAATCGATACAGTGATATCAGTAAAATAAAAACAGAATAGAATAGAATAACGTTTATTTCCCTTTCAGGAAGTAAGCATAGTCTTAATTAATTGAACAAATATGTATCCTATAATAAAGAAAAAGCATTATAAAAACGGGAATAACTGGTTATATGTAAAATGTATGACTTGATATAACGTCATTCATCCCACAATGGTCATTGTCTCTGTAAAATATGCGATGCTTATCCATTCCCACTGAAGTGATAATACATGTGTAATGTAGTTTTAATAACCCATGTTCATATCCAATATCGATTTAAAATGAATATCAGTGAAGCAAGTATAGGCTATTAATCAACAATAACAACAACAACAAGGCTACAGTATAGAGATTATAGATTGGCGATCAATTATATATAAATTGTGATTTAATGACATGGTTATTAGCCAACTCCTCTTTGGATAGTTTATTTGTTTGGCATAATAACTGCCCTGAAAATGTGAATATTCTCAACGTTGATTTTTTATTAAGGTGATTCATTCCATGACACTGGGGAAGGCATATGCGTTACTTGTTGTAGGTTACTGTTACAGTTAAAATAACACAAAGCATAGTATTATTTATGGTGTGTGATCAATTTTTTAAAATGTTATTTCAGGTAGGTGGACAATTATACAGGAAGAGAAAATAATAATAATAATAATAATAATAGGTGCATATATTGGCTATATACACCCACATATATGCAAACAACAATACACAGTGTAGGTCTGAATCCAATCCCGTAAATTGAATGCTCCGCTTCTGGTGCGCTTGGCGCGCCGAGAAAAATAGACCTGTTAGATTTTAGTACCGTATTTTATTTCAAAGTTCGTTTAGTAACATGTTTCAGTTTAAAGTAAAAACTGTATGCCCAAACACATTATCCAGTTTCTGTCTGGGGGGGGCGCCCAACAGCCACCCCGTCTCTGTCTGGGTGTTAGTTAGTTAGTATTCATTTATTTCGGTTCTCTTTGACAGTTTTCCAGAATGTATACAGTACATAGAGATAAATAATAAGCAATAAAGTGTCAGTATAGTGGAAAAAACAGAACAAGGAGATGACCGAAAAGGTGTAGACTGAAGCTAAGGCTTATTATGCCTACCCTTTTTACATTACTTTTTTAGACAAAGCAAAATAAACAAGAACAAAACATAAACAAAAACAAAAAAACAAAAGCAAAACAGAAACAGAAATTCCAGCGATTCATACTCAAAGATGTTCATACTTCAGTTTTGTATCTATTTACCACCTTATCTTTAAATATTTTTTTAAATTTAGAAATTGAACTACACATTTTTAAGTCATTGTCACAACTATTCCATAAATTTACCCCTATGATGGATAAACATCTATTTTTAACATTTGTCCTTACCCTTGCTTTTTTAAAGACACCTGTTCCCCTGAGTTCATAGTGGCTCTCTCGAGCTTGGAACAGCCTCTGAACACAATATGGAGACAACTTATTATATGCTTTGTACATTATTTGTATGATTTTGAGTTTTACTAAATCATAGAATTTTAAAGCGTATAGTTTAATGAAGAGTGCATTCGTTGGTTCATAATAATTTGCTCGGTTTACAATTCGTATGGCTCTTTTCTGTAGCATGAAAATAGGATTGGTGTTTGTTTTATATGTGTTTCCCCATATCTCCACACAGTAAGTAATGTATGGAATTATGAGTGAACAATACAGTGTATATAATGAATTCTGGTTCAGGATATATTTGGTTTTATTGAGTATTGAAATAATTTTAGATATTTTCGATTTTACATTATTTGTGTGTGATTTCCATCATAATTTATGGTCAATTATCACACCCAAAAATTTGTTTTCATATACTCTCTCTATTTCAACATCATTGATCATAATTTTTGGTTGATTATTGACTTGCCGATTACATTATAAATTTTGTTTTACTTAAGTTTAATGACAACTTGTTGATATCAAACCACAGTTTTAAAACTTTCAGTTCCTTTTTAACTGTCCTCAGAAGCTGTTCCAAACTTCTCCCGGAACAATATAAACTTGTGTCATCAGCAAATAAAACAAATTTGAACAAACTTGACACTTTACATATATCATTTATATATAGAATAAATAATATTGGGCCTAGCACAGAACCCTGTGGAACCCCACAAGTAACCTTCTGGGGGTCGGATTTAGCATTATTTATTTGGACATATTGAAATCTCTCATGAAGGTAACTTTTTAGCCATGTATAGGCTATCCCTCTGATACCATATCTCTCTAGCTTATTCATTAATAAACCATGATCAATGGTATCAAACGCTTTTTTTAAGTCAATAAACACCCCTACAGTATATTCATTTTTGTCCATTGCATTGGATATATCCTCTACCATTTCCATCACTGCCATTGTGGTGGACCTATTCGCTCTGAAGCCGTACTGTTGATCAGTTAAAATATTGTGTTTTTCTATAAAATTATCAAGCCTTAGCACAAATAGTTTTTCTAAAATTTTTGAGAACTGGGAAAGCAGAGAGATTGGTCTATAATTGCTTAGTAGATGTCTGTCTCCACTTTTATAAATTGGGATGACTTTTGCTGTTTTCATTTTACTGGGGAAAATACCTGTTTGAAAGGATTGATTATAGATATGTGTGGGTGTGAGGCGCCAGATGTAAGTTATCCTCCTGAGATTTAAAGTGCCGCAACTAATCCTTGTCACCTGCATGCCCCCCCGAGCTTCCCGGCAATACACATCCATGAGACTTCCCTGTCTAGCCTACCTTTTGTCACCACCTATATGAAATTTTCTGTTAGATGTGTATAAATGCTGGGCCAGCGAACAGAAGTGTATTGAGGAAGATGAAGCAATTCTTCAGACCCGACGCCGAAAGTATGGCAAGCGAAACGCACACGGAAATGACGCTTGGCTGGTATGTTCTTTCTGGTAGGTTTTTCGCGTGCGCTTCGCTTGTGGTATGTTTCCGGCATCCGGCTCGCCACACGCCATGCGCTTGCTGGAAAATAGAGCCCTAAATTGGCTTGCAATTCATAAGTTTGATTAGAATTTTTTTTGAAGTTGTCAATTGTGATGGCTTTTAGAACAATAGAAGGCAGCACACAGAACATTTTTCATCATAATAAAGTCATAAACACTTCACAATCACACTGTAGTCACAAGCACAATTGCCCGGGGCAGGTAAAAATAAATAAAATAAAAGCATTCGGGTGGGTGGGCTTTACTCGGATGAAATACATTTTTTATTTTATTTTTCTACAACTTATCTCCCTCAAATTTTTCCTAAATATGGTTATGAGATGCCATTTCATGATTACACGACTCTGCAGACTTTTCTGCACTGTCTGTGTTCGCGAGATGTAGGCTAGAACTTTGAGCTCCACTACCTGCATTATGTCGCATTTAAACGGTTCACCCGGCTCCATAGGGCGCATTGTGATAGGCTAACACACCTACTTTCATCCATATCAAGAGCCAAAGTAAGCTAATGGCTTTCTCGTGAGCAAGAATAACCAGGTTTTTCTTTCATCCGTGCAACATGGTAGCCTACGACACGAGAGAACGTGGAGAAATAACTTTAGCATGCTGCAGTCAGTTGAAACTCCAATAATAATCTATTTTCAAACAGTCACCTGCACATTGCAATAACTTTGGCTGTGTTTATCTTGCAAAAATCTATAATCCACTGTTGCCCTGTGTCTCTAGTTTTATAGTAGGATAGGCTATTCGCCAGTAGCCTAGCTGATGGCGTTACGGGATTCAATGTCCGACATCATATTATCTGACTTTATTTTTTCTAGACTTGGATTTGGGGGTTTTGGGGCGGGCATTGCCCAATAGAATGATTCCAAGCGATTCTATTCAAGGGGAGAATCAATCACTTTTTTCAGATAGCTTATTGCATGCAGCGTTTTCCACAAGCGACGGCTAGGCCATTACACTTTTACAGCCGTATACTTTTTGTTTTAACAGTAGCCAAATTTTTCTACTGACTGAAATTTCCCAGTGAACATTTTTGTGTTGAAAAGTCGGTGAAAAGACAGTGAAACACCTTCTCACGTCTAGGTGAAAAACTGGCTAAAGTGAAAGTTTTTTAACCAGCTAGGATGTAGCCAGGTAGATCCCGGTAAAACCTGGGCTAAATTAGTGCTAAATCGAGCTAAATTTACACGTTCATTATTATTTCATGAGCGACGCTGTTTGTACTGTATATAGCCTATATATTTTTTTTTTTGCCGTGCTTTAAATATTTGGGGGGACGCCCCCCTATAGATTATGCCTATGCCCTTGGGCATGGTAGCTACTTAACTGAATTTCTTAAGTAAAATATCCCACTGTACATATGCATTGTATGTAAAAGTTTTATTAGATCCCTGATTACAGTTTATTACCATCCATTCCACCCTTAGTTTAAACCGGGCCGGCCAGCGAAGGATAGGCACTCCCTCTCTAGCCAGGTTCCTTCCGAGATTTCTTCCCATTGTGGAGTTTGTAAGAGTATGAGAAAATAAGATATCAATAAGAGTCTTTTGATGTTGTTGGGTCACAGACATCAGGATTCAGGAAGTCATGGCATGCAAAGGATATGCGACCAAATATAAGAAATGATTACTTTATTCTATATTATGTTAAACTGTCCAAATTTTTTATGCCCAAAAATGGGGGGACTATGTACAAAAGGTTCTATAATTTCTAAACGGTTCATCCGATATGGATGAAAATACCCTCAAATGAAAGCTGACAGGCTGCACTTCAACTTCATTGTCATTGTATTCTTTCAAACTCAAAGTGCTAGAGTACAGAACCAAAATAACAATGAGATAATCAATGTTATTCATGTCTCCTGTCAGTGGTTTTAATGTTGTGGCTGATCGGTGTGTAGTAACTGCAAGAAAAAAATGAAGTGCATCCCTGTGGAGATGAGCCATGAGATGGGCCCTGTCCTGTGGCAGAACCGAAGGTGAAGCAGACAGTAATGTAAATGCATCATAATCAGTAAGCTCAGCTTTCAGGTAATTATGTCTCTGATTTCCAATGCACCTGAGATATCCAGCACCACTGAAACAGAAAGAAGAGAATTATGCCTGAGGCTGGCCATACTAGATTCTCAAAACTGGTTTAATGACAAAAAACAACAAAGACCAGTATTAAAAAGAACAATAGGAGCATTGATACAATGGCAAAAAGTGTCCTACGGTGAACTAAGGAATGTTTTCAGATGATGTGATGTTATCATAGCTGCTTATGTAATTTGTTTTTCTTGAGGTAACTCTAGCTGTAACTCTTAACTCTTGAGCAATATCACACAAAAAGGAGTGCTGTTATACTGTATATCAGCACGGCTGTGATTCAGTCATAGGCACGAGGCCGCAGGCAATATATAATTATATAAAAACCACTGTACCTGCAGGGATGTGGCTTTAGAGTGTGGTGATACATGACTTCTTCCCTTTTACAGTGCTGCGACCCAGGTGCTGTATATGGACTTCTGCTTGGAAGCAGTAGTTTGTCTTTGGCCTCAAGTCCGTAATTAAGAGCTCAGTTACGCAGCCATCCACTCTGTGTTCTTCCTGCCCAGACAGGAGCAAGAAAGACTGTGAAGGCTTGGATGTGGATGACCTAACGTGACCCATTATGTCAGGATAAGAAAAACCGTCAGTAAAACCTTTCCAATTGGAGGAGATCTGTGAGTATGTGAGCATATGAGTTTGACTTGAATGAGTCTTGTGGTTCTCAGAGATAGTTCAATTTTGAATGGAAATTGGTTAGATTATTTTGAAATTCTTCAAAATGTCCAGTTACCATGTCATGTCGATAAGCCAGTGCTGTGATGGAATAATGACAGGTACAAGTAACCATTGATTTGTCATGATTTCCTCGTACCCCATTAACTAATTGAGGAAATAATGGTGTCAGTCTCCAGTTGTCAGTAAACTACTTGCCATGCAGGAAGCACTCGCCTGTAATATGTCATCGCTGGTGACATATATTCTGTAAATCAGCTTCAGCCACTTCCTTATGGAAACACAGCTGTCTTTCCTCCTCGTGTTCGGGAAGCTTGGAGCTCTGAGCTGGACCACAGTGCCTTGCTCTGTTACCTCAAGCTTCAGTCTAGGTGGGCTTATTGAAGCTGCAAATAATATATAAATAAATACATTTCAAAAAATGCAACCGACATATCAATAAATGTCAATCCATAACAAACACTGGACTGAACAATTGTTTTGCTTCGCGGACGCATTTTAGTGAGTTCAACGATGACCAGTGAAATAACCAAACGCTAATGTCGGTTAACACAAAACCCCTGCTATAATCCCAATGTGAACTTGAGGCCAGCAGTTACCAGCGGTTACCAGCGGTTTGCTCCTACACTCACTCTGCCAGTGTGGGTTGAACCGGTGGCTGAGGACCCAAGCAGAACGGACTCCTGGAAGGGCTGCCTGGACCCTGGCGTAATAATACTCTCGGGCATCCAAAGTCTCCTCGCTCAGGTCACACAGATTCCCCCTGATGCCCTGGCAGTGTGCTGCATTGACCCAGTGCTTGTCCCCATAGCTGAGGAAGATGGGAAAGGAAAGCCTTGAGATGAGATGGATCTGGAACGGGCAACAGGAGAATGGCACCTGTGGCATAAGGACAGTGTTGATGACAAACAACGGACACATGGGTTTTTTTTTCCCCCAGACCATATACCTTGCCTCCTAGAGACTTGGTATATGATTAGTGTTTTTTTGCCCACTCCCCACCCCCTCCCCCAGCCCCCCCCCCCCCCCTTTCTTTTTTCCTTTTTTCCTCTTTCTTGCACCCCCACCCCCACCCCACCCCACCCTGCTGTAACTATGCAGTTTGCATAGTTTGTAGGAAACGTCAAGATGGCCGCGCCTATGTCTGGCTGCTAGTCGTCTTCTCTCGTTTCCGCTCCTGTTTATCGCTTGTTTGATTATATTCTGTATTTGCTTTTGAACGTTCTGTGAAGCACTCTGTACATTCGTGTTGAGAAGGGTGCTATATAAATAAACTTTACTTACTTACTTACTTACTTACAAACACTTGAGATCAGCCTGTCCTTTTTTATTCTTTGAATTGACCATTTAAATATTAAGAATGTTCTTTGGAATAATTCCTCAAACCAGTACTCAAGATAAACATTTGATGGGCAGTGCAGAGTCCTAAGTTTTTTCACCTAGATGACAAGGCATGCACAATCAGGGGTGCTGCCAGGGATTGTGGGCCCCATGAAAAAAATCTCACATTGGGCAAAATATCCAACAGACCTCCTGCAGTAATGTCAAGGTTGAGAGAAACATTCATGTTTACACGCACACAGTGTTTCCCCTAAGTTTTTTTCTGGATTGGTGGCTCATAAAGTGGGAGGGGGGGAGGGGTGGTGGGGTCTGTTTTCCATACCAGTAAACAATAGCGGTACTCCACCACACCAAGAATATGGCTGTTGCTACTGTATTATGAAGGCTAGTATCTGACAATATACTACATTAGGCCTATGCATATGTGTACACTCTCATTTGATACCAATTACCATGAAAGCCTACCCAGCTCAATCTCCAAAGGTCTAACATGAACATTTGACCATTAAACATCTGCTTTAAGTCTGCTTCTGCTTTTCTATACTGAAAAAAAGATAGAAAACAATTAAACAGCAAACACATGTTTTATTCTGAGGTTAACGTTAGACCACTGGCCTCTGACATGATTTTTTTGTTGCACATTGTCACTGCATTTTAATTTTCTTTTTTTTGTAAAATCACCATGATTCTCTAATTATGAACAACCTATGTAAACACAGCAGCCTATGTGAACAGTTAACTCACCTCACCTGGTTTTTTTGGTCAAAGCAGTTGTCGTATTTAAGGTAAAACCAAAAACCAGCAGACCCTGCGGCTCTCAAGGACCAGGGTTGCCTACCCCTGGCCTAGGTGGAGGATGCTGTATGTATACGCTGTTGGGCCTGGCACCAGGGACAGCTGATTTGATAAGAATAGCTTGCTAAATGTTAGCCTACATTTAATAAATTTAAAAGAGCAAAAATGGAAACACTCAGAATTTTCTATGTGGAGATATGATGCGTGCCTATTTCACTTGGATCACTCACAGAATTTCTTTGTGAGTACTGTCTCTCTCTTTTCTCTCTTTGCATTTGTGGAATCCTGATTTTACTTTAGGAAATCATAATAAACATAGTTACTTTAGACATAATGACACATTGTTTGTATTAACCACAGAATTGCAGTATTAACTCGAAATTCACCCACTAGCAATAGTGCTGCCCGCCACATGTTTGAGAGGGCAGGACTAAACCATTTCATGAAAATAGAGGGAGGGGGGGGGGGGGGGGGGGAGGGGGGGGGGGGGGGCAATAGAGTCTGGGTGGTTACTTTTAGCCAAAAACAAGAAAAGAAAAGGAAACTGTTTTCATTAGGACATTTTAAATAAAATATTACAATAATGTAATTTTCAATAACTAACAAATAAAAAAAGTTATTAATCCTATGTTCTAATATTTTTGAGGGCTCCTGTCAGCCAGGGCCCTTGGAATCGTCCGAAAGCGTACCCCCTCCCCTCCTTTTTGTTTAGTTTTTTTAAAGTGGCTTGAGCTGCTTTACTGGTAGCTGGTGGCACAATCGTAGTACTTCATTTTAGCCAATTTACATTTTATTGCTTCTTTCACATGGTCTAAATATATGGTCGGCAAACAATATACATATTTAAGCCAGCTGACCCTGTACTCTTAAATTCACATTTAAGCATGATGTTTCAGGGGTCTCTGATAGGGAAACAACATATCCAAACATGTGGAATAGTTTGGAAACATGTACATGTTTTAAAAAAAACAGGGTTTGATTTCTTTGTTTTCTTCATTAAGTCTGTGGATGAGGGACAGCTTTGTGGGATACTCACATTTTGTACTGGACAAAATATTGCGGCTCACTAGACGAGAGGGCATTGGGTTTCCAGTGTAAAACATTTCTGTAGTCAACAGAGTGGAACTTTACATCCTGTGGTGAAATTTCACCCTGGCCATCTGGAATGTCCGAGCCTTAATTTGAGTAAAGAAAACATGGGTAAAAAAGTAAATATGCAGTTGGCCTTCGTTTGAAAAATAGAATGGCATAAAATATCAAATTAAAGAAAATAAAACCCTGAGAAAAAAGGAATATATTCTTAATACTTTTAGGAATTTACTGAATGTAATATATTTTTACATAACTTTATTAAACATAGCTGATATTTTTAAATGCTTATAGTGAACTATGTTATTGTAACATATGCCACATAATCTGTAGGCCACAAGATTATAATGACATGGGGTGTTTTCATTGAAGTTTATTTAATCCTTCTGTAAATTGTAAATCCTGCTGTAAAAATAATCGTTACAGTACTTTTAATTTTAATTCGATCTCTGAACAGAAGTGAAAACATTGTTTCGGTAAACCAAAGTAACACTTCAAAAAAGGAAAGTTGCCTGAATCCCAAAAATAAGCAGTGTTGTAATGTAGATGTTCTTGGTAAAAACATGCTGTGCAATTCCATTACATTAAAATGCTCTTATCCAGGGCAATGTGCTGTAGTGGAGAACTACAGTGTTACTCTCAGGAATACAAAAATGTGGTATCACCAAGAAGGCATAGAGGCCCATTTACAATTAATGACTGTAATGTAAACCTAACAAACAACAATGATATATTGTAACAAAAGACAACTAAACAGATAACTTTTACACAGCTGTACATACAGCATTATCCAAAAGGAAATCCAGAGGAAGGGAGATATAAATAAAGGATAAAACAGATCATTATAAATTAATTTCATGAAAACTCTAAAGAGAATAGCTTACCTTTAGAGCGCTGGATAAGTGATAAGCACAGCACTAGAAAGAGAATAGCTTACCTTTAGAGCGCTGGATAAGTGATAAGCACAGCACTAGAAAGAGAATAGCTTACCTTTAGAGCGCTGGATAAGTGATAAGCACAGCACTAGAAAAACTGCAGGACGCAGCGGTTGGGAAAACATGACTTCCATACAACTCATTTACTGATAATGCACAACTGCTATAGTTTCTCTCACACGCTGCCTTTTAAGGGAGTTCTCTTGGCAACTAGCCAATGGGTGGCCAGCCAAGAGCAATGCCAGTAATTTACTTCATCAGGAATTCCCCCCTACCTATAACGTGTGACCGTATCCAGTACCAATTACATTGAAAATACATTTGACCTTGACCTGTTTTGGCACAAGAGGCAGGGTTGTGTTTACCAGTTACATAACATACATTTGCAAAGGGCTAGTTTACGGTTAGCCTCAGCACCGGATGTAAAGTAAATTATTTGAATACTTCCAATTCATATACTCATGTTCATCATTGTTACGTTCCCCTGCTTTGCGTTTCATTTTGGCTTTTGGGCTGCTGTGTTTCTTTGTGTCTCCCATACAGGTGGAGTTAGGCTACTGACGTCACGGTCCTGCGCGGTGATCCTGGGAGCTGCGCTGATGGAAGGACGCACGCCGTTGCCTGGCAACCTTCTTCAGGCGATGCATGAAGACGGGGACGCCTAGCCGCAGGATTTAGAAAGATGCTCGTAGCTGGGGATGCCGAAGACCGATGCGGAGCAGCCGGATTGGAAAGATGCGAGACTATATATACCCTGTCTCCGTCTGCATCACGGGAGTTCGAGTTCCTGACGCTAGCGATCAACACAACGCTTCCTGAACACTGAGTTCTGTGTTAACAGAGTACAGCAAATAGCCTGTGAATTGACTAAAGCTGCTGAATACCACCACAGCAACCATCCCGCTAGACCAGGAGGAGAAGACCCTTTTGTCATCTGGACGTGGACACTTGCTGCCTGGTGAGAGCATGCAGCCAGTGTAGCCAAACTGTAAATATTGCCAATCTGTTACATGCTTAAAGAATAGCTAAATTAGTTTCTACCGTACGTGTCTGTGTTATTAAACATTTATGTCTTTTAAATCACTTTGCGCTTGACTGGGTTTATCTAAGAGGTTGTGCTTTGCGTTTAAGTGGCTTAGTGTTACCTCCACTACTGTACACCTGGTTATTACAACACTGGTGGATTTTGGGGCGTAACAGATTGGGGGCTCATCCGGGATAGTGAACATATTTGTGCAGATTTATTTTGACTTTGATAACTGTGTTACTGTGTTGCTTAGCACTACATTGGGTCCCACCTGTAGTAATAGCCTTGTTTGTCATTTTGTCTCTTTGAGTTGCGCTACTTTTGGAATTTTGTAGCGCTTGTATTGCCACTTACCACATACTCGTAAATTACCAGTAAGTGTAGTGATTTCGTTTTTTCGTTGCTGTGAGCAGTGGGTTTAATAACATTGGTAGAACGCTATTCTCTTTATTTTTAAACTCTGCATTTAAGGGTTGTTGCATAACTTTCGTTACCATGGAGTTCGATTTGGAACGGTTTGTTGATGACCCAACACTGGAGCACCTGACCTTGTGTTAATGTGCTTGAGGGTGCGGATCCAGGAGAATCGACCCTCATTAAGACAGAGAGCCCCGATACTACGACTCAGACTAGGCAGTTTGAGCTGGAGATGAGAAGTTTAGAGCTGAGAGAGAAGGAGTTGGAGGCGAAGGGGCGCCTAAGGGAGTTAGAGGTGGAAGGTATGCGGGCTAGTACCAGAGTGCAATCACCTGATTTTGATGTCAGCAGATACACTAAAATGGTTCCCCCCTTTCGTGAGGCTGATGTTGATAAATATTTCTCTATGTTTGAATAGGTTGCCATCTCGCTTAAGTGGCCTAGGGATGCCTGGCCGCTTTTGCTACAGTGCGTGCTGGTTGGTAAGGTCCAGGATGCCTATTTGTCGCTGTCTATAGAGCAGAGTCTCGATTACGACGTGGTGAAAGCTGCGGTCTTGAGGGCGTATGAGTTGGTACCAGAAGCTTACCATCAAAAGTGTAGGCGATATTGGAAGGCCGATAGTCAAACCTTTGTTGAATTCGCCAAGGAGAAGGAGAATTTATTTGATCATTAGTGTGCTGCACAAGGGAGCGATAATTTTTTTTTTAACTTTATTTTTATTGTTATCATATCATTTCATACATCTTACCCATGTTATACAGTCTATGTGGTGATAACACAATGTGTTTTTTTATTTTTTAAAAACATACATAGATAATGTGAATAGGTGTGTCACCCAGTGATACATCATAATAACATTCAGTCAATATGAAAGTAATTGTTATTAACAATATTTACAATACATGCTTAAATTATTACAGTATATTATCGTAATTTTGAATTTATAGGAAAAAAATAAATAATAATAATAATAATAATAATAATAAAAAATAAAAAAACATTTAATCTTATTTCGTATTTAAATAACTACCTACTGTATTCCATAAATCCAAAGGTTTTCCTTATATCAAAATGTCCCACCCATCTCAGAAGCATAAATCTAAGGTAAACAAAAATAAAAAAATATTTAGTGCTCCCCTAAATGACTGTCAGCTCTAATATGGAGCACCATAATCCAGTAACTTTATTTTACCTTGTGATAGTAACTTGACCACATAGCCCATATTTATAATTTAATTAATAAATAATTTCAGATTCCCCCTCACTTTATAAGTTAAGTACTCCATCTGGTATATTTGTTGAACCATATCTCTCCATTTATCTATCAGGGGGCATGCTTTTTGAAGCCAATTTCTTGATATCTGTTTCAGAGCTGTTATACGCAATATCCTTAACAAATATTTATATTCATAATTTTTATTTCCTATTTTGTCTACAGTTTTGCCTAACAGCACGAAGTCTGCATTCAAATGAATAACCCCGTTTAAGATAATATTAATTTCCTTCTGTATATTGTTCCAAAACAATTGTAATGATGCGCAAAACCAAAAGATATGACCAAAGTTGGCATATGTTTCACCGCATTCCCTCCGACAATTTGGTTTTATTTTAGAATTATATTTAGCTTGTTGCACTGGTGTTATAAAATACTGTGATTGTATTTTCCATGCGTATTCCCTCCAATAGGGAGATGCTGTAGTTGCATGTGCATTCTGATTCATTTCCTTCCAAGTGTCCTCAGATATGTGTATGTTAAGTTCTTCTTCCCATTTTAGTTTTGCCCTTGAGTCTTGTTGCTTGTGGTTGTTTTCTAGAATAGTGTATATTGTTGAGATTTGATGTGGCACTCTGATTTTACTATAGTTCTTTACCAAAAATTGCACAAGTGGATGAAGGTCACTAATGGTTTTCCTTTGTATTTTACTGTTCTGGATATAACTTCTCTTTTGTAGGTATCGAAAGAAGTGAGATTGTGGTAAATTGCCTTAAAGATTCAAATGACTTTATTCCATTTTCATTTAGACATTGTCCAAATATAATCAGTCCCTTTTGTGCCCATATATTAAAAGTTATATCATGTTTATTAGGAGTAAACTCTGGGTCTTCCTTTATCTCTCTCAGTACGATTAGGTCATCTCTCATTTCACAATTTCTCTTAATTCTATCCCAGGTCTCCAAAGTATTTCTAATTAATGTACTGTAAACTACTTGTGTCCTTTGTTGTTTCTCTGTGCAGCAAGGCATTGTTTTTATTGAGACACTACACATGTGTTGCTCTATTGTCCTCCAATTTGCTTCGGAATTATCATTTAACCAAGTACGTATTGGTTGCATTTGAGCTGCATAATAATAGTGCTTTTGTGACGTCCGGAAAGGGACGGACCCAAATGCACGACGAGACAGTCTTAGGTTCAATAGGTTTAGTTTAATGAAATTCCGGGTCGGAACCACGCCGGGAAAACAAATATAAAAAGTCAAATAATAATTCGTGGAACCCGTAGAGCGCTGGCACAGGAGATCCAGCGAAGTAGCAGTGGCTGTAGAGCGCTGGCACAGGAGATCCAGCGAAGTAGCAGTGGCTGTAGAGCGCTGGCACAGGAGATCCAGCGAAGTCGTAGTGGCTGATCACCGCCTGGGTAACGGCGTGAGTCGGTCGGTGGTGGAACCAGGATCCACACTGGGAAACAGGAATGGCAATTTGCTGGACCGTGGAGTACAGCTTGGGTAGAATTAGCAAGCGAAGAGACAAGTAAGCTACCAAGACATACAGGAACAAACCGCAATACTTTGACAAGGAAACACAGGAACAGCACGGTAATATAACTAGTGTCATTAGAGCTGATAAGCTACAGCTTGCGGGAAATGCATGCGCGATCAGCGAATTGATTGAACGATTAGCAACAGCGTGAGGAATGCGGTGAAGGCGATTGAGTGTGAGTTGTGTTATTAAGATGTGGTGTAAGTAATCAAGTGAAATGTAGACCCAATCAGGTAATAAACGCAGACATGATACGATTAGGTTCGGGGAAAACAGAGGAACACATCAAGGAAGGAACGGGAAGTGGAGCGGATCGTTACAGCTTTAGGTTGGGGAGGGCAAGGCCTCCCTTCTCTTTAGCCATTTTAAGTGTCTTCATTTTAACTCTTGGTTTTCTTATCATCCCATAAAAATGGATTTATCATTTTATCCCATTTTTTGAAAGCACTTGCACTTATGAACAGAGGTATTGTCTGGAATAGAAACAGAAAACGGGGCAGTACATTCATTCTTATTGCGTCTATTCTTCCACCCAATGATAGTAATACAGTTCTCCACCGATTCAGCTCTTGTCTAATTTGTACCTCCAGACAGTTATAATTCAATTGATATAATAACTTAAGATTCTTTGGTATCACAATTCCCAGATACTTAACTCTATCATTATCCCATTGCCTTTTCATGTCTCTACAGACAGGGACACCTAGGACCATTGCTTCACATTTCTGCATATTTAATTTATATCCTGATACTGAGCTGTAGTTATTAATTATTTTCATAAGTGCTGGTAAGGATTTTTCTAAATTTGTAACATATAAGACCACATCATCTGCATACAATGCCAATTTATGACATTGCTCTGCTATTTTTACCCCTTCAATTTCATTGGTTGCTCGAATATATGCTGCCAGAGGTTCAATACAAATTGCACAAATTAATGGAGATAGTGGGTCCCCTTTTCTCGTTCCCCGTTTTAACTCGAAGCTCTCTGACAGGGTCCCATTTGCCCTGACCTGTGCTCTATATGTTTTATACATTGCTTGAAGCCATTTGATAAAGGTGTCGTGAAAGCCAAACTTAATACAGGTTTCTATTATAAAAGGCCATGACACCCTATCAAAGGCTTTCTCAGCATCCAAAGTAAGAATCAATGTTTGAATATTCGTTTTCTGTGAGTAATTTATTATATTCAAGGTTCGTCTTACATTATCAAATAAATATCTATTTGGGATGAAGCCTGTTTGGTCTGGGTCTATAATTTGTGAGATAATCTTTGACAGTCTATCTGCTAGGATGCTGCTTAACAGCTTTTGATCTACATTCAATAAAGTTATCGGTCTATAACAGGGGTCGGCAACAGGCGTCCCGCGGGCCATTGTTGGCCCGCCAGCAATAATATTTGGCCCACCAGATAATTTTGAGATTTGAAAAAAATAAAATAATAATCTGTTTTTAAAAAAAAAAAAATTACAATATCGAACCGACAGTCCCACGTATCGGCTATAATGTCCGAATAGAGAATCTACCCACACCTGAAGAATGCTTATTGTACTTTTATCCATGTTGAGAGTGAATGACACGCGCAGACAGTAGTGAATCAATAAGTAGGTGGACAACGCGTGGTGCTGAAATAGCCAACATGCGGTGTGTGGTTTGAAAAACGCAGAAGCGGACGCACACCCGCGGTACCCCCCCCACCCCGCCAACAAAAATTATTGATTGCACCCCCCCCGTCAACAATTATAATCGAGGTCCGCGAAAATCCCAAGTATGGTTATATTTATAGTCTTAGAGTTACAACCGGCCCTTTGAGTGCAACCATAATGCTAATTTGGCCCGAGGCCAAATTTACTTGCCGACCCCTGGTCTATAAGATCCGCAATCAGTGGGGTCCTTGCCCTCTTTGTGTATGACTGTAATTATAGAGCTGCACCAGGTATTTGCCAATTGACTATGATCTAACGCCCAATTAAATGTTCTTCCTAAAGTTGGTAGTAATTCTTTTTCAAATTCCTTGTAAAATTCGCCTGTAAACCCATCACTCCCTGGACATTTACCCTTTTAAAATTTATTTATTGTACTTCCGGTCTGGGTCACGCTTAAGATGGCAGCTTGATTTCTGTGCTCCCCGAAGGTTTAGTAAAATAACCCTGAAAACATTTCAGATAACACTAAAAAGGGTGTTTTTATAGATGATGAATAACAGGGTAGCTACAAGAAGGAGGAAAACAACGTCTACGACAGAAAACATGGATGAATCGACAATACAAAGCGATGCTACTCGAAGTAGCTCACCGATCTACAAGGTGAATGAGGAAGAGGGAAAGGATGCTAGCTTACGAAGTATACTGAACGAACTCAGAGACTTCAGACGGGACAATAAACAACAGCTGACAGAGATTAAGCAAGAACTGGGTAGAACAAACTCCAGACTTGATGAGGCGGAGGGACGGATTGACGAAACAGAAACAGCATTGCAGGCAGCAGCAACGCTTTTGAAGCGACTCTCACAGCGCCAAACCAATATGGAGGCCAAACTCATTGACCAGGAAGGACGGGCTCGCAGAGAAAACATTCGGATCTATGGCATACCTGAAGAAGCGGAGGGTAACGACATGTCTAGCTTCCTGGAAAACTTACTAAAGGACTCGCTTGATTTCCCACATGATATGGAGCTAAAAATCGAAAGAGCACACAGGACCCTGGCGCCCAAGCCCTCCGACCCACAGGCAAAGCCCCTGGCTATCATTGCCAAACTAGCGAGCTACAGAGTGAAGGAAGAGGTGATCCGTAAGGCTTGGCAGAAGAAAGAGATCTTCCACAACAATACCCGCTTCTACGTGGATCATGACTACCCGCCCACAGTCCTTAAAAGGCGTATGGAATATGCTGAAGCGAAGAAGATATTAAAGGAAAAAAAAGTCAAGTTCCAGACCCCTTATCCAGCGAGACTACGGGTTTTCTACAGTGATGGCACCCGCCTGTATCAGAATGCAACGGAGGCGACAGAAGACATGGCTTCGCGTGGTTTTTCAGTCACCATCATACCTGCCGCAACCAATCCAGATCAGCGGGAGATGGAACTTTTGTCCACATGGCAGGTGACCGGGGAGCGACGCATCGGAACTTTGAGTGCAGCTGAAGCGGAGCCACAGACGAGGCAGACTCCTCGCGGCCGCCCACAATACAAAGAAAAACTGCAGGAATTTAGGGCCAGGCGGTGATCCTCTGACAAGTACAGATGTATATATGATCGATGGACGGAAACCTAACAGATGCTGATGCAGATAAGTCTGTCGTAGCTTATTCCTTATTTTAATTATTGGTTTGTTATAGGCTACTAGATTGCATAACCAGTCAATAGGTCTCAACTTGAAATCCTACGACTCCTATCTTACCATTAGACTATGTAACGTTGTCGGGACACAAAGAATCTCAGTTATGATGGTAACTGTTATGCAGCCATCTCAAAGGGCCCTACTCTTTGTAAAGAGTAGGATATCCCTTTATGGGCGCTCTGACATCTCGAGCCCCTTAAAGGCTCAATTAGAACGAGCCTCAATATTGGAAGCAAAAGACATTCAGGTTCGATTTGTTTTGTTACTGATCTTATCTTGCTATGTTCATCTCTCGATGTTCACGAGAGTTATAGGGATGTATATCGTTTTGAGTATTGTTCACTGTGCAGGGAGAATTACAGTATGTGTAGCGCATGTTAGAGACCATGGCTAATAACCAACATCTTAAAATTATTTCATTTAACGTTAACGGGGTTCTAAATCCGATTAAGAGAAGTAAGATCTTGAATAAAATGAAAAAAGAGAATGCACAAATTGTATTACTACAGGAAACGCACCTTAATTCTACTGAACATGAAAAGTTGAAAAGAATGGGTTTCTCTAAAGTATACTATTCATCCTACAAATCGGGCCACAGGAGATGGGTAGCCATTCTAATATCTCAAAGAGTTCCATTTGAACAGCTTTCAGAAATAAAGGACAAGGAAGGAAGATATTTATTAATTTCGGGAAAGATTGAAGGTGTCCAGATAACTCTGCTTAATGTTTATGCCCCCCCAGGTAGCGATGTTTTTTTTTATAGAAAAATGTTAGATCTGATGACAGAAGCGACAGGCATTGTTATATGTGGGGGGGATTGGAATATACGCCTTAATCCTAAAATAGATTCTTCAAAAGAATCTATTCAAACTTCCCAACACAAGAAGCTTAAGGTTCTTATGTCAGAATTGGGTGTGATAGACCTCTGGAGAGACTTCTATCCAACAAATCGAGACTACACCCATTATTCCCACCCACATGCGGTCTATTCCAGAATTGACTATTTTTTTATTTTTAAAAGAGATCGCCATAGAATAAATTTTTGTGAGATAGGAAATATTGACTTATCTGATCACGCACCCCTTTTGTTATCACTGGAAATCAATAATAATCCTAGAAATACACTATGGAGATTGAACTCGAGTATTCTGAACAATTTACAATTTAAAACACAATTGAAAGAGGACATAAAAATGTTTCTCGAGGAAAACGACAATGGGGAGGTAGGCCCAGAAATAATATGGGATACATTAAAAGCTGTGGTAAGGGGGAAAATTATATCTTTCTGCTCATGTAAAAAGAAAGAAAAGCAACTAAGATTATCAGAACTGGACAGAGAATTAAAGGAGCTTGAGACAAAACACAAGAAGGAGCCAAAATTAAGTCTTACTTTAAAATTAAAAGAAATTAGGAACGAAATAAATATTCTGTATGCACAAGAAATAGAAAAAAATATGCTTTATACAAAACAAAAATATTACGAATCGGGGTCAAAATTTTCAAAGCTCCTAGCAAGGAAACTACAAAAGCAACAGGGGGACAACACAATCTACAAAATTAGGAATCCGGACTCTAAAACTCTTTTATATAAGCAAAATGAAATACAAATGACTTTCCAAAATTATTATAAACAATTATATACACAGCCACATTTAGAGGATGAACAGCGAATTGGACAATTCTTAGAATCCCTTAATTTACCTACCTTGTCAGAAGACCAAAATATAAAATTAATAGCGGAAATAACGAAAGAAGAGTTGAATAGTGCGATTTCTAGGCTGAAACCAAATAAGTCACCTGGTCCAGATGGTTTTTCTACTGAATGGTACAAGACCTTCAGGTCTGAGTTAGTGCCAACTCTTCTCCAGACATTTAACACAGCCCTGAAAGATGGGAAAATACCACCAACATGGAGACAGGCTACTATCTCTGTTATCCCTAAAGAGGGAAAAGACAGACTAGACTGTGGATCGTATAGACCAATTTCGGTCCTTAACACTGATTACAAGCTATATACATCAATTCTGTCCAGGAGAGTCGAAAAGATCCTTCCCGAGCTTATCCACACTGACCAGACAGGATTTATCTCCCAGAGACAAACCCATGATAGTATCAGACGTTCGCTGCATATACTGAGTCATATCCGAGAAAATAAATTGCAAGCCTTACTGGTCAGTCTGGACGCAGAGAAGGCCTTTGACTCTGTGAGTTGGAGGTTTCTGTATAGAGTTCTTGAGAGATTTGGGTTCCACGAAGAGTTTATTAGAGGAATTAGTACACTATACAATAATCCAACTGCCCGGATTAAAATAAATGGATACTTGTCAGACACTATCAAGTTAGAACGAGGTACAAGACAAGGTTGTGGAATGTCTCCATTACTTTTCGTGCTTTATATAGAACCTCTTGCTCAATGGATTAGACAAACTGATAGCATTAAAGGTATCTCTATAAACGGGGATCATCACAAGACTGCGTTATACGCGGATGACGTTCTGGTGTACTTAACCGAGCCTTCCAACTCATTTCCTGAACTGATTAAGCTTTTGGACATTTATGGCAAATTCGCAGGTTATAAACTAAATATTCAGAAAACCCAAATTTTGACACTAAACTATACTCCACCGAAACAACTAAAAGATAAATTCCATTTGAAATGGAACCAGACTACATTGAAATATTTAGGTGTACTATTACCTAAAGAAACTTCCACATTGGCAAATATCAATTATGATCCCCTTTTGACCAAAATAAAATCAGATATACAGAGATGGAACTCCAACCCTTTCATGAGCCTCACCCAAAGAATTGAATCTTTAAAAATGAACATTCTCCCAAGACTCCTCTTTTTGTTTCAAGCTCTTCCCGTTGAAGTCTCTGGAAAGCAATTCTCTGAGTGGGATAAAATTATTTCCAGGTTCATTTGGCAAGGGAAAAAACCCAGAGTCAGGTTTAAAACTCTCCAACTCCCAAAGAGGGAAGGAGGCATGGCTGTACCACATTTGAAGGACTACGTCTACTCGGCTCAGATTAAGCCATTGATGAACCTTTGCAACCCAGATTATTGTGCTAGGTGGAAAGATATTGAATTGTCACTATTCAAGGACCCTCCAATTCAGGCAGTATTGGGCAATAAGGATTTGAGAACATTTATAAACAGTGTTCAGAACCCATGGATAAAATTCCAACTTAAAGTCTGGAACTCTGTTAGAGAAGAATATAAATTACAAGATAATTTAAGAATAATTAGATGGTGTGCCTATGACCCCGATTTCAAACCTAATCAATTAGACCCTAGATTTAAAAATTGGATAGCCAAAGGAATAACAACTTTTTATTCGATAACAGATAAGGGACAGTTGAAAGACTTCCAAACGTTGAAAGAAAAATATACTCTAGAAAAGCAAGACTTTTACAGGTATTTACAATTACGAAATTATTTTGACCATTCCGTTAAAGATTACCTATTAGATATGGATGACCCAGTGTTGAAAGAATTTTTAGGGGCCTATTCATCAGAGTTAAACAGAGGTACTATTTCTAGACTATATAAGGGCTTCATGATGAAGAAATCTCATTCCACGGAATATGTTAAAAATAAATGGGAAACGGAAGGTAATCTTGTGATCTCAAAGGAGGAATGGCACAGCTACTGTGACTTTCAATGGAAGTGCACCAACTCACATACATGGAAAGAATTTGGATGGAAGTGTCTAATTAGATTTTTTATTACCCCAAAGCAGAAAGCACACTTTACAGGAGGGGATTCTAAGTGCTGGAGGCTGTGTGGGAACCAAGATGCCAGTCACTGGCATATATTTTGGGAATGCCCAATAATAAGACATTTTTGGTCAGAGATACACAAATCATTAGAAGACATATTTAATACAAGAATACCTTTCCAGTTTAGTACTTTTATTTTAGGAAAAGTTGATTCTCATCCAGGGTACTTTAACAAATATCTATTTGGGGTTCTGATATCTGCTAGTAAGAAAACTATCACTAGACACTGGTTACTACCTGATTCCCTCTCAAAAGAGGAATGGGCAGACATAGTTAATGAAATATATATTATGGAGAAGGTTACCTTTTCACTTCGCCTGCAAATGGACAGATTTAAGAAGTTATGGACAGAATGGGTCTCTTATGCACAACGATCACAACCAAATTTTATGGAGTTAACAAATTAATAGATTCTTATTGTGTTTTTACTTATTTTTTCACTGGATTGTCTCCCAACATAGTAATGCATATCTCTGGTACTGTACATCCCTTGTTCCCTTTTGTTAATATATTTTAAAAAAAGATTTTAAAAAAAAGAAAAAAAAGAAAAATAAAAAAAAAAGATTGGAAAACAAGAATAAAATAAGTTGTAATCATATGAAACATACTGAAATGTTCTTACTACTACTATGTTAAGCCCTTTATTTCCAAATTTCTTTTTCACTTTTATTGTATTGAACATCTAATGTTATGTAAAAATTTCAACGGTATGCAAACGTGTATTAATATTGTAACTTGTATTTTCCAAATAAAGCCAGAATTGAAATTTATTTTATTTTATTTATTGCTACCTTAATCTCATCTAACGTGACTGGCAAAGTCAGGTTTATGTTTTGTGCTTCTGTTATCTGCGGTAACTTTAACCCAGATAGATATTCTTTAATTCTATTTTTAGGGAGCAAATTGTCAGAATTATACAATTGTTTGTAATATTTAGCAAATTCTTGCGCTATTTCTTGTTTACCTTTTACGATTATATTCCTGGTTTGGTCTTTGATAGTAACTATGTTTGATTTTATCTGTTGTTTTTTCAGTTTATAAGCCAAATTCTTCATTGCTTTTGCTCCACTATCAAAGTATTGTTTTTTAGTAAATATCTATGATTTCTCTACCTTTTCAGTTAGTAAACGGTCAAATTCTTTCCTTAGTTCATTCAAAGAGCATAAATCAGCACTATTTCCTTTTGCCTTGTGTTCCAATTCCAAAATTCTTATTGATTGTTCTATTTCCTTAACTCTTTTTCCCCTCTCCCTCTTCTTGTATGAAGCAAATTAAATAATTTCCCCTCTCAATACAGCTTTTGCTCCCTCCCACAATATAACCGGGTCAACTTCCTCTGTATCATTGATTTCTAGATAATTTTTAATAATTAATCTTATTTTGGTCTTGAAATCTTCCATTTGTAACAGGGAATTATTTAATCTCCAGAGAGTCTGGCCCCCCTCTAAGTCTAGGTTCAATTTCATTGTTATCAAAGCATGATCAGACAATGTAATTATATTTATATTACATTCTATCACCCTTGATATATAATTCTTAAACATAAAAAAATAGTCTAGTCTTGAGTATTTACAATAGGTTTTTGAAAAAAAAGTATAATCTCTTTCTTTTGGATGAAGAGTTCGCCACACATCTATCAGACCTATTTATTTAGCTGCTCTTCTCATTATTTTAGCAGCTTGATCTGAACTGTGTTGTCTATCACTTTGTGCATCCATGTTTGGGTCCATGATTAGGTTTAGGTCACCTGCAGTGATTGTTATCCCTTGACTTTCTAAAACTATTATTTCAACAACTTTTTCAATTAAATCTGGACCTTCTTCAGGGGGGTTGTAGATATTCATGAATGAAACCATTACCTCATTCCTTGTCTGTTATCAACCTTTCCAGCTTAAATGCTATTTGAGGCATTATCAAAATAGCAACTCCTCTTCTTGAAGACTTATATGATGAATTATATACCTGAGCGTTTGTAAGTTTTTTTTAACTTTTCGTGTTCTAATTTCACTAGGTGCGTTTCCTGTAAGAAGATTATATCTCCTTTTTCTTTTTTGAGTTGTTGTAGTAACGTCTTACGCTTAATAGGGTTATTGATGCCATTCACGTTATATGAGATTATTTTTAATATTTTCATTTATTAGAGGTGGTTTAACATATAAGGTAGTTTACCCTTCAATTTATATTCCATGTTATATAAGAGATATTTGCGCAAGTTGCTTTTCAAATATCTAACATTATGGTTGACAGCCATGTGAATAAGTAAACAACATAAAAACATCATACCAACAAAACATTGACTTCCAAAGGTGGCAGTCACTATAAGACTGCCAAGTGGATAAAGATTCCCTAAATGTGGATAGGAATCTGGGACTTCTATCTGAAACCACCCCACTTGAAATGGTAACAGCAGCTTCCTGAGGACAAGCTGCATTGTACTTGCTGCATTGTACCCCCCCTCTTTACCATATTAAGGTGGTCTATTCAAATTTTGTTCCTTTAGGAGTTAAAAGGAACTATATCACTCTTGCTTATAAGTGTAGTATTTATTTGACTGTTCCTGATTGCTTTAATGCAGGATTTAGTTTGTTGTTTTTTAAGTTTATAGGCCAAGAGTTTCAAGGCTCTTGGGCCATTGTCATAATATCTCTGTTTGGTAAGTCAAAAGTTAAAGATAAGAATTTATTTATTCTTTTCTATTACCCACAGCATACCCATTCCCTCCCCTCTTTTTTTATTTTTTTCTCCCCCTTTCTCAACCAAAACTTATATGTTCTATAATTCCCAAAAATTAACCAGGTAGAATAATTAAAGTGATTGAAGACACTTCAATCCCTTCCCCCCTCACCTTATCCAAAATCGTAGAATAAACAAAATGGGGGGGTTATGTCATTCGTGGGTCAAATATCTCCCAAAAAAAATAATTAAATAAGTAGAGTTCTTGAAGTTGCAGTCTTCTCAAGACTAATTAAATCTTTTCCATAGTCTACAGGAAAAAATAAAATAAAATAGGCAGCTGTGCATAAAGATAAGACGTACCTTAGCCCAGTCATGATTAATATCAGTGTTCTTCCTCTTCACTGTATTGTTTCAGTGATTGCATCAAAGCCTTTACTTCTCCAACCATATTAGCGCCCCGTTTTCCCCGACCCTCAGCCGTCTTCCATCCCTCTGCTCCCAATAACTCGTCCAGGTTCGGTTCATATATTAATTCAATGTCAATGCTGCGTTCTCGTAGTCCTCTCGCCGCTGCTTGGGGATTCTCAAAGACAATTATATTGTTTTCTCCAAAAACTTTCAGTTTCGCTGGATTTACTATATGTGACTTGATCTGAAGTTCATTCAGTTTTCTTCTTATTGGTTTTGTATTTGATCCTCTCTTTTTGAACGCTAGTCGGATAATCTTGATCAAAGTAAATCCTTGTTTTGTCTGAGTAGATTTCTCTCTTCGCCCATGCTGCACTGAGGACCCTTTGGCGCATGTTGTAGTTTAAAAACCGAATTATGAAAGACCTCGGTCTTATACCCGTCTTCTCTTTTGGAGCCATAGAGCGGTGTGCTCGGACAATTTGTAGATCTTCCGTAATATCCAGCTTCTCCTTTATCAGGTTCTCAATAAAAATAACAGCATTTTCACCTTCTGTCCCCTCTTTAATCCCATGGATTCTTATGTTTTCTCTATGACTTCGGCCCTCTAATTCTTCACATTTCTTTTGTAATTCTCGTTGCCTTTGTAACATATGTATCAATACCGTCGTCAGACGCATATCCCTGTCTTCATTTTCGGCAATACGGGTCTCTGCTTTGTTCAGTCTTCCTTCCACTTTTCCCAAGTCAGTTCTAACTTCTTTGATTTCCTCCCTCAGTTCTTCGAAATGTCTCGCTGTTTCTATTCGGAATTGTTGAATTTCTTTTCGGGAGTCTTTAAGTTCTTGTAGGATTTTGTCGAATTGAGTCTGCTTTTTCTCTTTTCCTTTGCCCTTTGGGTCAGCAGTGTCTTTGTTCTCGCTTTCAATTTTTTCAGTTTGTTCCACCAGTTTGTTGCTGCGGGTATCCATTTCCTTATTTAGTTTCGGGTGGGATTTTATTGCAAATCAATCTCTTAATTTCCTTAATATTTAGTTTTCAAATCACATTAATGTGTGTAATGTGTGTGATTGAGCGATTTGAGTTTGATTTGATTTGTGTACCAGAGCACGTTGCCACCCATTTAAATTAACATAAGACAGCTGAGGTTGCGCAGGCTGCAGTGTTAGCTGACGAGTTTTCCCTCACGCATAGAAACTTGGTTGCTGAGAGACTCCTGTCACGTCATAATGACATCACTCCTCGGAGGGAATTCTTTAATGGTTTTGCTGGTCCATCAAAGACCGGTGCTTCCACTTCTGGGAGGCGGAAGGATGACTTGGGAGCAAAAGGGAAGGTGCGTAATTACTGCAAGAAACTTGGTCACGTCATGGCTGATTGTTGGGCCCTGAAGAGGAAGTCTTTAAAAGGGGTTTTTCTTGTAAAAACATCCTTGCCTGAGCCAGGTCTTGGCGAAGTGTTACCCCTTGAAAAGGATCTTGCTTTCCAGGATTATACACCATGTCTTATTGATGGTTTTTTAGCGTTGACTGATGAGCCGGGCCAGAAAAGACTGGTTAGAATGTTCAGAGACACTGGCACTGCGCAATCTTTTATTTTGGAGGATGTTTTACCGCTGTCTAAGAGATCCTCTGTATAGCCCAGGGATTCGAGATGGGCGATACTAACGTGCTGCTTCACCGTATCCTGCTCGAGTCTGACCTTGTGATGGGTGTGCGTCCCAGTATACCCGTGGGAGGGGTATATTTCATATTGGAAAATGACTTAGCTTTGGAAGGATTTTGGCGAGCCCTGAGGTAACACCCGTCCCTCTTGTTAGTGTCCCTGACGTCCTTGCACAGAAATGGCCTTACCCCGACGTATTTCCTTCTTGCGCTGTCACTCAGGCCATGTCTAAATGACTAGTGACTAACCTCGACTCTGAGACGATTTGCGCTGTCCCCAAGGCAGAGGATGTTTTCGACTTAAGTGACTCATTCTTTGTAAAGTTGGAACCAGAGGTTCATGCGCCCCCTACTGCTGCTGAAGGGGATATAGTTGTGAAGGAGAGCGATAAGTCTGAAGTGGCTGAGGGGTTGGAGAAGCTGTCTCTGGCACGGAAGCAGCTTATTATTGAGCAGAAGAGAGACTCAGATATCTCCTCTCTCTTTGAATGTGCAATTCCTGAGGAAGAGATTGCTGTAGTGCCGAAAGGGTACTTTATGAAGGGCGGTGTATTGTTGCGCAAGTGGAGACCAGCGGACGCCTCTGTTCAGGACAATTGGCGCATTATTCATCAGATTGTGGTCCCGTCTGCGTTTCGCGAGGAGATACTTAGCATTTCTCATAATAGCTGTCTTGCTAGTCACTTGGGTGTGAATAAGACATATGACCGTGTGTTGAAACACTTCTTTTGGCCCAGGCTGAAAAGGTATTGTAAATCCTGTCCTATATGTCAAGTTGTGGGGAAACCGAATCAGAAGATTCCACCGGCGCTATTATTCCCATTCCAGCTATAGGAGAGCCGTTTGAAAGGGTGCTTATTGATTGTGTCGGCCCGTTGCCACAGACTAAGGCAGGTAACCAGTACCTTCTCACCATCATGCGTGCGGCTACTCGTTTTTCAGAGGCGATTCCCTTGTGGAAGATTACGGCGCCGATTGTGGTTAAAGCACTCGTCAAATTATTTTCCCTGTTTGGGCTACCTAAGACTATTCAGTCTGATCAAGGGACAAACTTTATGTCTAGGATCTTTGCACATGTTCTCGAGCAGCTGGCAATAAAGCACTGTACTTCGAGTGCTTATCATCTAGAGTCACAGGGCACACTTGAACAGTTCCATCAGACTCAAGTCCATGTTGCGTGCGTACTGTCTTGAATTTGAAAAGGACTGGGATGAGGGTGTTCATCTGATGCTTTTCGCGGTGCGGGAGGTGGTTCAGGAATCTCTTGGATTCAGCCCTGCTGAGCTGGTTTTCGAGCACACGGTACGCGGCCCTTTGAAGTTACTTAAGGAGAAGTGGCTAGCGGATGGCTGTGCCATGACCCTGCTCGATTACGTGTGCAATTTCTGCTTTAGACTACATCGGGCTGGTGAGTTGACTAAAGCAAACCTCGAAACCTCCCAAAAGAGGATGAAGTGCTGGTTCGATCGGAGCACCGAGTTCTGGTCTTTCTCGGCTGGTGATAGAGTCACGGTGCTACTGTCTATCTCTGGGTCTGCATTGCAAGCTCGCTATAGTGGCCCATACATAATTGAATGCCGGGTAAGCGATCGCGTCTATCTTGTTGCCATTCCGGACCGTAAGAAAAGGAATCGCCTGTGCCACGTCAATATGCTGAAGCCCTACTGGGACCGCTCGGTCGGGGAGACGCGTGAGGTGAAAGGGGTGGCCCTGTTTTGCGTTCTTTCCTCCCTCGCCGTTGAACAGGAGGAAGAGGATGGGCTAATGCCGTCGAAAAGTCTGACAGAAGGGAGATTACAGAATTCTGAGTTCCTGCGCAAGTTGAAGGCGCATCTGTCTCATTTGTCCGACTCTGAAATTTCCGACATTATTAGAATCATTGAGATTCACGGACTCTCTTTTCGGATGTTCCCACTCAAACTCACTTGATAGAGCATGACATTGACAGAGGTGATTCTCCCCCAATCAAACAGCACCCCTTTCGTGTTAACCCAGTGAAACGCTCACAGTTAATGAAGGAGGTAGATTACATGCTGGGTAATGACATCGCTGAACCCAGTTTAAGTGGTTGGAGCTCCCCCTGTCTGCTGGTTAACAAACCTGATGGTACTTTTCTGCAGACTATCGGAAGGTGAATTCAGTCACGAAACCGGGCTACTATCCTTTTCCTAGAATAGACGATTGTGTGAATCACGTAGGTTCTGCCGTTTTTGTTATCAAATTCGACCTGCTTAAAGGTTATTGGCAGGTTCCCCTATCTGAGCGGGCAAAGGAGATCTCAGCCTTTGTTACGCCGGATATGTTTCTGCAGTACAAGGTTATGGCTTTCAGGATGAGAAACGTGCCCACAACTTTCCAGAGGTTGGTGAATCTCGTTGTGTCTGGGTTGCCGGGTTGTGAAGCGTACTTAGATGACCTGGTGATTTACAGTGGGACGTGGTCCCACCACTTAAAGCAGATCGAGGCTCTTTTTGATCGCTTGTCTGCCGCTAATTTAACGGTGAGTCTGGCGAAGTGCTAGTTCGGCCAGGCCACTGTCACCTATTGGGGGAAGGTTGTGGGACGGGGGTAAGTACGACCGGTTGATGCTAAAGTGGGGGCTATTAATCAGTTCCCGGTCCCTAAAACCAGATGCGAGCTGCGAAGATTCCTTGGCATGGTGGGGTACTATCGCAGCTTTTGCAGAAATTTCTCTGCAGTCGCCTCCATGGACTGACCTCGTCACCAAGATTGTTTTTCGTTAGTCAGAGAATTGTCAGAAATCTTTTGAGAGCGTAAAAGCCCTGTTGGGTAGTATACCCGTTCTTTCAGCACCTGACTTTACACGCCCATTTAAGCTTGCAGTGGACGCAAGTGATTGTGGTGCCGGAGCCGTCCTCCTGCAGGAAGACGATTAAGGTATTGATCACCCCGTTTGCTACTTCTCGAAGAAGTTTAAATGACATCGTGGTGATTATGACCATAACCCGCTCGTTACTCTTAATCGCATAATGTCATCTCTGATGCTTTGTCAAGGACGTATGAATGTGACAATAAATAAATCATTATATTGATCGCATGACATGGGCTAATCATTAGCTAATTGTAACGTTTACGAGGGTGGGTAAACGTTACATTTATTTATTGTCTTAAGGCGGGGGGGTGTTACGTCCTTCTGTTTCGTCTTTCGTACTTTGTGTTTGCTTGGCTTTGGGCTGCTGTGTTTGTCTGTGTCTCCCCGACAGATGGAGATGCTGACCTCATGGTCCTACATGGAGATCCTGGGAGCTGCGCTGGAGAGACGACGCACGCTGTTACCTGGCAACCATCTTCAGCCTACATGGAGACGTGGACGTCGCAATGCTTGAGAAGATGCCATAACTGGGGACGCAGAGCAGCGGAGTTAAAAGATGCAGAAGGATAAATACCCTGTCTCCGTCTGTATCACGGGAGTTTGAGTTCCTGACGCTAGCGATCAACACGACTTCCACAACGCTTTCTGAACACTGAGTTCTGTGTTAACAGACTACAGCAAATAGCCTGTGAATTGACTAAAGCTGCTGAATACCACCACAGCAACCATCCCGCTAGACTAGGAGAAGACCCTTTAGTCATCTGGACGTGGGTCTGATTTTGGACACTTGCTGCCTGGTGAGAACATGCAGCCTGTGTAGCTAAACTGTAAATATTGTCAATCTGTTACATGCTTAGAGCATAGCTAAATTAGTTTCTACCGTACGTCTCTGTGTTATTAAACATATTGTCTTTTAAATCACTTTGCGCTTGACTGGGGTTATCTAAGAGGTTGTGGTTTGTGTTTAAGTGGCTTAGTGTTACCTCCACTACTGTACACCTGATTATTGCAACACAGGTGGATTTTGGGACATTGGCTAAGATTCCTGGGAAATATGCGTTGTCCAAGTAAGCTTGTTAATGTTAGCCAACGTTAGTTTTGCCAGAGAAACGTCAGTCAGCTGTTAGTCCGGAAGTAGGTACAAGCTAGGCTACTACGAAGCGAATCAACATGCCTTATATACATCCATTGCACTACAAAAAACTAAACTATTCATCCCCTCTCTCTATTGTACATGATGTTTCTTGATATAAATGTCTGTTTGTGAATTGTAAAGAAATCGGTAGCAGAAGTTAACATTTTAAAACCTGTACATTTTCTAAAGTAAACTTGCCAACAAAGTACAACCATATCCTTTCTGGGGTGTAATTACTCATCAACTGTTAAAAACATTAATTGAAATCATAT
>CM040405.1:115711801-115807888 GCA_022702515.1 Ilyophis sp. 1 JC-2022 | reverse complement strand
TCCCACTATTCCGGAGCACATTGTGCCGGTTTCCCAGATAGTCGCTCCTGTGCTATGGGACGTTGAAGTGGTAGTTCAACAGGTGTTGCTACGTAACCCAGGCCCGGGTGGGGGTCCCATCAATTGCGCAATTGTTATGCCCGTTACCCGTGCCCAGTCCACCTTGGCGCCATATCGCATTGGTAACCGGATTGCCCGAATCGCAAGGTAATTCGGTGTGGAAACGAGTTTGCGCATCTTAGTTGCGAGCGTCGGCGTCCCAAAGAGTTTTGGCTGACAGACATCGCTGGACAGCTCCCTCTTATCATGTAGGTCAACGAGTCTGGCTCTCGTCGTGAGATTTGCCTTTGAGGGTTGAGTCGCGTAAACTTGCTCCACGTTACATAGGATTACAAATTATCTGTAGGATAAATCCAGTAACGGTGCATCTTCAATTGCCACGCTCTATGTGGATTCATTCTACGTTTCATGTTTTGCGTTTGAAGCCACTGCTGATCAGTCCATTGTCTCCTGCTGAGAGACCTCTCCTCCTCCTCAGATCATGGATGGAGGTCCATTGTATACTGTCCGCCGCATCTCGGACAGACAGGTAGGTAGGGGGTGGCAGTTTTTAGTGGACTGGGAGGGGTATGGTCCAGAGAAACGGTGTTGGGTTCTGGCCAGAGATATTTTGGATCCTAATCTAATTAAGATTTCCGCAGTAGTCGGTCTGAGAGATTGTCTGGGGTCGTTCCTTAGAGGGGGGGTCCTGTCATGGTTTGTGGGTTTTTATTTTATTTTCCGTTGCGATTCTCGTCCTGGTTTCCCTGTTGAGAATCTATCGGATTTTTTCCACGTTCCGTTCTGGGGTTTGCTTTCCTTCATTATTATTTTCACCTGTGCTTCTACCTGCGGGGTATTTAAGTTCCATGGTGCTTCTTTGTTATTCGACATTGCATTGAGCCAGGTATAGCCAGGTGCTAGCGAGCTTATGATATCAAATGCTGTTTATGTTCACGGGGGACTTGCTATTAGCTTTTATTTCAGGTATAGGTATTATTCCTCCTGTTAGCATTCTGTGCTATTTATTTTATTCTTTGCTGTTCTCTCTGAGACAGTTTTTCTTTGTTTCGTTTTGGTTTACCAATTTTTTTGGAACGTGTTTTGGAACAGATTAGAGAGGATATCTGCTTCCCTGGCTGACATCTGAGTGGATGTCTAGCCATCACATGAAGCTCAACCTCGACAAGAGCTGCTCTTCATGCCATACAAGACCTCCCCACTTCTAGACCTGTACATCACCGTCGACGGAACTATGGTGACCGCCTCCCACTCTGCAAGAAACCTGGGAGTGGTCCTGGACAACCAACTAGACTTCAGAGAGCACATCAGGGCAACGACACAGTCCTGCAGGTTCCTGCTGTACAACATCAGGAGGATTCGGCTGTACCTGACCATGTACTCTGCCCAGCTCCTTGTCCAGACCATAGTCGCCTCACGTCTGGACTATTGCAACTCCCTTCTTGCAAGCCTGCCATTCTGCCCCTGCAACTGGTCCGGAACGCGGCTGCTCGGCTTGTGTTCAACCTCCCGAAGTTCACACATCACTCCACTGGCTGCCAGTCGTGGCCAGGATCAGGTTCAAAGTTCTGGCCTACACTGCAGCCAAAAGGTCAGGCCCCTCCTACCTACAGGACTTGATCCAGCACTACGCTCCTGCTCGACCACTTCGCTCTACGACTTGCACTTCCGTCCCTCCGTGATAACGGCTCTCGCTCGTCCCGACTGCGGAGCTTCTCCACTCTAGCTCCCCAGTTGTGGAATGAACTCCCCACCCAGCTGAAACACTGTTTTCCGTCATGGTCTGAAAACACACTTTTTCAGACTCCACCTTGAATAACTACATATATAGGGCCAATTATATAGTACGTACTTTCTGTTTATTTTCTATGAGTTTTTTTGCTATTTTATAGTTTAGAATGTATAGCTCACTGTATTCTGTTGATTACTAGTGATAGCTCTTACGTTGTGAGATTTGCTTTGTAGTTGTGTCAATGACCTTCAATATGCACTTACTGTATGTCGCTTTGGATAAAAGCGTCTGCCAAATAACTAATGTAATGACCTACGCAACATTGGTGGCACTTAAACTCCATATTTGGCATACGCAGACCAGGTGTTGTTCGACCCTGCACAAAGTAATCAATTACATTACAACCACTGAAATGTGGGCAGGAAGCACAGCATTACAGCACATTTCATTACTGGACTACTGCCTGGTGTTTTCGAGTAGCCTAGTCTGGGGAAATGCGTGTGGTAAAGATTTTACTTTGTCTAAACCTGGGGACACATTACATGATTTCTCATAAGCGACAATCAAAAGAGTGAGCAGCACTCATTTAACACCTGTCATGTGCAGAGGCTGTCTTTGAGGAGCACTCAAAATGTAGACGGATGCAATTTTCTCGCAAGTACGTGAGTTTATGTGGTACACCTGCACCACAATCTTAGAGACACTGCAATCTAACCAAAATAGTTATATTTGTAAATATATTTTAAAAATAAAGCCTTAGAATCTTCTTTTCAGCCATTTCCAGTTCGATAAGGAAAAGCAACAATAAGTTCAACACCTGTGATTCTAAAATACAGTAAAATTCAATGTCACTATGGCGAGTTGAATTGGATGCTTGGAGTATAGCTCTGTCAGAGTGGTGTGAACACTTGCACACCATTGTCTTTCATACTGCTGATGAAAAGAAAGGTGACTAGAAGTAAAGGAAGATGTCCAGCATAGCCAGTATGGCAAGGCAACCTCAAATTCTTGCCACTTGCATAGATATCTTTTATGTTGGCAGGTAATTCATTATTTTAATTTGTGCGTATTAAACTGCCTATTCAACACAATACAAAAAAAGTTATTTTATCATACCTATTAAAAATAATTTAAACACATTTTTATTTATATTTACATATTAAGGATAGGCTACTCACCCTTCTGTGCCTTGGCCACAGCAGAAACGCAGATCCATAATATAATAAGGAAGCCATAACTAAAAGCCTGCATTTTTAAAAAAAATAATAAATCCAGCCTAGATAGCCAATTTGAATGTCTGGTGCTGTGAGATTAAACCACTATCCACAGCCTTTCACAAGTTAATAATTTTCCAGAGATGGCAGTCCTGTCAAGAGATTTTGTAAATGGTTTTAAGAACTTGGTCAGTGACATACAATGCTGGACAAACCAAACCTACTGAAACCAAAGGGTGATTTAGAGGACACCAACTTGGAAGTACATATTTTTCACACATGGGGCCCTATTTTTGCAGTCATGTTGTAATTGTCAAATGCTACCCATAGGCACTGGCAAATGTTGGTGTGTCAAACTGAATTTAGGTAATTTAGTGACTCCAAGCATTAACTCAACTGAAGCTCAATTGTAAAAGAGGCCGGTTTCATAGGAATAAATTAACTATGGGTGTGATGGGGGTTTGGTTTAATTATTGCCCCATTTATTTCCCTTTAAAAACAGTGCATTAACTTCACAGCCAATTGCTAATTTTATTGTGGCTGAAGAAAAAGCGTGTTATAAGAGTCTCTATTACAAGAGTCTCTGAACCGTTACAGGTGATATCAAACGAAAGGTGCGACTGAATAGTTTTAATTTTAATATTTATTTCCCCCTTCAAATAAATATATTTTCCGTTTATAGGCCAGTGCGAAAAAAGTATAATAAATGGTTCCCCTGAACAATTCCATAGACTGAATATTCCCAGACTGGGGAGAAGCATGAGGCAGCTGGCAGAGACACCCTCCAGAGAGACACCTCTCCACCATGAAGCTGTCGCAGGTTGGCAGACACCACTCACATGAACCAGTTACATTTTAACTGGTATTCCCAGGTCAGCGTTCAGCTGGCGAGCTGATAAACTACACACGTAAAAACAGTTTACCAGATTGGGCACCCTCTCCTCCAGGCCTCGCCTAATCGAGGTTGGGATCAAAGGTTACACAGTGTGAAACCAGACCAAAGGTAACACAGTGTGAAACCAGGCCAAAGGTAACACAGTGTGAAACCAGACCAAAGGTAACACAGTGTGAAACCAGGCCAAAGGTAACACAGTGTGAAACCAGACCAAAGGTAACACAGTGTGAAACCAGGCCAAAGGTAACACAGTGTGAAACCAGACCAAAGGTAACACAGTGTGAAACCAGGCCAAAGGTAACACAGTGTGAAACCAGACCAAAGGTAACACAGTGTGAAACCAGACCAAAGGTAACACAGTGTGAAACCAGGCCAAAGGTAACACAGTGTGAAACCAGACCAAAGGTAGCACAGTGTGAAACCAGGCCAAAGGTAACACAGTGTGAAACCAGACCAAAGGTAACACAGTGTGAAACCAGACCAAAGGTAACACAGTGTGAAACCAGACCAAAGGTAACACAGTGTGAAACCAGACCAAAGGTAACACAGTGTGAAACCAGACCAAAGGTAACACAGTGTGAAACCAGGCCAAAGGTAACACAGTGTGAAACCAGACCAAAGGTAACACAGTGTGAAACCAGACCAGTGAGGACAATCAAAATCTGATTCAGACTCAAGCAAACAAACCAAGTGAAGAAAATGCCCTAAGTGACTGACATAAGACCTGTACCTCTCCTCCTCTGGATATGATTGTTATGCCTGAATGTCTTAAGTCATGCCCTCATTGTCATATGGATGAAGAAAACATAAATGCATGGGGAAAAATAGGCGGCAGTGTAGTATAATGGTTAAGGAGCTGGACTTGTAACCGAAAGGTTGCAGGTTCGATTCCCAGGTAGGACACTGCCGTTGTACCTTTGAGCAAGGTACTTAACCTGAATTGCTTCAGTATATATCCAGCTGTATGAATGGATAAATGTAATAAGAAGTTGTGTAAGTCGCTCTGGATAAGAGCGTCTGCTAAATGCCTATAATGTAATGTAATGAATAAAATACAGAATAAATACTGAATATAATAAAAAGGGAAAAATGTATATACATAAACCTTTTTATTTTTCTTTGGTCATTTAATAATTTACCATATATTTATGTAGGATTTTATTTATTAATTAAATTATTTCTGGGTGCATTCATTTATTGTTTAATTAATTTGCACATACTGTTATTTATGGAGACATTATAGATTTTTTCATTCATTTATTTGATTTATTCATTTATTATTTTGGCTGATCCAGTCCTCCATAAGTTTTAGTACTTTTCCATTGGAGGAAAAACTCAATAAAATTTTGTACATTTGACATAGTTTGGTTTTTTAAGCTGTGTCTTTTGTGCTGCATTGCTGATGTTCATTACTGTGTGTGTATAAGAGCACCAGCCAAAGGCGTCAATTTCTGTTGAACATTGGGGGGGACGCAGGGCAGAACGCAGTGCCCTGAGATATGTTGGGCGGGGGCGCATGTTAGCCAATAGCGATGTCACCATGCGTAGCCGAAGCAAAGGCAAGGGTGTTACCTATTGCAGGGCCGTTTCTAGACTGCTTTGTTTGGGGGGCATGAAGAGATGTTGGAGGGGCACAAGGGTGGGATGAAGCGGGGGTTTGGGGGTCCTCCCCCAGAAAAAATTTAGCCTTTTAAAACTAATTTCCTGCATTTCTACACAACCTCACACAGGGCATTTTCGAACATAAAATGTTTAATTTATGAACATTTTGAAGATTTTTTCTTGAGATGCTTTCATATAAAGCTAAAGCAATACATTAGTGGATACGATAAAGGCTAATCAGTACATTAGTGGATACGATCATTTTATTACATTTTAAACCCACCTCCATCCCCCCTCATCTTATAGGACAACTTTATTTATGCCCAATAATATACCAAATCATATAATCTTATATGGAAAGTAGTATATTAATGATTAGCTATATTCTTTCATCATTTCAGTCTCTTTGTGCTATTTTCTATTTACATATTAATCAACATTACTGTAACTTTTCATTTATATTTTAGCCATACTCCATATTTTATCGAAATATATTATTTTGATGGGGGCATTTTTATGATTGGCCGAATCGTCTGTAGCTCCAATATCCTACTGACGGCGCTACAGGCACCCACTTCATATTGTAGAATTAAATTTCTGGATTTGGCTTTGGGGGGGCAGGCTAACATGTAACATTGTAGCTACGGACTTCTTAGATGTAAACAAGGCAATAATTTCATGAAAACAAATTTTTTTTAGAATAAAAAATAACTTTTACCCACCTTGTGAATCCTTGTATCCCCACTATGTCCCCTATAATTGCAACACTGAGGCTACAGTAAAAAGACATTGCATGCATTACCGTCCATTCTAAGTCTGTGACATTGGGTATAATAAAGCATGCAAACATAAAAAGTCCAATCGTAATCCATTGTCACACAAATTGAATGCATACAGTGTAGGCTACATACAGTGGGGTGCAAAGATTTGGGCACCCCTGGTCAAAATGCCAAACCATTATAGTGATGAATGTGAAGATGAAGTAGGAAGGTTAGGGCTTATGATTTTTCGTGGCTTTGAGATGGATGTGCGCTGCTGACTGAACACATCCATGAAACTTGCACTACTACTTGCACTACTTGTTTTTGTGTTTTGTTTTGTTTTATGTTTTATGTTTTATGTTTTATGTTTTATATTATATTATTTTATTTTATGTTTTATGTTGGTTTATGTACGCACCAATAAACCACAGTAAATTCCTTGTATGTAAATACTTGGCGAATAAAGGGATTCTGATTCTGATTCTGATTCTGATTCTGTTGCTATTGCTCGCTGCTCCTCGGCGGCAGTGTAACTCGTAGTTTAGGTTAACTGAACAAAAAAGGCTTGTATCTTGTAGGGCTACATTTTGATCCCCACCCCTAAGCATGGAGGATATTTTTATGCCACTAAACAGTATGCAGTAGCCTAAGCAGTAGGCTATACGGTCGTCCTATGCCAGGACGCAGACCATTCGGACACAGCCCATGTAAAACGTGAATGGAGTTTTTGCTTCCGGAACCTAAGCCCCGCGTTTCCACTCGACACAGCCTACTACGCCTGAAATTAAACACTGCTTTGCTACATTGTAGTTTGTTTATCTAGTCTATCGCCGCAATAATATAGCTAAATAAAGCAACATTATTGCCCCACCCACTGATTACCATATACAACCTCGTACATGGACTATAATAGGCTACAGGCGCTTTTATGCATTTCTGTCGATGTAACATTGGGGGGGGACAGATAGGGCTTTCTCGGATATTGGGGGGACGCAAAAAGATTCTGTTGTTTTACCTGGACTCATATAGCAAGCATTTTTACTGTAACATTAGCTATACTAGTCTAATCCTGCAATTGTATCTAGAAAACCTGGGTTTACTTTCACAATGAGGTCTGTGCATGGGGTGGGGGGGGGGCGTGTCTCACTATGGGCAGGACCAAGGGGTGTTATGACTTTGAAATGTTTTGACAACAAATGTGACCGTTGAGAAAGATGTGTACTACAGCTTTAAGCCGCCTTCACACAGACTTTGAAATATGGCAAACGACAGACTGGAAGTCAGTGATTTCCTATTGGAGTCGCAAACTGGTTTGCGAGGGGTTCCGACCCAGTGCAATTTTTGTGTCCGACCGTGGCTTTGGGTGCATTGGATTTTTTAAATCTTCTGCTGTGTGATGCAATCCAATCATACGACCAGAAGTCAGGCATTTCAATGGGAAGACGGTTCCCAGCAAGAGGCTGTCATGGGTTCCGGCCTGCGTTTATCTTTTTGTGGGCGTTGCCGCTCTGGGCCGTGTGAGTGCGCTCCGACCACGTGTCTTCCCCTCCTCAGGGCTAATTACGTTACTGGTCGCAGGTGTGCGCCGACTATTTAAGTCTTGTCCTTCCATTTTTCTGGGCTTTTGTGTCATTACTGCCCCCAGCACAAAGCCGGTAAAGTATAGAACTCGGGAGACTGCGTTCCTTATTGTTTAATAAGCAAAGCAGGAACTCTCGTTAGCATCGAGTTAGGGTTTGATCTTAGGATCTTTTGTTCCCCTTTCTTTTGCCCTTTGCTGAGTTCTTCTTTTGTTGTCCTTCCTCTCCAAGGAATTCCTTGTTTACCTTTCTGTCGGTTGCCTCGTTATTTTAAACTCTTTCTTAGTTTTTAGAGCTTCTGTAATGGGTCTTTTAAGCAAATTTAAGCAAAGTGGTGTTATGTTCTGAGATTCTGTCTGTCTGTTTTGTATTTTTTACTTGTTTATTTATTCTGATTATGTATTGAGTCTGTGGGGATTTCGGTTTTCTGTCATGCGCTTCCTTCATTACTAATTACTTCATTGTAAATTATACTAATTAACTAACAACCACTAACATCTTAGAATTAGGGTCTACTAATCTACTAATGACTAGCTTGTATATAATACTAATCTACTAATGCCATAGAATCAGGGTTTTCTACTAATCTACTAACTTACTAACGTCATCTTTCCTCACTGCAGCTGTCTCTCTTTCTGCCTGTTCTATCACTAATTATTTTTGGGAAAAATATGAATCACTATTTCACAATGTAATCTTAATATTTTTATCAATGCTTGTGTGCGCACCTGTGTGTAACAGACAGGAGGGTGTAAGCACGTTGTGCACACGCCTATGTAGATGCACTTATAGGCTATGCGCCGATAAAATAACATAGAAAGAACTGCGACATGACTTAAGACCAGGTTTGTGGTGGCTTTAGCGCAAGCGCTTTCTGCTGGCTCAAGATAGCAATACACCAAAAATTATCCTGTCCACACCCCACCTTAAGACCAACCCACCCATTTCACTTGCTATGGGCGCATGGTCACTTGGTAGTTAAATAACGTGAGCGCTGAGCGATATAATGCCCCCTGCGCTGGGTGTAAGATAGCAAAGACACTTGCGTTTTTGTTAGTGCCGCTTAGCGCCGGGTGTAAGATAGGGCCCATGGTGTGAAAAAATTGACTCAAGACTAAAGGCCGTGACACACTGGGGACGTAACGAATAAGCGAGGCGAAAATGCGAATAATTCGTCTGCGAATATTTCGCGAAAAAACCTGACACACCAGCAACGATGCGAAAAAACGAAAAGTTCGCGTTCTTTTTCGCTTTTTTAAATCCGTGCGAATAAAAATGGATCACTCTTCGTCAAGCGATGACGACCTGGTTATCCGTTCGGTCCATCACGGAACGAAAGTATATATTTTTCCCTCTACCAGAACGTTAAAAACAGCATGCTTAAATTACATTGGCAAAATATTGAACCGGGCTTATTATGTGTCCGTTTTTACTTATGTAAAGTTTGTTTTGTCTACAACATGCTCTCCTTCTCTAACCCTCCTTTTACGGACATACGTGTTCCACTGCCTCTTGATCTCTTCCACTAATATAAAGGGTTAACCACAACATAACAATACATTACGTCATTTCAGCAAACATATTTAAAATACATTTGTCGTAGTCTTCTATACAGTGTATCAACTCATGAAGTCTGAAGAGTTTTCTCCAAAACGATCGCTACAGGCAGACCTCGTCTGTTTTCCTCGTTATTTATATAACTTGGCTATCAGTAATCAGGAAATCCACACAGCAGTCGGAATAAGATTTTTGTGGAACTTTATTTGACACGCACACAGACAAGTGTTCGCTAGCTTTCATCCTGTTTTCACCAAGGCAAACAACCCAGCCGGTGACAGCGTAGCCTACATGAACTCGCCTAAAGTAAAACAATAAATAGCTATGTTTGTGTGTAATCGCCACTGGCTTGTTATCTTCTTTACATGAACTGCTATCAACGTTAACGTTAGACCTAAAGGTTAGCTGGAGACAACTTTAAAGCCAATGCTAATAACCTGAGGGAGCTGATCAGATAGCAAGTTGTGCGTATTGCAACCATTTAGCTATAAACCCACCATCTTCATAGCCTATTTGCTCGGCTATGGTTTTCCACAAATTGTCCTTCAAATCGTTGTCTTTGTAACTACGATGTCTCTTGTCGAAAAGGACGCTATTCTGTGACACATATAAAATCACTTGGTCCGCGATATTTGATGTTGAAGTTTGTTGTGGTAGTGCGGTGACGTCAGTCATGGAAACTTGTTATGATTGGATAGATAAAAAGTTTCGCAAACGAAAACTCGCAAAAAACGAACTTGAAGCGAATAAATTAAATGCCGCTTTTTCGCAAAGGACATTTCGCGTTGGATGTGCAAGATTTTATGAAAATACAGGAGTTCGTTTTTATTTTTCAACGTGCGATTTATTCGTGCGATTAAATCGCGGGCGGTGTGTCACGGCCTTTAGAAAGTACATTTTCACAAGCTGTCATCTTGGAATGTGATATTCACCTGTGGTATATCTTGGGTTTTAATTATATGGTATGCAACATTTGATGATTACATACATTCAAGTTATGAGCTGGTAATAAATACTCAATAGTAACATATCTGCATTATAATATGAGATTTCACTTGCAAAATTAGTGCTGCCTTTTCAATGTGCAAATGTCTTTGGATAAGACCAGTTGTCTTTCTCAAAATAAACAGAATATTCCTGTAAAAACGTAGCACTGTTTACCCTGACAGGGTAAAGAGGACTTGTAGCAAGTAACTTCTTGGTAATCATTGAACAAAAATCTATTAAATAATCAAAAAATTGGACTGTTTGTCTAGTAAATCCCGTAACTGGTAAGATTAAAGGTCATACTGAAATCACACTGAAGGACATACTTGGCTAAGATTCCATAGAAGCTAGTCTGTGCAGCGCAAGCTAAAAGTGTCCTGTGTATATTGTTTGTGAGTGTATGGGTCTTGTGAACAGAATTGACATAGAAGGCAAAGGTGAATCTATATTCTTTCAATCAGCCTTTGATCCTAGGAGTCTTCTATCTTTATTATATTATATTTTCTTCTTAGTTCTACTCTATTCTGCCATCATCTAAATGTTTTTCTAGTTTTCACTCTTCTTTGAACATTGATGGCATGATGCTACTGGTTACCATATAAGGTATCCTCTTTTTTTAATTTTCTCCACAATTTGGAATGACTAGTTGGGTCTCCTTGGTTATCCAAACATACGGTACTGTCAATGAAACTCCTTTCCTCGTGTTATGGCAACAGGAATATTAAGGGTATAGAAATTGCAAATAAAACAGTCACAATAAGCCAGTTTGCTGATGATACAACTTTATTTATAAAAGATAAAAGCCAAATTGTGAAAGCCATCAGTGCAATTGAGCTTTTTTCAGAGGCCTCAGGCCTTTATCTTAACTTAAACAAATGTGATCTCTTAGCTGTTAAGAACTGTGCAGAATTTCTTTTATATTATATTCCTGTTAAAGTAGAGGTAAAATACCAGGGGATTATAATAGCTAAAAATTAGGCTACAAAAGCCAAGGTACATTTTGCAAGTCCTATTTCCAATATGCAATCAAGATTTAACTTGTGGCTTCAGAGAGACTTATCCTTATTTGGTAGATTGTTAGTGGCAAAGGTAGAAGTTCTTTCTAAAGTCACTTACACTGCACAACCATTAGCTGTGCCAAAGGAAACGTCAAACGTATTGACACAATTCTTTAGAATTTTCTTTGGAAAAACTACATAAAGAAATCTGACCATTAACATCAAGGAAGGAGGAATTAATTTTCTTGTTTTTTCCTTTCTGAATAAAACAACGGTTAGAGTACAATGGGTACAACGGTTTTTTGAAAACCCTGATTCCATGTAAAACTTTATTTATATAGCGCCCTTCTCAACACGAATGTACAGAGTGCTTTACAGACAGGACACAATACACAATACAATACAACTATAACATGTACAAAAAGGTTTGCCCTAATTTGCCGTGCCATGTTGACTAACGCCTGCCACCCTTTGGCTGCACAATCTGATGACTGTGTAATTCCATCATTGAATCCAAATGACCTTATCATTGGAGCTGACTGTCATTTATTACATCCTGGCACAAATAATACGAAAATTAGTGTCACATTCACCGTTTCCCTCCAGTTCACCTCCCTTTCGTTTCCCTTGTACTCCCATTCCTTGTGTTTCGTGCTCACTCACATTCCACACTCCTCAAAAAAATAAAATAAAATAAATGTAAAAAAAACATACGGTACTGGTCATGCACTCCTCTACTCCTTTAATACCAAATTAACTTCTCCAATCTGACACGGCACTCAGAATCCATATAACATCCAGCAATTACAACCATTCTGGCTTGTAAAATATTTCCCAGAAGACTCTTGAAAAATAATTATGAGACTAATTTTGCTTCGTGAGATCTGCTCAGGATCCTTTCGTCAAGCATGTACATCTGGTGCCGTTGTAACTTACGGTTATGAAGTCATGGTGATTTTGGTGAGTGCTACAGCTTTTAGTGGGGTAAAAAAAGTAATATCTCTCATTATCAAAATAGAACGTCTGACCTGACCTTGCTTAATGTGACATAAAATGCTATATATATTTTCCACATATACAGGTGCAGCTCAGAAAATTTGAATATTGTGAAAAAGTTCAATATTTTTTGTCACTCATTTCAGAAAGTGAAACTATATTATATAGATTCATTACACAGAGTGAAATATTTCAAGCCTTTATTTTTTGTAATTTTGATGATTATGGCTTACAGCTAATGAAAAATTCAGTGTCTCAGAAAATTAGAATATTGTGAAAAAGTTCAATATTGGAAACTCATGGTGTCACACTCTAATCAGCTAATTAACTCAAAACACCTGCAAATGGTTTTTTCCTGAGCCTTTAAATGGTCTCTCAGTCTGGTTCAGTAGGCTACACAATCATGGGGAAGACTACTGACTTGACAGATGTCCAGAAGACAGTCATTGACACCCTCCACAAGGAGGGTAAGCCACAAAAGGTCATTGCTAAAGAAGCTGGTTGTTCACAGAGTGCTGTATCCAAGCATATTCATAGAGTGAAGTTGAGTGGAAGGAAAACGTGTGGTAGGAAAAGGTGCACAAGCAACAGGGATAACCGCAGCCCTGAGAGCATTGTGAAGCAAAATCCATTCAAGAATTTGGGGGAGCTTCACAAGGAGTGGACTGAGACTGGAGTCAGTGCATCAAGAGCCACCACGCACAGACGAATCCAGGACATGGGCTACAAATGTCTCATTCCTCGTGTCAAGCCACTCCTGAACCAGAGACAACGTCAGAAGCGTCTTACCTGGGCTAAGGAGAAAAAGAACTGGACTGTTGCTCAGTGGTCCAAAGTCCTCTTTTCAGATGAAAGTAAATTTTGCATTTAATTTGGAAATCAAGGTCCCAGAGTCTGGAGGAAGAGTGGAGAGGCACAGAATCCACGTTGCTTGAAGTCCAGTGTGAAGTTTCCACAGTCAGTGATGATTTGGGGTGCCATGTCCACTGTGTTTTCTGAAGTCCACAGTCAACGCAGCCATCTACCAGGAAATTTTAGAGCACTTCATGCTTCCTTCTGCTGACAAGCTTTATGGAGATGCTGATTTCATTTTCCAGCAGGACTTGGCACGTGCCCACACTGCCAAAAGTACCAAAAGCTGGTTCAATGACCATGGTATTACTGTGCTTGATTGGCCAGCAAACTCGCCTGACCTGAACCCCATAGAGAATCTATGGGGTATTGTCAAGAGGAAGATGAGACACCAGACCCAACAATGCAGACGACCTGAAGGCCGCTATCAAAGCAATCTGGGCTTCCATTACACCTCAGCAGTGCCACAGGCTGATCGCCTCCATGCCACGCCGCATTGATGCAGTAATTCATGCAAAAGGAGCCCCAACTAAGTATTGAGTGCATAGAAATGAACATACTTTTCAGAAGGCTGACATTTCTGTTTAAAATATCCTTTTTTATTGATCTTATGTAATATTCTAATTTTCTGAGACACTGAATTTGGGTTTTCATTAGCTGTAAGTCATAATCATCAAAATTACAAGAAATAAAGGCTTGAAATATTTCACTCTATGTGTAATGAATTTATATAATATATGAGTTTCAGTTTCTGACGTGACAAAAAATATCGAATTTTTTCACGATATAAATTTTTTTTGAGCTGCACCTGTACTTTTACCTTACTTGTATACAACAAGTATAACCTTTCGCACTGTAAAATGGTATTGACACTAGACAGCAATTTGTACAATTTAATACAATTTTGTATTAAGCGTACAGTTGAAATGGTGTTAACTTCAGCGATACAAAACAAGTAAAATAAACAGAAGGATAGATCCAATAAGAAATGCTGCTCATTATCCAACAGCTGTGAATGCTGTCTGCACCATATTAACAGCTGATTTGCTAAAGTATTGATGCAAATCAAGTAACCATGCAACCACATCAAAATAGTTTGCACAGCTTACAAGTACAATACAATGTATTGTTTTTTGTTGATAAACATGGCATTTTGTCCATCAGATCCACCTTTTTTTTGCAGTGAGGGTCATGCTTTTCTCTGTTGCATTACTTTCCATTTGAGGATGTACTGCGGCTCGATGGGGCGGCTGTGGCTCAGGAGGTAGAGCCGGTCGTCCGCTGATCGCAGGGTCGGCGGTTCGATCCCCGGCTCCTCCTGTCCACGTGTCGAAGTGTCCTTGGGCAAGACACTGAACCCCAAATTGCTCCCAATGAGCAGGCTAGTGCCTTGCATGGCGGCTACCGCCATTGGTGTGTGAATGTGTGTGTGAACGGGTGAGTGAGAGGCCATTGTAAAGCGCTTTGGATAAAAGCGCTATATAAGTGCAGTCCATTTACCATTTACCATTTAAAGCCAGAGATTTGTTGAGCTTCCTGAGACACCCTTTGTACGACTACGATTCCTGCCATCTTCTGTACCTTCGCCTGTGATTTCTTGTTATTGATTTTGGACTGTCTCACTATTCTTTTGCCTGCCGATTTTATTACCTGGCTTTTTGACATTGGACTGGAAATAACTAAAAAATTTTGCCTACATCCTGGTCTGCGTTTTGGTTTCTGAACGATCCCTGACAGTACGTTCCGACCAGGATCCAGGATGGACCCAGCAGACCCGGCTCAGGTTCATGTGACACTGGAACAACAGGCCCACCTGAAAACTCACCACATCCAGACCCTCTCCTCCAGTGTTGCGAATCTGACGATGGTTCTTTGTAACTATGCCCAAGTCAGCGCATCCCAGACACACTCTTCTGTCTCCTCTGAGCCCTCCCCCTGCGCTGGGGCGCGAAACCTCATCTGCACCCTCCCGACTCTCACAAACTGAACATTTCACACACGTTCGCAAAGTGTTACAACGCCTTCTCGAGAACCAGTTTTATGAGAAAGCAGGAAAAGTGCGAGTTTCAATCCACTTCTTTTCTGGGATACATCATCACAGCCGGAAGCATTCGTATGGATCCACTCAAAATTAAGGCTGTGGTGGACTGGCCTCAACCAGAAAGCTGAAAGGATCTACAATGCTTCTTGGGGTTTGATAATTTTTACAGGCGATTTATTCGCAACTATAGTACCCTGGCTGCACCTCTAACCACACTTACCTTGTCCAAGGTCCATTTCATATGGACAACAAAGTTAATCTATATGCCTTTTATTCCCATCGCTTGTCCCCTACTGAACAAAATTACGACATTGGGAATAGGGAACTGCTGGCAGTGAAACTAGAAGAATGGTGACACTGGCTAGAGGGCGCTAAAGTTCCTTTCATCGTCTGGACTGATCATAAAAAACCTTCCCAACGAGCCCGCTATTCTTCTCCAGATTCAATTTCATTCTCTCTAACCGTTCTGGTTCCAAAAACACTAAACCCGATGCCCTCTGACGTCAGTCCATCCCCACCAGTAACACCTCCGAAGTTTAAAATATCTTACCCCATCACTGCTTCATTGTCACTGCTCAATTAGACATTGAGACTGTTGTACGCTCTGCTCAATCTGGAAATGCCGATCCCATTCAATGTCCCACCAACCGCCTATTCGTTCCCAATTCTGTCCGTTCCCAGATCCTCCAGTGGGGGCACTCAACTCAATTGTCATGTCATCCGGGAATCCACAGAATGAAAGCATTTATCCAAAGACATTTCTGGTGGCCGTCCATCAGTCAGGACATAAAAGACTTCATCACTTTCTGTACCACTTGTGCACAAAATAAAACATCCAATCTACCCTCTGCCTGTCCCCAAATGGCCCTGGTCCCACAACTCCCTGTATTTCATAACCCCAGTTTATTGCTAAACTGCTGGGGGTGATGGTACAAACTGAACGCGCTAATCAGATTATTGAGACTGTGTTGCGTTGCCTGACCTTCCAGAACCCCACTTTGTGGAGTCACCAATTACCCTGGGTGGAATACACTATCAATTCTCACACCTCTTCCTCCTCTGGATTATCTCCCTTCGAGTGCTGTATGGGATACCAGCCCCATATTATTTCCTAGCCAGGAGGAGGAGGTGGGGGTTCCATCTGCTGAAGCTTTTTTTTATTATTAATACTAATTAACTAACTACTACTAACAGCTTAGATTTAGGTTTTGTACCAATTAACTAACTATCTTAATCTTAGTTTCTATCTGCAGTTGTCTCTCTTTCTCCCTGTTCTATCGCTGATCATCTTTTTTTGATTTTCTCTTTTACTACAGCTGACTCTTGTTTCCGCTTTCCCTTCTCTAATTGTATGCACTTGTCTTTTACTACCCAGTTCATGTTCAAGTCTATGTGTTATGTGTAGTTTTTAGTAGGGACGCTAGGGACATGTCCCTACCAATGTCACAGAAACAAGAATTGTCCCTACCAAAAATTGTAGAGTGAGAACTGTAGTTATAGGCATAGTATAATTCAAAAACTCATCACGGTCTTCCGAAAGTGCAGATCTGGTTGACAGCTGCATCAATAACTGCAAGCTATCCTATTACCTGCCATAGCCAATCAACAACCTGGACTGACTCATCTTTCCCTCTCTCGTGTCTTTCCCAGTGAGTGCCACGAGCTGTCAGTCACAGCCGTGCAAGCTTTTCAGCAGAAGAGCACTATAAAACAAGGCAGCTTTAGTAATCTGTTTTGGGATGTAGATGAAACTACCATTACGATACAATTTCCTTTACAGTATAGAATCAATCTTGGTCTTATTTACATTACATTACATTCATTTAGCAGACGCTTTTATCCAAAGCGACGTACAGTAAGTGCATACAGAAAGGTCATCAAAGTAACTACAGAACAGATAAGAAAGCAATTTTTCACATACAGTAGCAGCTATCCCTAGTAATGAACACAATGCAGTTCACAGTGAACTGGGTAAATCAGCTCTAATACAATTCTATACTAATCATTATAAACTTGACTATCCTGAGTACATAGTTCAACAAGAACACAAACCATGAGGTCCTAGCTAAGTATTAGTCCAGGTGGAGTCTGAAAAGGTGCGTTTTCAGGCCACGACGGAAAGTAGGCAGGGTTGGCATGGAACGTAGGGGAATGGGAAGTTCGTTCCACCACTGGGGAGCTAGGGTGGAAAAGCTCCGCAGTCGGGACGAGCGAGTACCATTTACACGGAGGGGGGGAAGCGCAAGTCGCCCTGCAGTAGATGAGCGAAGCGGTCGAGCAGGAACATAGTTCTGAATCAAGTCCTGCAGGTAGATAGGGCCTGTCCTATTGGCTGCAGTGTAGGCCAGGGTCAGAACTTTGAACCTGATCCTGGCTGCAACTGGCAGCCAGTGGAGTGACCTCAACAGGGGGGTGAATTATTAGTTACATTAACTACTTGAATCAATCTCTTATTTATTATATTATTACATTAACTACTACAGTCACACATTTTTGTCGTGAATACAGTTATCAGTTGACGAAAACAGCAACCTCTTTCCCACCTTTAAGGTAAAATTCTGAATGTAGCCGCTTACTACTGTTTATTAATGATGTATATATGTGTGTGATGCATACCGTAAATATGGATGCATGCTTACGATGTTTAACTGTTACTTTATTGGTCGTAATGCGATCGACGCGCAAACTTTAGCTTGCTAACGTTAGCTAACGAGCTAACAACTATAATGATGTAAAGAACACGATCAAATTTGTTTTCAATTTGTATGCAGCAAGTGCACATGCATAATCAGTTGAGGTTAATTAAAGAAACAGTCATCGGGATCATCTGATGCTCTCTTTGTAGCTCAAAAACAATATTTGCTCTCAAATAAGTGCAACATTTCCTGAGACACCCTTTGTAAGCCTACGATTCCTGCCACACTTTTCACGGTCTTCCTGGGAAAGTGGACTTGGTTTAAAGCATTACGCTACCAGTACAACAGGTTGGTCAAATTTCCATAAGCAGGACATGATAAAACAAGGGACAATATGCGTGAACCTATGAGTTACCAACCTGACAGCTTTAGTGTATTTAGTGTCGTCATTAAGGCAAAATAATGGTTTTTATGTTATTAATCAATATTACAATGCACATAATGAACTTCGGATGAAGCTTCAACTCCGAGAACTCCATGAGAACAGCCTCATAGAATTGATGTTTGACAATGCTTCATTGTATAATCAAACTAAATTTGTTAAACAAGCAGGCTAATTTTGCATTGTCTAAGGTGAGACTGAAGCCATATTCTGGTAGCTTATTCTAAGCTGTTGCAGGTGCTTTTAATGAAATTTAACGAAATATAGCCTATTTTATAAAATAACAGCACTGTCGGGAATTACAGGGAACCCGTGCCGGTGTTAAACCCTAATGTTCAAAATTATTATTGTGTATATCAAAATGCTTCATAATGGTTAGTCCGAATAATATTTATCATACTATTGATCCATATAGCCTATTGCATGTTACGCCCAAGACACACCTATAATTAATGAAGAGATTAAGTTCAGCCCATTTGCACGTTGCACTGTGCTTAGCGTTAAAAAAACTCACCGTCTAACTAGCAAAAGAGGTCTTGGACATCCCCTAAATGCACTTTACGCCATGCGTTTAGACCAAGCGTTAAGATTGCCAAGATAGAGCCGTAAACAGGACATGGGATTCTCTTTTTATTTTGGTGCTCATATAATGTTGCAGGAATAGTGTTGTTTAAAAAAGAAATCCCAGGACCCCTCCCCATAAAATGTAATATGTCGTTTATTTTAAAACAACAAAATTAAATGACTGAATGAAAGAGAAAATCATTGAGTCACAGATGAGGTTGACTGAAATGACTCGCAAATAGATCTCTTCAATATGGTTTGTAACATAATATCAATTCATAGCAGTGGTCCACTTTGAATAAATTATTATTTTTTCAATTAAATTTAAGTAAGCTGACTTGTGGAATTGTCTAACTCCAGGCATCTTGGGCCGCTGTGTATGCAGATTTTTTCTGCCACCAGTCACCAGTTATTTAATTAGTCCAATCATTTATATGATCTGATATTTTAGCTACATTCCACGATATGAACAGCAGTTCTTGTGTTTGTATGCACGGGATGTAGTGTTTTTTTGTGGTCTAATTTGTGAGCGAATCGTGATGATGTATATGACTAATTCGCTTTTTGAGCCAGAGTAATTGGTGGCAGCAAAAACGTACATACATACTGGCCCACAAGGCGAGGCACAAACCCATCTCTGGACTAAATATATCTCTATACAATGAAATAACTTGCAGACAAGAAATGGGGTGGGGTGTTTTATGTTAACCCCAAAATACCCCTTTACAGTAGATCTGCATTACCACCAGGTTTCAGGTCAACAGGTCCATGTTTATTTTGTGTGCTAATTTGTAATAATCTTTGTGAATCGGACACTCCTTGTACTGAGCACCAATTGCACACTTGAGTAATTTTGGAGCTGAAATTTATGTAGATAACACAATTTAAGTATATAGTACATTACCCAAACTGTGAACTGTATGTAAGTTGTTCTTGGTCGTGTAATGGCTTAAGAGGTACAAAACGTTCACAGATCTTTTGTTGTCTCCCCCCACATAATGTACATGTAATTTTCTGCTGTATGGTTTATTATGAATAGCATTTTGCCTTAAACCACAGTGACACAATCAACAGAACTTAAATACAGAATGTACAGGTAAATGAATTTACTGCCATCTTGTGGTATATTTTTGATTTCATTTTCCTAAAAGTCCTTAATACAGATGCTGATAATGTGTGTATGTGTTAATAATTCATTTTGGCACTTTTTGCTAGTTTTAGTGGAACAATTACTAATTATTTATTAGAACAAATGTAATTATGGGGATCCTTCATTATGACATTTATGATTACGATCATATAAATCTCAGTAGATATTGTGCAATATTTATACTAGTAATTAATTACGTACTGTCATAGAATTTGTTGTAGGTACTGTTGTAGAATTTATTAGCTACTGCATGGCATAGGATTGAAGTATGTATGTATTGATGTTTTAAGTGAAGTATTGATGTTTTAAGTGAGATGTTTGTTTTGGTTAAAGAGTAAGTACACCCACTGTCTCAGCCTGTCTCCGCCTACTACACAATTTAGAAAAATACTTTGTGGGGTGAGCGAGGGAGAGTAGGGTGGGGGCGGAGGAACTGTGTCATTTGCATAAATGAACGTACACTGTACAAATTATTTTGTATAACTCGGATCAAACTGTCAAACTAGATGTTGCACATCAAATATGAATCAAGATTCAGCAACTGCATGGCCTATTTCTCACCTCAAATATTTTCAGAAACATATTTTAGTGGACTATTTAGGTGGAATAAGAGTGTTTATGAACAGGATGCCACGTTGTTCTGGTTTAAAAATGTGGAGCCAAAACGAAAGTAACGTAGTGGGTCTAACCAATCAGGTGCCGGCTGTTTCCATTGTGGGCGACAACAATTATCTATATGACATAGAGGTACCTCCAAAGAGGTACTCTGACATCATGATTGGGGTGGGGGCAGTGTGGAGAGCAGAAAGGAAATTTCAACCGTTAGGGGCTGCACAAAGATGCTTTTCTACCAGTTTCTTATGATATACAATATTATTTCACAATTGTTGAAGTAACAAAATGCATGAATAAATTTTAAGGTAGCCATACAAACATGTTTACAGCGAGAGAAAAAAGTGATCAAGAGTGTACTTAGCCTTTAAAAGCCACGAAAGTCAGGAAATTCAAATGAGCACCACCAAAACAAACATGTCTCTCGGTACAATCAGGTATTTTCAGTAGTCCTACTCAGTTTTTCATATATCTGACTGCTAGACAGTTCTGTAGCTATGTATTCCAAACATGTAGGCCTACTCATCACTGGGCACAGATTGCTTCAAACCTCAGATTGCTTCAAACTATATAGGCACCGATCTTGTGGGTGCTCAGGGGCCTGGACACCCAGGGTAAAATTGTATTGCAGAGTGAAGTTACAGTTTGATGCGGGTCACGGGTGGTTTAATGTGGTTTGATGCAGACATGAACCACGTGAAATAAACTTGAAACAAGCAACCAATAAAGCGTTATTTGTTGACGTATCGTACATAGACTATAGCCAGGCTAGCCTACTACTGGATCTCTAGAGATGGACAAGTTTGTAAATTTTTTGTATAAGTTCTTTAACTGGCTATAATGTAGCCAGGCTATATCTTCGTAAAACCTAAGATAAATTGACACGTTTACATCAAAAACGCGTCAATAATCTCATATTCTATAGATTTTCACCCCTCTAGACGTCTCAGGTTCATTTCAATCGCTTACTTTCACTCCTTGCATCCTTTCCTCGCTCCTTAGTTCCATCCAACGGAGGACGCGAGGACAGCTGTAGGCTATCACCAGTCAGTGTGCTTGTAACGGATTGTTCTCTAGGCCTACTGTAGGCTATTGTTGTCTCTGAGCTTGTTTTTGCACAGAAATGGGATGTACCGTTTTATTGGACGCTTTGTCTAAGACATGAAATATGTAGCGTAGGCTACGGTAAATGATGCAAAATTTTATAGCCTAATTGCTTCGGTAAAAGCCCACAAATAGATTGAAATGACGTTATTATTTCTCAGTCATAGCTTACGAAAATGAAGGGGAAAAAAGCTTTTGAACATGAGGCAGCTTGCGTGTTAATGTCTGAGCTGTTGCCGTTGATGTGCAACGATTGTAGAGTCAACCATTTTTTAGTTAGGCTATTTGCCGATTGGAATTCAACTGTATGAACATAGGATAAAATCTGACATATTGCATAGGGCAGGGGTCTTCAACCTTTTTCAGCCTAAGGACCCCCTTGGCCGATAGAAACAGAGCGGGGACCCCCAGATATTTTTTTTAAATAAATGCGTGTTTCATTTTAAACCTGGCCCATAACAACATTTATAATCCCTTATTTACATATCTATACTCACCTATTATGCTTATGTAACATTATTAAAGCAATATGTATCTCATGTATGGACCAGTTGATCAGAAGACAGATTGGACATGGGAGAGTTGGGTCTGATACATGACAAGTGAGAACAAGAAGATGCAAAGTCATCAGATATGTTGAAAGGGTTAGGGTTAGGGTAAATAGGTAAATAGTTGTATTGACTCTTCTTTCAGATGAAAAATGCACATGAATTAATACAACAACAATAAACATTCAATGTATAACCCTGTTCCAATTTCTTCTCTTTCAGGGGCTGCTATTTCAAATTATTATTAATTGACGAACTATTTTTCTGTTGAGGTATATTCAGACTATTTTAAGTTGATTGGTGTAGTAGCCTACTAACTGACAATTAGATTTATTAGAATTAGAATAGACTTATGTTTTGATGCTCGAGCTATAACATTAACTTTTCATCTTTCCAATGCCAATCCAATAAATGTTGGATGAACTCTGTATCAGAACAGGTACCTTGTGTTTAAAACAGGTAAGAATAAAATAAAAAATAATAAAAACTTGTGTCACTGCGATCTCCCACAGTACAGCAGTGCACACACACACCCGTATCAGTTCACTTATCACTTATCACTTTCTTACAGTCTGGAACTCTTTTGTTACATTCTCTCAGTCAAGCACAGTTCAATTCAACAGTTACATCCACTCTGTCCATCCTATCTGAAGGCAGATAATTAGCTGTCCATTCAAACTGAAACATAGGCCTACCTCAGTGAGATGTCTGACCCTGGTGAGTGGCACACAGCTTGTCTATTCTGGGGGGGATGGAGGTCGTCAGGCAGAGCATCATATCATCCTCAGGCTGCAGTCTTGAACGGTATTTATTCTTCAGGTAGGTGAGGGAGGAGAATCCACTTTCACACAGGTACGTTGCTGCAAAAGGCAAAAGGCTCATCATTGCCTTTGCTGTCAGCTGGGGGAAGGCTTTCTGGCAATAGATCCAGAACTGGATGAGAGACCTCGACTCATACACATTCCTGTGCGTACTGTCTGTGGATAGGTCGATCAGCTGATCTTCTTCAGCGGATGTCAAGTTTGAGCCCTCCCATGCATTGTCCTTGAATGGAAACTGTATCCATGTCTTGTCCCTTCTCCAGGACTCTGCCTCAGAAAAATATTTTCCAAACTGACTTTCGAGTGCCTCCAGGTGTCCAACAATTGCGCGTTTCACGTCAGCCAACTCCTCCAATGACGGGTACATGGAAATGTTACCTCCACTGATTCGCTCTCTCCATCTTTTTGATTTCTTCAGAAAGCCTTCCATTTTGTCATACAGCTGAATGGCATGTGTATTGCGACCCTGCATCGAACTGTTCAGTCTGTTCAACTCTGAGAAAATGTCTGCCAGATATGCCAGTTTAGTGACCCAGACGTTGTCAATGAAAAATGCAGCCAGTTCCGCGCGGTTTTGACCAATTAAAAAGTCGTGGATAGCTGTGCGTAACTCAAACACGCGTGCCAGTATCGATCCACGGGTAAGCCATCTGACCTCAGAATGGTAAAGGAGTGCATTGTGTTCCTCTCCCGTAGCATCGCAGAGTGAAGCAAAAAGACGCGTTTGCAAGGCACTCTTCTTAATAAAATTGACAGCCTTCACAACAGTGTCCATAATGTCTGCAAATTCAGCACTCATTTCTTTGGCAGCGAGAGATTCCCTGTGTAACATACAATGAGTCCACTGAACTTGTGGGGCAACTTGATTGATGCACGCAATCAGTCCACTTTTTTGACCAGACATAGCTCGTGCAAATAGCAACACAGTTTTCCCAGGCTAGGTCATTTTCTCTGAAAAAGTTATCAATCACATTAAAAATTTCAGAGCCTGTTGTGCGTTCAGGAAGCTTCTTACAAAACAAAAATTCCTCACACATTTCGTTTTGGTCAACAAAGCGCACAAATGCCAAGAGCTGTGCGTCTTTGGACATGTCCACAGATTCATCCAATTGTAATGCAAACGCCGCCGATTTTAGTTTGTTGATTAACTGCACCCTCACATCAGATGCCATGTCACCAATTCTCCGAGCAATCGTTGTGTCTGACAATGGGATAGTCTTCAGTTTTTTTGCATTTTCATCATTTCCAAACATTGTTTTGCACATGTCACTGGCCGCGGGCAATATCAAATCTTCTGCAATTGTATATGGTTGTTTACATTGAGCAATGTGAAGAGCAACTTGATATGAGGCTTTCATAGCAAGCCCTCCAACTTTCGCTGATTTTCTCACCATTGTCTGTTGAGACTGGAGAGAGTTCAGACAAGCCTGAAAGTGTTCCAGTGGTTTATCTTGCAAGTGGCCATGATTCTTCACCGAGTGTCGCTGCAGCTTTGATGGCTTCATGCTTTCGTTTGAGAGCGTTATGGAACAAATAACACACACCGGCAAATTCTATCCCGTCGGTTTCTTTGACGGTAAATCCAAACTTCAGGTAGGTTTCAGAATATTTTTGGGACTTCTCTCTTTTGCGTTTATTACCATCGGCCACTGGGGCAGGTGCTGCTGGGGCAGCCCCATCATCTGTGGTGGTCTCAGAAAAGGTGGAAGGAGTAGGCCTAACAGTAGGCTCTCGAACTCGAGGCCTAGTTACGGTTACAAACCGATCCATTCTAACGTTACTTTACTTATTTGTAGAACTTTTTAGCCAACACTTACTGCTTGCTAGAAAGCCAGCAAAAAATTTTCAACGGCGGCCGGTTAGTCACGTATATAAGGTTAGGCTTTGCTTTACAAGTTTAAAGTAAAAAATAAAAAAAAAGTGGTTGCATCATGGGAATCATTCTTTTTTTTATATCGTTTTTGTCGACAAAAGTAGCTTATTATTGCCTATTAATGCTTTGAATTTACTCAATATTATATATTTTTTGTCGAAAATACATTTAAAAATTGTTAGATTACATTTTTTTTTAATCCCACAAAAATTGGGGGACCCCTGCAGTACCTCCGCGGACCCCCTAGGGGTCGCGGACCCCCTGTTGAAGATCCCTGGCATAGGGTATATATGGCGAAATTAAATATTGTTTTGAACGGACCGGGGTTTTAGCATTTAAGGTTGTGTTTCCTATGCAATAACAAACAAACGGAATCATATGGAAACAAAACGGTCAGAAATAGGTTATTAAGCTTATGTGCCTAACTAGGCTATAAGGTTTTTTTTTGTTTTTTTTAATGTTTTTTGCCTGTGGCTGAATTTTTTTTAGGGCACCCCCTGGTAAAAAAATAAACCACTTCAAACCATAGATATGGAGACACTAATGGACAACAGGGTACACTGCCTATATTTTGCATCACAGACCTTTAGTAGTTCTGCATATCATCCTCAGATTTTGCACACTTGTGGACATGGAATCTATGGTCCAAATCTTTTTTTTTTTTTGCATTTGTTGGCACTTTATTTTGACCTAAATTATGAAAATAAACTAAATTAGTATTGTAAATGGTACACCAGTTTTTTTTTTCATTTAAGCCATTTTCCAAGTTTCTGTGATGCGCACACCTGGGGCCACATGTATACAATACAACTCTAAGTATAAGAATTCTCAGGGAGAAAGTCGGAAATCTGCTTGCACAAAGTTTTACATTTTCTCCCTCTGCCTTTCAACAGTGTTGCCATACCATATTGACCCCAAACATTTATATGAACGCCTCAGAGCTGAACTCAGCAGAGCTGAACACAGTAGAGCTGAACGCCTCAGAGCTGAACGCCTCAGAGCTGAACACAGTAGAGCTGAACGCCTCAGAGCTGAACTCAGCAGAGCTGAACACAGTAGAGCTGAACGCCTCAGAGCTGAACACAGCAAAGCTGAATGACTCCAGCGTGTGCAGAGGAATGCCGATTCACAGCATGTATTATTTTATACATCTGAATCTCTGCGTGGAACCTCCCTTAAACAGCTTTCTGAGGGCATTTTTCTGCTCAGCACTGTTTATACATGTGGCCCCTGGAGTTATAAAGCATTATATAGAACACCCCCTAAATAGGTGTGAATTGACTAAATTTGGCATCTGCACAAAGGGCTTAAGCTAACGCACCCTGCGCTGGACGTCCACCTTGACTCTGGAGTGAGCCACTCTTTTGGCCCTGCAGGTGGTCTCAGAAGGCTTTAGTTTTCTTGGAGATGAGCTGTTCTATCTCTGCATCGTTCTCGTCAAACCAGTCATGGTGTTTTGCAGGTATCGACAATGGTGGATTCGAGCAGACTCCAGTGTTCTCTGATGTCATCAGGAAATTGCTATTGGAGGCTTATCCCAAGAGAGGCCTGAAGTCGCTGCTGAGTGGTAGTTTCATCCAGGTTATTAAGGTTCAGTCTTGGCCGGGACTCTTGAATTTGATGGACATCATGGAGTGAATGAGGTGATGATCTGTCCAGCAGTCATGCATCAATCATGGCCCTTGTGATGTTTACGTTATGGTGGTCCCTGGTTCGAACAATGACATAATCTATGAGATGCCACTGTTTGGAGCGGGGGTGCTTCCAAGATGCCTTGAGTTTGTTTTTCTGGTGGAAAACAGTGTTGGTGATAGTGAGGTCATACTGAGCACATTTGCTGAGAAGGAGAACTCCATTGGAGTTGATGTTCCCAATGACTTCCTTTCCTATAGTGCCCTTCCTTAGGTGGTGATCCCGGCCAACCCTGGCATTAAAGTCCCCTAGTAGAATAATCTTATCCTCCTTGGGGATTCTTGACAGTGTCTCGTCTAAGCGGGCCTAGAAGGTCTCTTTTACATCCTCTTCAGAGTCTAAAGTAGGGGCAAAGGCACTCACAACTGTCACCATCAGGTTGTTAGCGAGCACCAGACAAATGATCATGAGACGCACACTGATCCCCACAGGAAGTTCAGAGAGTTCAGTGATGAGTTGGTTCCTGATGGCAAATCCAACACCCTGGATCCTGGGCTCAGCAGCGGCTTTTCCTTTCCAGAAGAAGGTGTAGCTATCCTTATCCTCTTTCAGTTGTCCTTCGTCAATTCGGGTCAATCCGACATCTCTTCAATTCTCGAGCAATGATCGCAGTTCTCCTGTCTGGTCAGTCACTAGTTGCATTATCCATTAGAGTGCGTACATTCCAGGCTCTAATGTTCATATTTCTGTGTTTTCGATCAGTGCAGTGATGGGGACACTGTGCTGTAGGATATGCTGTCTTTCAGATGAGACGTTAAACTGAGGTCCTGACTCAAAGTAGTAATTAAAGATCCCATGACACCAGTGTTAATTTTGTCAACCTGAAAAAGATAAAAACATTTTAGTCAATGGCAATTCTTTTCATGAATACGACAAAATTTAACATGATTTTAGAAAATAGAAACTGTGACTAAGATTCAGAGTTGAGATAAACACATGGAAATGGGACTTCTGAAATTCCGCGTGGCTTAAGCTATTTTTGATTCAGACATTTGACTTATCCGCTGTTTTAAGCTTCTCTCCAGTAGATACGCAGCATAGCCTACGACAAGCAACTCATATGTCTTCCCCAGTGTCATGAAATAAATCACCGTAAAGTTTTAAATCCCTATTCCATAAGGTATCAATGGAAAGGGGGTTAAAGGAAGCTTCTGGTATAGTATTATAGCCTACAACTTGCTACTAAACCCTTTGTCATACCATTAGTCCACAATGTCTAGTTGTAAATGTGTCCAATTTCTGTTCCCAGGGCACTCCATGTGCCTTTAACGCAGTAAGGTTGTAAATAATAAAACATTAGGGGCCTGGTATGTCAAATTTAGTCTTAATGTCCTGAAATGCAAGAAGGCCCGCAATCTGATCATTTCAGAAATTATTGGACCATAGTGTAGCTTGCACTGTCTAATAGAAGTATTTGAGATGATCACATCCTCAAGTCTATGGGGATGAACTAGGTTAATTTTCAGAGGTCGCCATGAGACAGAAGTACTTGCGTTACACCATGTAGTGAGTAGTCGTAAAGACCAAAAATTGTATTTTAGGTTAGGTAGATATAAACCTCTCACCCCTCTCTCTCTCTTTGAAGTGATGACTTTTTAAATCCGAGGATGTTTACCATTCCAAACAAATTTAAATATCATCGAATCGGTTTTGTTCTGATAACAAATAGGAGGCGAGAGGGGGAGGCATTGCACCAACAAAGTTTATGCAAGGAAGAATGTTCATCTTAGAGAGATGCACACTTGTAAGTAATGTGGAGGATGGGACCATCGGATGTTCATATGCTCATGAGAACTTTGTTATAATTTGTTTTTTACAGTTCTATGTAGAGGGTTCATCATTAGGTTGTCTAATAGCAGTTTTCCCCGTTAATGTTGTAACCTGAGATAAGTCTAAATTAATTAAAGATAAAACGGAAGGTAATTGTTGAGGTACTATTGTTGATCATCTACTGAGTTTTTATTAAGCTCAAAAAATTTGGTCAGTTTCTCCTGAAATTGTAATTTGAATGATTCATTTATGAGAAGTGTGGTAGCCTATTAAAACACAGTCTAGTGGCACGGTTGCAAACCTCATCAATAACACCAGCACAAATGACTCCGCTATGAGTGGAAAGGGCAATGGGTTGGAGGGAAATCCTATGAATTTCTCGAAAAATATCTTTGGAAGCAAAAATAAAATCGATCCTAGAGTAGGACTTATGTCTAGCCGAAAAACACGAGCAGTTTCTAGTTGAGAGATTAATATAGCACCAGAGATCGATAACAGACATGTCGTCAGCTCAGTAGTGCTTAGTGCTTGAAGCCAGTTTCTGTTCCCTGGATTCTTCTAAACCCGTTCTGTTTAAAGTATGTCCCCACAATGCATTAAAATCACCACCAATTATTACAAACCCCAATTCCAACAGTTGGGACAGTGTTATAAAATGTTAATAAAAACAGAAAGCAATGATTTACAAATCCTTTTTGACCTGTATTCAATTGAAAACAGTACAAAGACAGGATATTTCATGTTTAACTAATCAACTTTATTGTTTGTTGTAAATATACGCTCATTCTAAACTTTATGCCCGCAACACGTCCCAAAGAAGTTGGGACAGGGGCATGTTTACCACTGTGTTACATCAACTTTCCTTTTAAAAACACCCAGTAATCTTTTGGGAACTGATGACACTAATTGTTGAAGTTTTGAAAGCTGAATTCTTTCCCCCATTCTTGCTCGATATAAGACTTCTCAGATATAAGCTGCTCAACAGTCAAGAATCTCCATTGGCGTATTTTGCGCTTCATAATGCATTACACGTTTTCAATGAGAGACAGGTCTGGACTGCAGGCAAGCCAGTCTAGCACCCGCGCTCTCTGACTACGAAGCCACGCTGTTGTAACTTGCAGAATGTCTTGCTGAAATAAGCAGGGACGTCCCTGAAAAAGATGTCGTCTGGCAGCATGTGCTACTGCAAAATGCATATACAGTTGTGTTAAAAAAAAATAGCAGTACAACATCAGTAACCTGATGGACCACTGTTATTAGTAGTAGTGATATTTCTGCATGGCAAATCATTTACTTGTAGATGTAGTAGTGTAATAGAAAAACAACAGACCCAACTGTCATGACATGCACGCTGCTTGTTCTGAGTAATTGACTCATTCATTGAAAGGGGTGTGTTCAAAATAATAGCAGTGTGGAGTTTAATTAGAGAATTCATTCATTCCGTGAAAAAACAGGTGTCATTAATTGTCCTTTATTAAGGAAGAAGGGAAGCAAATGTTTCACACATTGTTATAAAATATATTTCCTTCTGAATTGCTAAGTAAAATGGGCCGTTCCAAACATTGTTCGGAGGAACAACGTAATTTGATAAAAAAGTTGATTGGAGAGGGGAAAACGTATAAATTATAGGATTCTCAGCTAAAAAGATCTCAAATGCTTTAAAATGGCAACAAAAACCAGAAACACACAAATGAGCAACTACTGTTAAAACGGATCGAAGAATAGTCAGAATGGCAAAAATTCAGCCAATCATCAACTCCAGAAAGATCAAAGATGATCTAAAATTACCTGTAAGTGCTGTTAGTCAGAAGACGTTTGATCGAAGCTAAGCTATCAGAAAGAAGCCCCCGTAAAGCACCATTGTTGAAAAAACAGCATGTGCAGAATCGATTCAAATTTGCCAAGGAACATCGATTGGCCCAAAGAGAAATGGCATAACAGTCTGTGGACTGATGAGTAAAATTGTTCTTTTTGGGTCTAGTGGTCGTCGACAGTACGTCAGACGACCCCCGGGTACTGAATTCAAGCCACAGTACACTGTGAAGACAGTGAAGCATGGTGGCGCAAAAATCATGGTATGGGGACACTACGGTATTGGGCCTATTTATCGTATACCAGGGATCATGGATCAGTTTGAATGCATCAAAATACTTGGAGATTATGTTGCCGTATGCCGAAAAGAAAATGCCCCTGAAAGGGGTGTTTCAACAAGACAACGACCCCAAACACAAGAGGAAGCGAGCAACATATTGGTTCTAGACAAAAAGTATTGAGGTAATGGAGTGGCCAGCTCAATCCCCAACCTCAACCCCATTGAAAACTTGTGGGGTGACACAGCAGCAGTTATCAAAAACAATGGTTATGCAACTAAATATTAGTTTAGTAATTTAAAGAGAAGTTAAATCTTGAAAAATGTCTTCAGTTTATACAGTAAATGTTTGAGTTTGAAGAGAAAAATGTCTACACTATTTTTTTTTAACAGATTAATATTCATTTTCTTTGCTTCCTGTAAAAGAATAACGCAGACTTGATAAAATTTGTTAATGCTTTGATTTGGAATTGAATGTGTAATGTTTCTACTACATTTGAAATATGGAACTAAAAACTATTAATAAATTATTTGCATCACAGATGTGCAAATTACCCAAGCCATGGGCACTAACACACCCCCATGCCATGGCAGACGCTGGCTTTTGAACCTTGCGTTGGTATCGGGATGGTCCTTTTCCTCTTTGGCCCGGAGAACACGACGTCCATTACTTCCAAAAACAATTTGAAAGGTATGTGTTCCATACTGTACCAGTGTAATTTACAGCTGAATCTAGTCTCACCCCCCAATTCCCATAGAGATCCATTCAAATGCAGAGAGCTTATAGTATCGCTTGTAACAGTACCTGGAAATAAGATATCGAGTCTTTTTATGTTGATGGGTCACAGACTTCAGGAAGTAACAGCATGCAAAGGATATGCGACCAAATATTAAATATACTTTAAAAATGTTAAAGCAAAGGGTATGAATACTTATGTAAATGAACGATTTCAGTTTTCATTTTTTAATACATTTGCAAATATTTCTAAAAACATGTTTTCCACTTTGTCATTATGGGCTATTTTGTGTAGAATTTTGAGACAAAAAATGAACTCAATCTATTGAAGAATATGTCTGTAATGTAATAACAACGTGGAGAGGTGAAAGGGGTATTCAGACTTTCTGGCTTGACTGTATATGGCTTACGCTTTGCGTAGTAGAGTCTTAACTTGCATTTGCAAATAATAATGATAATGCCTGGCATTTATATAGCGCCTTTCTCAGACTCAGTGCTTTACAACGATGAGGGTGGAACTCGTCTCAACCACCACCAATGTGTAGCACCTGGGTGATGCAACGGAAGCCATTTTGCGCCAGAGTACTCATCACACATCAGCTGAGGTGGAGAAGGAAAAAACTATTTTTAGCCAATTAAACTAGGGGATGATTAGGTAGCAGATTGAAAGAGCCAGGTTGGGAGTTTAGCCAGGACACCGGGGAAGCCCCTACTCTTTGTGTCATGGGATTTTTTTTAATGACCAGTGAGTCAGGACCTTGGTTTAACGCCTCATCCAAAAGACAGGATCTCCTACAGCACAGTGTCCCCATCAATGCACTGGGGCATTGGGGGTTTTTTTGACTAGAGGGAACATTGCCCACCAACACCACTTTCAGCAGCAACTTAGTTTTCCCAGGAGGTCTCCCATCCGAGTACTAACCAAATTCACACCTGCTTAACACCTGCCATTCAGCAAGAGCAGATAGCATGGTGGAATGGCTGATGGCGATGCAGCAACAAACTGTTTACTGACAACGGTTTTCCAAAGTATTCCCGAGCCCATGTGATTATATTCCTCTCAACAAAAACACGTTTACAATGTAAAAATGCCAAGTTACTCATGTATAGCCTAGAAAGCACTGTAAGTCCTTAATTCTAACTTGCAAAAACTAGGCCTGCCTTTAAAAGTATTGATATCAATATGGGGCCAAGTTACAACTAACAATATTGCCTATCGTAGCTCAAACTAAATAAACTAGCTCTATTCCAAAGCAATGCTATCCAAACTTTCTAAATAATTTAACGCAACTTGGCCCTGTGTTTGAGGTTATAGTATCGCTTGTAAGAGTACCTGAAAATTTTTTTTAAAAAGTCTTGAAATCCTTTTATACCCAGTCATTATAGCATCCCCTGTTTACCGGTGGAAGGTTCCAAACAGGTGTTTTGAACTTCCCAGTCTTTCTTTTTTTTTTGTCCCTGTCCCTTATTTGGGACGTGTTATTTGGGCGGCAATGTAGTACAATGTTTAAGAAACTGGGTTTGTAACCGAAAGGTTTTAGGTTCGATTCCCAGGACACTGCCGTTGTACCCCTGAGTAAGGTACTTCACCTGCATTGCTTCAGTATATATCCAACTGTAAATGGATACTATGTATAAATGCAAAAATGCTGTGTAACTCGCTCTGGATAAGAGCGTCTGCTAAATGCCTGTAATGTAAATGTAATGTGTTGCAGGCAAAGTCAGAATTAACATATATTTACAAAAATCAATAAAGTTGATCATGGAAAACATTAGTTTTTAATTTAATTTGTTATTTCAAGAAGGGGGGGGTTTAAAAAAAAAAAAAAAAAGTATTTTAAAGGTTTCTTGTGCTTTGCCATTATTTCACGTTAGTCCATCTGTATAACAATATTCTTCCATTTAAATACAATTTTTTTTTTTCTCACACATTTATTTCACAATTTCACAAATGTTTCAATACAGAAATAAGAAAGCAGTTTTGGAATCCAAATGTCATTATTGGTCAAGTAAATCTAACTAGTCCATCCGGGCCTTCAGGGTGCGAATGGTGATCTTGTCTTTCTCACTGTGAACACAAAACGGATCAACTTGTATGCATCTACAAACAACTGCAGGCAATTGCAAAGAAATCTCAACACCTTTAATTTTGAATGAATCCTTTTCAGAAAATTTCAACACCAATCTTTAAATATAACTTACATGACATGCACAACAACTCCCATGCCAGACATTGCATCTCTGTCCAGAGCATTCAGCATTGCTTGTGAAATGGTCTCAAATAGGTCCTCTGGCTCCTGTCAAAGGTTGCAGAAGGGAAAACTTTTTTTATTGAAAGGGCACTGAGGCAATGAGCTGGGATGATGGCTGACACTTTAATACTAAAAAGCAGTCTTTTTTTTCTTTAATTATTCGTCAGAGGCTGTGCAAAATGCTTCTGGAAAAAAACATCACGGCTGTGTTCTATTATGTATGCTTGCTATGTGTACCAACTAGTATGCAAGTATGCATAATGGAACAAAACTCACCATTGATATCTATTGGGTGTTCATAAGACAGCCAATCAGCTTCCATGTGATTGACAAAAACATGGAACATGGAAGCTGCAACTCCTTGCTGCTGATTAGCAGTCTTATCAACACCCAATAGATAACAGTGGTGCCATTCCCTTGAAGTATTTCAGCCTCTGAAGTTTTTGGATGTTTATGTTACTACGGCATCAGGTATAATTAAAAAAAAAAAAAAGATGAAAAGAAATACAACCGTTATTACATTCAACAATTATCGTTGCAATTTATCACCCAGCCCAGAGTAGACATTTAATATCTGAACATTTAAATCATGACTATCATTAATTGTAGACAAACTGTCTACAAACCTTGCTACCTAGTTACAAATGAAAACAAACATTGGAATAAAAACGTGTACAGCCATTTCGCCAACCACGTATTCCATACTGTTCCCGTGTAATTTACAACTTAATCTAGTCCCACCCTCCAATTCCCATAGAGATCCATTCAAATGCAGAGAAGTTATAGTATCGCTTGTAAGAGTACCAGAAAATAAGATATGAAGAGTATTTTGATATTGTTGGGTCACAGACATCAGGAAGTCATGGATTGCAAAGGATATGCGACCAAATACTTAAAATGATTACTTTATTCTACATTGTTAAACTGTGCAATATATATTTTTTTTATTTTATTTTGTTTCTGATTTTTTCCCTTTTTCTCCCAATTTAGTAGCCAATTGAACCCCTATTCTAATTCAATTCCCCCCCGTGTAGCAACCGCTAGAGAACCACCGCTGCACAACCCCGTCAATCGGCACTTTTTTCAGGGAGGACGCTACGTCCTCTACAGGGCGCAGCTCCTAACCGTGACACGCCCTGGGTCCTTCTGTGCGCAGTGGTTCTCTCCGAGCCCCTCCCCCCACCCGGAAGCGACCGCCAATTGTCGCCTCCACAGGGCACCGGCCACGCTCGGCTATGGCAGGACCGGGGCGCGAACCCCGATCCTCGGAGTACAACTGCGCTGACTGAAAGTCAGCGGTCTTTACCGCTGTACCACCGCGGCGGCCCAAACTGTGCAATATTTTTTGATGCCTGAAAATGGTAGGGACTATGTGCAAAAGGTTCTATAATTTCTAAATGGTTCATTCGATATGAATGCAAATACCCTCAAATTAAAGCTGACCGTCTTCAACCTCATTGTCAGTGTATCCTTTCAAACTCAAAGTGCTAGAGTACAGAACCAAAATAACAAAGAACTGTCACTGTCCAATGAATTATGCTGCTCACTGTAGGCCAGTCGAACAGTAACCTGGTGGAATCAACCAACAAATCAAAACAAAGTATAAATCAGGTCTTAAGGCAAAATAATTTATCATGACATTCTGCAGTTGTAGAGATAGAAGGGTCCAAATAGGCCAAAAAATGGCCGCCATCATGGGGGTTGGAACCCTTTATGCGAGTCAATAAAATAAATCAAAATCAGATTTTGAGAGAATTTCAGAACTCATAGAACACATATTTATCAAAATATAACAGGTGAAATCAGCGTGGTTATAAACTGCTGAGAGTATGGAAACTATTTTAAAAACATATGAAGGATGAAGAATAGTCTATGGTTAAAATGCTGTTAAAATGGTGAAATTTTAATTCATCTCCGTTTTTTTAACCGTACGCACAGTGAATCCCTGGAACCGTAGCCTAAGCCAGGGGTTTTCAAAGTGGGGGCCGCGGCCCAACGGGGGGCCGCCAGGGGGCGCCAGGGGGGCCAATTGGAAGGGAGAGGAAAATGGAAAACGCAAAAAAAAAAAATGTATTCAAAAAAAAAATTTCAATTCATAAGATTACTGTGCCGGTTTAAAATAAGATATCAATTGTTATAAATCCTTTCATATCGAAATTAGATCTTTGCCATGCCCTTCTTTCAATCGCAGCCAATAACTAACCGTCTGCCTGTCAGTCAAAGCGTTACGTTGAGCTGCTAACGGCCCGATTATGGAATCAAAATAGGGTCAAAAGTATTGTGTTGTGTATTAAGAAGCTGTATGTTTGATTTTTTTATATTTGCCAGTGTAATTTAAAAGTTTCTTTTTAAAGCCATTTCGCAATAGGGGGGCCCCAGCCAGAGGCTACGGCTATTTGGGGGTCCTTGGCATGGAAAAGTTTGGGAACCCCTGGCCTAAGCCATTTGAAAAACAATAAATGCAATATTCAGTGGACAAGGTCTTGAATTTATTTTCACTCAAAACAATTCCATTTACTTATAGGCTGTAGAGAGCTGTATTGTAATGACATCTGAAGTGCATTTTCAGCATTACAAATATCCATCTATTGCAGTGTGTGAGTTTTCTATTGAATGACAATTCACGCATTAGGTGTAAATGACAATTTGCGCATTAGGCTTGATATAGGTGTTATCAGCAGAGTTTGTAATGGATAGCCATTGTCCCCTAACAGAAGATTTCTCCCCCGCGGAATATTACAGGAACTATTGGCCAATATAAAGTCATAGCTTGATCCAGGATAATTGCGAATGTGTGACTTTACACGTAGCCTATAGCATCGCACAACACCTAGAAGTTGATGGAGTGGGCTTCACATATAGAACAGTGTTCTCTGATGGGGCAGAATCCCAGGAAACCCAAAGTTTGCCATCAACTCCTGTTTTACCCGTTCTTGGCTGACAGGTGCGATAGAGACAAGGGTTGTCACAATATCCCATTTTCATATCGTCGATACGCCTTTAAGAAATATTGTGATATTCAATATTATCGTTCATATTTTTTTAAACTCAATTGCTCACTGTTTGGGGGTACAGGCCTGGTCTTTCCCCAATTTTACTTTAGTTTTCCTCTGTAAAGCATCTAGGTGACAGTGTCTCTGGAGAAAGTACTATACAAATAAAATTTTATTGAATTGAAACATGTCAAAATTAAGTGAACACCTTACCATGTCTGGTTCCCAAAGCGACTCGCACATGCCGTACATCTGTTCAGAGCATGTTCCGCTCACCACAAAGTCCTCTGTCACCATAGGACAGCCAATCAGGTCCAGAGAGCAGATAAATGGCTCAAAAGTCTTAGGATCAAGACCAGCAATCACAGGTTCAATGTAGTATGGTCCAAACCTGAAGGGAAGGAGGAAACAAAGAAAAGGAGGATGGAAACAGAAAGCAGTATACTATGAGGTAATTTAGAATACAAGGGAGATATGAGAGTGGAGAAAAAATAAATCATGAAATAAAGTAGAGAGGGGAGAGTTAGGTTTCATGGGAACTATGATATACAGTGCAATAATGAGTTAGACTGACCTTCTCTCGTAGAGTAGGTTGGACACCATACTCATGAAGGTCTTGGGCTTGATTTGACGGCCCTCCTTTAATTCATACAAGTTCAGGCGGAATTTAAGACGCTGGGACCTGAGAGACAAACAAAAAAAATAGATCACTCCAACAAAGTGACACCAGCATGAAGGTGGTCGATGACTATAAAATGCAACAGACAAGGCAAAACTGAACTCATTCTTGGAGTAGTCAATCGGATTCGTTTTCAAAAATAAATTGCGAAGTATTCCAGTATTCTAGGGCACACTGTATTGACATAAGCCCCAGAATACTGCCGTTTTTCGGTTAAGACTTTGCGCGTATATACACAGTTGCCGTACTTCAGTAGAAAGTAGTTTAAAAAAAACAATTAAAAAAATAAAATAAATGCACAAGGTCTGTGGATGTTCGTGAGTAACCGTGTCATTATATTTGGAAAAAGATGCTGTTGACTCAAATGTACATTTAATTTTATTTTTTTAAAATTTGTTTCTGATTTTTTCCCATTTTTCTCCCAATTTAGTAGCCAATTGAATCCCTATTCTAATTCAATTCCCCCCATGTAGCAACCGCTAGAGAACCACCGCTATACAACCCTGTCAGCCGGTAGTAGGAAGGAGGGCGCCACGTCCTCTACAGGGCGCGACTCCTCGAGCTCCTGACCGTGATTCCAACTCGCCCAGGGCCTTCTGTGCGCAGCGATTCTCTCCGAGCCCCTCCCCCCACCCGGAAGCAGCCGCCAATTGCCGCTCCCACAGGGCACCGGCCATGCTCGGAACTGGCAGGTCCGGGGCGCGAACCCCGATCCTCGGAGTACAAATGCACTGACTGAAAGTCAGCGCTCTTACCGTTGTACTACCGCGGTGGCCCTCAAATGTAAATTTTTGCCACTTTGAGCATCACAAACTTTGCACCCGCTGAGGTCTGTTCTGTAAGGGTGATATAACAATGAGCTAGATAGCACTCCAGGGGCCACATGTATAAACAGTGCTGAGCAGTAAAATGCCCTCAGTAAGCGAGTTTCCACGCAGAAATTCAGATGTATAATATAACATAGAATATGCGTACCACTGCACACAACGGACACGATACGTACGCAATGTGAGATATGGCGACACCGTGACAGAAAGGCAGAGCTAGAAAATACAAAACTTTTTTAAAGCAGATTTCTGACTTTCACCCTGAGCATTCTTTTACGCATTCTTTTACTCAGAGCTTTATACATGTGGCTCCAGGAATGTAGAAACGTATCAACGTAATCATTGGGTGAACTGCCCCTTTAAGATTGTGGATTTTATGTTTGTCTAATTGACATCTGGAACAATTTCAAATGCTGAATCGACAGCTTCGTTTACAGTCATGTTGGTAGCTGTCTGCTCAAAATCAAGTGCAATATGAAACCCTTGTGCTTGTCCCAACAAACCTCCAACTAACCAGGACTCAAAGTCCTGTTTAAGGTGTCCTTCCCTTCTCATCTACTTCCTCCTATTTTATAAATGCTACTGCTTCAGTTGGCAGACCTTTGTCAGAGCTGTTAATTCAATGAAGGTATGTTGACCGAAACACCAGCACTTTTCAATTGAATTTCATTTTTGAGTGAACTGCCCCTTTTAAGTTAAATTGTACTGTACAGGTCATGTCATGCGACAGTAGACGGACGACTCAGGCGTCCGCTATCAACGTGATTTTCAACACAACCTGCTCACCCTTCGTATATTTTGGCAGTCGTGTCTTTATATTTGCTTATTTATGCCGCGTCCGCCAACTTTTAACGTATATTTCTAGATCATTATGCAATGTACCGTAAATTCCGGACTATTGAGCGCACCTGAATAAAAGCCGCACCAACGAAATTTAGTACATATATAGGCCGCACTTGTCTATAAGCCGCAGGTGTCCACGTTGTAACATGAGATATTTACGTACACAGAAAGATGATACACAGTAGGGATGTGCGCGTTTAGTCGACTAGACGATTCAACGTTGCTACCCTCGCTAGTCGGCACCAGAAATACTAGTCGGTTAAACTTATTATTTTATTAATGTACACATTTAAATGACATATTGACATAATTTGCACTGAAATGTCATGTTTTCCTGGTTAAATGTTGCTTTATAAAAAAAACGAGCATCCGTTACTATGTTAACAACGCAGGATTAAAAAAAAAAAAAAAAAAACTTTTAAACGAAGGAAAAAAACAAAACGGATTAGCCTGTTCGCCCTGCAAGTTAAACCAGCGAGGTGGAAAAAGTAAGTAGCCCTATCGCGTTGTTGAATAGCCCAATAAAACGAATCTAATGTCGATCAGTAGGCCTACGTAATTGTTATTTTTTTGTGGGCCTATTATTGGTAGTTTTTCTGATGACCGATTATTATTTTTTACTGTATTTGCTATGCGATCGCGATCGCGTTCACCCAATGCAAATACCGTTGTAATAATCAGGCACGTTTCCTAAAAATGTTTTGCAGCAGCTCTATTTCCTTCTTCGACAGCCAGATCGATTGCCTTTAACTTAAAAGCTGCATCATATGCATTTCTTCGTGTGTTTTCCATGATGAGGGTGTGTGCATGATGCGCAAAACGGCTGTTCAAAACACAATCAAACTAGCGTCTTCCTCGGCGCATTATCTCTGTCTGTCTCGCTCTTGCGCTTCCTGCTAGAGCGCCCCCCTGGAGGCCGTTAGCTCGTAAAAATCTATAGATTAGCCGCACCGTTGTATTGGCCGCAGGGTTCAAAGTGTGTGAAAAAAGTAGCGGCTTATAGTCCGGAAATTACGGTAATTGCAAATATCCAAAATGGTAAATGGTTTATGCAAATATGCAATCCCTTTACAATGGATGAATGGGAAGTGGTTTTGGCAATGGTGGTTTTATGCCAATTCTATGCAAATACACAAATTATGCAATAATCCATTGTGCAATTAAGTGGATTGTACTGTACTCCAGTATTTTACCTCTCTCCCTGGCTGTTTAATGTGTCTCACAACTGCTAATCCACATTACCTTTGACAAAGACACTTACACAGTCTGCACATCAGTGGCAAGGCCAGCTAAGCCAATGCAGAGGCGATCTCCCATGGAGAAGATCTTCTGAAAGTCAGTGGTCACCATCTGTGCCTGAATCCCAAAGCGTCGATCAGAAGCTATTGCCACGCAGTCCTTGCCAAGCATCGCCATCACCGCTCCTCCATTATATGACATAATCGACTGAATAAAGGAGAGAGGAAAGGGTATTCAAAATGACCATTTAAAGGGTTTTATTATTAAATGGCCCACATGACGTATGAATAGTTCAGTACACGATGAACACAAACATATTCAACTTCTGTACATTTGTTTAGCCTACATTCTCAGCTATGAGGCATAACACGGTGCATAACAAGCTAGGGCTGGGAGATATGCTACTAAAAACTATTTTTGTTAATTCAAAAAATGTTTAAACCCACAAGAACGTCTTCATGTATTCATAATAGTTCCGTAAAAAACATGTTTTTACCACACCGAAAATTGTTAAGTGGGAATTAAGTAACCAGAGATGTGGAGTAATATTACTTCCGCCGGTTTTTTTTATAAACAAAACAAAAAAAGAAAAACAAAAAAGTTTTTTGTTTGACAACTACAACTTACAAGAGAGCTTATGGTTACATTTCTCATTCAATTTTGTAGAAGTATTAAGAGGGGATATACAGGTGCAGCTCAAAAAATTTGAATATCATGAAAAAGTTCAATATTTTTTGTCACTCATTTCAGAAAGTGAAACTCATATATTATATAGATTCATTACACAGTGAAATATTTCAAGCCTTTATTTCTTGTAATTTTGATGATTATGGCTTACAGCTAATGAAACCCCAAATTCAGTCTCTCAGAAAATTTTAATATTTTGCTTTAACATATTTTTAAAGTATCATATTTAATATTTGGTCGCATATCCTTTGCATGCTGTTACTTCCTGAAGTCTGTGACCAATAAATGTAATTTATTTCAATAAAATTATAAATGTGCTTAGGATGATTTACCGGACATTATGACCGGCAAGATTTAAATTTGTCGGACTTTGACAGTTTTTGCCGGTAAAAAAACTGATAATTACCGGATAACGGAAACCCTGATCCAGATAACCTATTAGTGACTTTTGTCACCTTTAGGATTCCATATAGTCGGAAATTGACAGTGGGCGGACTCGTTCTGCAAGCGGGAGGCCTCCAGACAACGACCAAATGGGCATGTTCTGTCATCGTTTTTCACAAAACCACACCATAGCCCGTCATGGTCAAAACGACTCCACCCAATACGCCGGGTCGCAATGCACATGGCTCTTACAAAGACTGAAAAGAGGTCATTTCATTAGCTATGGATGAATCCAGCTGAAGCACACGCACTGATAAATATTCGGCATAACCCAGCCCGTTTTCAACCGGCGCAGGGCGCTGTGAGGTCCCCGCCTCCGGTCCGAAAATAGCGCAATTCAGTAGCCACGCCCAGTACGCTATCCGCTACGCCATTGACTGACGGCTTGCCACATGACAGGCACTTGCCGGAAAATAGATTAGAGTCCGAAATTAACATCCACCAAACGCGAGTAAATTTTCCATACATTTCGTGGTGTCAACAGCCACTGGCGGGTGTATTAAAAACCAACTAAAAAATTAGAAGACAACATTGTAAGGTTAGCACTTTTTCCTTTGTATCAACCTAGAAAATAACGCAACACATCCCAGCTTTATCCTCAAGGGGCTCCGTAGGAAACTACATGAGTTTCTCTCTCTCTGTCCCAGATTGCACAAGCATTTTTAAGGAGAAATTGCACATTGATGACAACGGGAAAACAGTTGTCTCCAGTATGACAAATAACATTAAATAATGTCAATGTTCTGCTCCCAGTGCCGTTTATACTCCACAGAAAATGCCCGCAATAATCCGCTTCTTATGAACGCAGTGGTGAGTATATAATGGACATTGTATGACAGTTTGGTACATACAATGCCATATCATCATGAGGGTGACTGAAAGATCCTGAAGTTGGGGCAGGTAATGGCTTCAGGCAGTCTTTCTGGACCAGCCAGAGAAAGGAAGGAAAGGAAAACCCTCTCTCTTGATAACATAGAGAGTGGATGTAATTCCTTTCTTACCAAAATCAATGAAGTCATAAATTCTTTTACCAGAAGGGGGTGCCAAAAGGCAAAGAAAGGAAATATACTACCCTGGTTAGACCAGGCTTGTAGAGAGTTAATGAGGTCTAGAGACCAACTGCTCAAACAAAGCCTAAGGTCCGGTCTGACTATTGACAGGCAGAAATTTACTCATGCACGAAATAAGGTAATACAAACTTTGAGGAAGGCCAAGGCTAGTTTTTTCATTAATATCATTGAGGGTGCAAAGGGTAATGGGAAAAAGATTTGGCAAATTATGAATAAATTAATCAACAAGCAGAATAAGCAGGAGAATAATGTTCTAGAATTAAAAATTGATAATGTTTTGGTGAAAGACCCCTCAATTCTGGCTGGCACTTTAAATAATTTCTTTTTAAACAGTGTTTCTGAAATAACTAGATTTTTTAATCCATCCAGTATTTTACCTATCCCAATTAATGATGAACAACCTATTCTCAAGTTAGAAGAAATAACAGAGGCGGAAGTAACTAAAATTATCAGAGCACTAAAATGCTCTAAAGCAAAGGATGTATACGGGCTTGATACAAATTTTGTAAAAACACACTTAGACTCCCTTCTACAACCGATCACACATCTGGTAAACCTGTCAATAAGACAAAGGGAAGTTCCATCAGCCTGGAAGGTGGCCACGGTAACTCCAATTTTTAAATCCGGTACTAAAACAGAGATGGCCAATTATAGGCCTATCAGCATCCTTCCAATTATTTCGAAGGTTGCTGAGAAGTGGGTAGCAAAGCAAATAAGCAAACATCTTGATAGAGGCTACACCCCACTGCATCCTATGCAGTTTGGGTTCCGTGCCCACCATTCTACTGAAACAGCTAACTGTGTTTTTATTGAAAAGGTAAAATGTTTGTTAGATAGAAACCCCTGTGTAGGTGCTGTATTTTTAGACCTGAAAAAGGCATTTGACACCGTTAACCATCAAATTCTCTTATCAAAGCTCACTTATTTTAATTTCTCTACAGAAACTATACAGTGGTTACAATCGTACCTGACAGATAGAAAACAATGTGTCAATGTTGACGGTGTCAAATCCCCTTATCTTAATAGTCCGGTCGGAGTCCCACAAGGATCGATCCTTGGGCCAATTTTATTCTCTTTGTATATTAATGACTTACCAGATGTGTGTCCAAATATTAATGTACAAATGTATGCTGATGATGCTGTTCTTTTTATACATGGCAAGAATACTGAGGAGACCTCATCTGTCCTCACATCTGCTTTGACTAAAGTTCAAGACTGGCTTAGTAACGCATGTCTTATGTTAAACACAAAAAAAACTGTTTGCATGGCCTTTTCCAAAAGACCAGTAAAGGTGAAACAGTCTGGTGTGTTCCTAGGGAGGGAGGAACTTGAACTGGTAACACAGTTCAAGTACCTTGGGGTCACATTGGACTCATCACTCATATTCAAAAAACATGTCAAAAAGGTGTCCAATACGATTAAATTTAATCTACAAAATTTTAAACAAATCAGGCCATTTTTGACATTTGATGCTGCCAAAACGTACTTGCATTGCATGATTTTATCTCACATTGAATACTGTTTCACAAACTGGTCATTTGCAGGTATCACAATACTCAAACCTATAGAACAGCTCTTTAAGAGAGCTATTAAGGTACTTGACAGAAAGCCACATTCACATCATCACTGCAACATCTTGGCAAAATATAGTTTTTAAAGTTTTGACAATTTTAAGATTTTTAAACATGTGTGTTTTATTTATAAGTCCTTACATGGATTATGCCCGCCTCCCCTAGGGGAATTCATTAAAAAAAGGACTGACAATAAAACAGGTACTCGATCGGCCTCCAGAGGGGACTGTGAGGTACAATATAGACGCACGACTTTTGGTCAAAATGTGCTGTCAATTAAAGGAAGTATGAGTTGGAACAACCTTCCAACCTCAATAAGGGAATGTCCTACCTTTGCAACGTTTAAAAATAGTCTCAAACAATGGCTTAAGGACAATCAAATATGTGATCATTTTTAACCAGACTTATGTTTAGGCATATTTTATTATTTCTTAATTTATTTTAACTTTTTAATGTTTTAGCTTAATTTGTAATTTGGATTTTTGTTTTGTTATTGTATTACATTGTTTTATGTTAAGGGACTACGGATGGAAATTAGCATCCCTGCTATAATCCGGCATGTTTACATACTGTATGTATGTTCATTAATGTGCATTGTCCCTTCCAAATAAACAAATCAATCAAAAAGGAGGGGGCGGGACTACGGAGATCTATGACGGGCTAGCTACGATGACATCGCGTTCACAGCTGGGACCCGCCCAACCTTGAAACGGCACTACATATGACGTAAAGGTACCTCCAAAGAGGTACTCTGATATCACGATTGGGGCGGGTGCAGTGTGGGGAGCAGAAAGGACATTTCAACCGTTAGAGGGCAGCACAAAGACGCTTTTCTACCCGTTTCCTATGATATACAATATTATTTCAGAATTGTTGAAATAACGGGAGTGGATGAATACGTTTCATTATAAAGTAGGCATACAAACACGTTTACAGCTTTAAAAAAAATAACAAAAAAGTGATCTAGCTAAGAGTGCTTCATGTCCCCTTTAAGAATGGATTATCTACCAGGGCCTAGTCACTGGCTTCACACTGCTAACGTTAGTGTTAGCGCACTTGCTCACGGTTAGATAATGTTAACATTAGCTTAGTGTACATCAGGAAAAGAAACGAGCGCAATCAGGTGTTTAAAAATGAGCATTAGAGTGCTAGCATGTAAAACGTTAGAGAGGCTGATGGCAACGACGAAAATAGCAGCGAAAGTTATTTGGCCGGCTAACGGCGTTACCTACGTTAGCTAACTATGTTTAACGTTGTTGAGTTAGCTATTGCAAGCTTGCTGTACGGTTACAGAGTAGATTGATGTTCGCAGGGTAGTACGCGTGTCATAATCACTCTTCTCGTTTGCGTTAACGTTACCGAAATCATATAATGTTACACAATTACCGCCTTTGCAGTTTATCATTAAATACAAAGAAGAGTAGCTAACTAACCTAGCGAGCTAAGGAGTACGACTTCAAATTGTGAGAACACGTGAACTTCGCAATGGGTATGTGGCTCCCTAGTTTAGTTGAAGGAGTAACGTTAGGGATGTACTGTGTGGTTCATGGGCCATCATTACCTTAGCAAACATCAATCTTGAGACAGAGAATTTGTGCTAATACTTGACGATTTGTGTTGACAACCAATAAAAAAAATTTTTTAAAAACATCCCAACGACGAACTAGGCAATATATTAACAGCGACCTGGAATGTGTACTCACCATTGTGAACAATTTTGTCTGTCGTGTTGTATCTATTCGGATTACAAGACACAGTGACTACACACTTTTTTCTAACTTGATAGCCGTCTTCTTCTTCTTCTTCTTCTTTTATTTTATGGCGGTTGGCAAACAACTTTAGTGGTGCATTTACCGCCACCCACTGGTCTGGAGTGTGGACTGGGAATCATTAATACCCTTGCTTAATAAATAAAATAAAATTCTAAAATACCAATAATAAAATTTAAGTTCATATTAATAATCAAAACTCATATTCTATTTATTAAGCCTGTTGAATGTAAATACTCCAACAGAATTGTAATACATGTATCCCCTGTTGATTGTTTCAATATTCTGTATATATTAAGTTGTGTCCCCACTTCATGTAGCTTGGTTTTTAGTCTCTCTCTCTGTCTGACATATTTTATGCAGCTGTACACTACATGATTTACTGTTTCTTGTTCCCCACAAAATTCACATCTGCCATCTCCATGTTTGTTTATCAGGAAAAGTGTACTATTTAGACCTGTGTGTCCTAACCTTAACCTTGTGATAACCCTGTCTTCCTTCCTATTTCCCCGTTCAGATTGTGTATTTCCAACCAATGGTTTTATTCTAAATAAATGCCGACCTTTACTTTCCCTGGTCCATTCCTCTTGCCATCTCTTTTTAATTTCATTTTTAATGACCCCTTTTACCTCTGCTTTACTGATTTTAACATCTATCTGTATATGGTCTGCCTTTAATGCATTTTTTGCAATTCTATCTGCTTCCTCGTTCCCTTTAACTCCCACATGAGCAGGTACCCATACAAATCTAACACTTATTCTTAATCTTTGTATTCTGAATAGTGTCTGAAGAATTTCAAATAAAATGTCCTGTCTGCTACTGGAATTAAAAGACTCCAAACTCATTAAAACTGCATACGAGTCTGAGCAGATGACCACCCTTTCTGGTTGAGCTTCTTCTACCCATTGTAATGCTATTACCATAGCCATCATTTCGCTTGTAAATACAGATAAGTCATTGGGTAATCTTTTTCCCTCCTTAATGCCTAACTCTGGGATGACAAAAGCAGCTGAAACTCTTCCTGAATTTGGATCTTTTGATCCATCTGTATATATTCTTAAAAATCCATAAAACCAATTGCTAATATGTTCATTCACTATTCCATCATACTTATTCCCCTTCTGTTCATCTCTTTTTTTGTTATGTAGCTCAAAATTTACCATTGGTTGTGGCAATAACCAAGGAGGTATAGCTGGAAGAACTACTGTTGGGCTGTATTTCTTATTTAAAATCCCCATCTCGCTTGCCTTCTCCTTCGCATTCCACCCAAAACTTTTGGTGTTCCCTTTTTCATGCTCCCAACATGGTTCTATAACATTTTTTGTTGGGTGATCTTTTTTGTGACCTTGCAGATTCGCCCAATATGTCATCATTAGCTGTTGCCTTCTCAGTGTTAATGACATTTCCCCCATCTCCACTTGCAAGGCTGACACTGAAGTACTTTTAAATGCTCCACAACATATTCTAAGTGCTTGTGCTTGAATTACTTCTAATTTTTTGAGTAAGGTTTTTGAGGCTGACCCATATGCCACACATCCATAATCGAGCACTGATCTTATTAGTCCCGTATATATTGTTTTTAGAGATGTCCTATCTGCTCCCCATTCCTTACCAACCAAACATCTCATTACATTCACTACTTTTTTACACTTTGTTATGACCTTATCAATATGAGTATTCCATGTGAGCCTCGTATCGAACCACATACCTAAAAATCGAACCACATTCACCCTCTCCAATTCTCTTCCGTACAATTTCACTTTAATTTCTTCCTGAATATTTTTGCGTGTGAAAAAGGCAATTTTTGTTTTTTCCACAGAGAACTTAAATCCCCACTCCAAGGACCATTGCTCCACTATTTTAATAGCCTCTTGTAGTTTTTTCACTATATGATTTACATTCCTTCCTCTCTTCCATATAGCCCCATCATCCGCAAATAATGATCTCCCTATCCCTTGTTCCACCTTCGAGTACACATCATCAATCATTATTGAAAATAAAAGGGGACTAATAACACTTCCCTGTGGGGTTCCATTATCCACCAGAAAGCAAGACGAATACTTTCTTCCCACTCTCACTTGAATTGACCGACCTACAAGAAAGTCCTTAATCCAGTTATACATCCTTCCTACGATTCCTAATCTATTAATTTTAATTAGCAACCCATCCTTCCACATTAAATCATATGCTTTCTCTACGTCGAAAAACACCGCTACTACTACCACCTCCTTATTTATTTGTGCTTTTCTAATTTCTGATTCTAGACATAAAACTGGATCCATGGTACCTCTCCCTTTCCTAAACCCACTTTGACTATTTGACCTGAGATTTCTTATTTCTAGATTGTATGTTAGTCTCTCGGTAATCATACGTTCCATTATTTTACATAAATGAGATGTAAGAGCTATTGGTCTGTAATTTGTAGGTTTTGTGGGATCCTTTCCTGGTTTCCTGATTGGGACTACCACTGCCTGTTTCCAACTTCCTGGCAATCTACCCTCCTGCCATACTTTATTAAATAGTTCTAATACAACTTCCAAAGCTGTATCTGTTAGATGCTCTAACATAATATAACACACTTGATCTTTTCCGGGAGATGTTAATCCAGATTTGCCAATTGCCCTTTTCATCTCTTCTAATGAGAAAATTACATTTATGCTTGTGTCATTGTTTTCATTTCTCCAATCCACCATTTCTAAATTCTCTTCCTTTGTTTTTTCTCTTCTTTGCCTTGCCTCTTCTGACATGTTAACAGAACTATGTACTTTAACTAAAGCTTTAACTAACATGTCTGCCTTTTCTTCATTTTCTACTGCTAATATTCCATCACTTTCTAACACAGGATACCCCCATTCTTTCCTCACTCCACTCATCTTTTTTATCGTTCCCCACACCTCTTCTATTGGTGTGCTTCTCCCAAGTGTATTGCAATAATTTCTCCAATATTTCCTTTTTTCTTCTTTAATGGTTTTCCGAACCATTGCTTGGCACCTTTTATAATTTATTAGTTTCTGGAAGTTGTGAGTCCTTTTTAATTCCATAAAAGCCCTATTTCGATTTTTCACAGCCACAGAACACTCCTGTGTCCACCAGGGCACCAATTTTCTTCTTCCCTTACCAGACTTCTTTTTAATGCCCTGATTCGCAGCTCCTATTATAGCTGCTGTAATTTTTTCATTAAAAGTGTCTACATTCAATTCTTTGTCTATCACCACTAATCTTTCTTCACATATTCCTTGAAATTTTCCCCACTCAGCCTTTCCAAAAACCCACCTTTCCATCTTATCATCTGGTACCACATTATTCTCCATACCGACTTGACATACTATTGGATAGTGATCACTTCCAACTGTTGAGTGATTCCACACCTCCCATGTACATAATCCTGCCAGTGACTGTGAGGCTAAAGTTAGGTCTAATACAGACTCTTTCCCTGTACTATGATTTATTCTTGTGCTGCTTCCATCATTCAAACACACAAAGCCTTTAGCTTCCATTAATTCCTCAACTATTAACCCATTGTGATCTGTTTTTTCCCCTCCCCACACAGTATTATGCGCATTAAAATCCCCACACCAAATAACCCTTCTTTTGTCAAGTCCTTCAATTATCTCCAAAGTGTCTAGTACCAGTTTTTGACAAGGATTATAAAAATTTACAATAATTAAACTGCTGTTCTTTAGCCAAACCTCAACAACCACATATTCCAGATCCTTCCCTATTGCTATCGCTCTATATGGAATTCCCTCTCTCACAAATGTAGCACACCCTCCCCCACTACCACTTTCCCTATCCCTCCGTACACTACCATATCCTTGTATAATAAAATCCAGTGAAGGCCTAAGCCATGTCTCCTCAATGCATAATACATCTGGCTTATTCTGTAGTTCATTAACATATCCTTTAAATTCTTGTCCATTTGCTATTAGACTTCTTGCATTCCACTGAAGTATAAAAATAATTACTCTAATTCCTGTGAACATACTTCTTTATTCAACTGCTCTTGTCTTTTCAACTCCTCTTGGACAGCTTTACCAGATATCCCTTGAATATCCAGGTACCTTGCTGCGCTCTTCACTATTATTTCAATTTTTTCCGATCTCCCTTTTGCTTGAAATGTACAGTTAATCACGTCTGCCATAAAGTACACAAATTTCTCCTTCTTTACTAAAAGTATATTTTCATCAACCCTTCTACTCTCTAACACACTTTGTTTGGCTGTCGGACCTTTCTGTATTGTTTCTCTTTCTTCCCTTCTCTCAATTATCTTCTCTTTCTGAACCAACTTAACTGCATCTGCATATGAAATGTCTTTTTGTACCCTAATTTTCTGCACTTCCATTGCCTTCTTTCTAACAACACAGCCTCCATATACCACACGATGTGCTCCATCACAGTTTGCACATTTCTGTTCTGCCCCTTCCTCACACTTCCCATAATCATGTTCTCCTCCACACCTACCGCACCTCTGTCTTCCTCTACATGCAGCTGCAATATGCCCATACTTTTGACATTTATAGCATCTAAGAGGAGGTGGTACATATGCTCTTACATAGTAGCTCATGTATCCTGCTGTTACTCTCTCTGGCAAAACTTTATCTTGAAATTCCAGCAATACTGACAAACTATCCGTCTTTTCTCCTCCTCTTCTTGCTTGTAAACGCTTAATGTTTGTCACCTTACCTCCTTTTAGATTTAACTTCAGCTCCTCCAAGTTTTCTTCAATTGGAATGCCATATATCACACCCCTCACAAGTGGGCCTCCACCTGTATTCCTCACTTTCTCCACCATTTTTTTACACACTTCTTTTAACTTAAAAGCTTTGCCTATCTGCTCCTTATTTTTACACTTCACTAATAATCCTCCATCGGCCATCACCTTTGCCATCACAATGTCACCTATTTTCTCTTTTAGTCCTTTGGTCAAAGCAAATGGGCTTACTTTCCTAATATCATGCCCTTCCTTGAATTTTATAATTATTTTGAATCCCTGATCCTCATCAACCTTCCTCCTAACTGCCCTAGAATATTCCCCTCTATCACCAGAGCTATCACTGTTGCTATTATTACTCCTAGTTCTTTTCCTTTCCACTTTATTCCATTTATTTGTGTCCATACTCTCCTCTGAATCCCCCTCCTCCCTCCCCTCCCTAACCCCTGGCATCCCCAGTCCAGTCACAGACCAGTTTATGCACAATCCGCCAAATTATTATTATTTTCCTTATTATATTTGTTATTTTGTACAGAACTCCCGCCGAAAATCCGGGAACCTTTCCTATTATTATTTTTTATTTCTACACTGCTAACCCCGGCCGGAAAACCCAAGCCAGGATGCGCAAGTGCTTCTCTAATTCCTATTTCCTCCAAAACAAACCAAACAAAACAATCAAACAGCAAAGAAAATTTTTCAAAAAACGCGCGACCATTCCAGCATCCGCATCCGCTTCCGCTATCAAACTCCGACCTCTTGATAGCCGTCTTCTTCTTCTTCTTCTTTTTGTTTAATGGCGGATTGCATTATTTTACTTTGAAGGTGCATACCGCCACCTACTGTACCGGAGTATGCAGTCATGATTTATTTAATACAACATACAGAATGGAGAATTATTTATTTTTAATCAAATCCCTATACCTTAATACTGTATAACACTACAATCCATATATATTAATACTACATACAATTATATATCTATCTATTTACTATATTCTATTATATAATTTTGTAACTTTCAAAAATTCTATCACAGCCTTCTGGGCATCCATTACCCCCCTTCCATAAATCCCCAATATTCCCTTTAGGCTCCATGCTCTACCTGCCTCTCTAATCCTAATGCAGAGTTGTTCCCTCTCTTCAGTGTACTTATTGCATTCCATGAGTACATGTTCAACATTTTCTGTATTATTTTGATAGCCGTCTCGAGGTATTGGCCAAATATTCTTCTTCTTTAGTGTTTATTGGCGGTTGGCATCCAGCTTAAAGGTGCATTACCGCCACCAACTGGACTGGAGTGTGAAACAAGCGACTATGCAGTAAAAAATAAAATAAAAAAACATTTTAAATAAATAACCAAGCAATAAGTAAATAAATAAATACCCTCTAGATTATTTTAGCTAAATAAGTTTATTTTAGAAACTTATAATGTCACAGTATATTTTGCCTGCTGCTTTCCCCAAGAGACCTGACAATGAAAAGTCGTGATGTTTTGCCTTCCTTAGTGACTGAAAAAGGTGATTTCTCTTGATATAAGTAGTACATGTTTGACTGTTTCTGGTTGGCTACAGTGTGTACATTTTTCCGGTTGGGTGCTTGCCTATTTTATATAATGTATGGTCGAGACCTGTATGACCTATTCTCAGACGAGTTATGATATTTTCTTCTCTTCTTTTCCAGCCCACCATCCTCCCAGCACCAATTTGTCTTTGTATATTGTATAGATGTCTTCCAGTTTCATTATCATCCCAATATTCCTGCCATACTGATATTATGTGCATATGTCCAAATGATTGTCTTCGCTTCAGCTTTGCTTAATGGCACGTGTAGGTCTACATGCTTAATTCTGAGTGTTTGTTTGGCCAGAATATCCATCTTCTCATTTCCCTTCATACCAACATGAGCATGAACCCAAAGAAAGCATGTAGATACACCCTTAAATTTCATCCTGTACACTATAAGGAATATTTAATTAATGATATCTGTGCCAGATCGTAGGCTCATTAGCGCAGAGAAACTGTCAGATGCATTAACGGTGTTACTTATTTCCTTCTCCTCGATCCACTGCAGGGCCACAAATATTGTCAGTAGTTCTGTGGTATATACTGATAAATGGTCTGATACTCTTTTCTTAATGTATGTCTCACTCACAAGGATATATACTGCTGCACCTCCACACCCTGTATCTGGATCTTTGAAGCCATCAGTGAATATAAACACTGAGTCTGAAAATTTCTGATCAAAATATTTCTGGACTATGCGCCATAATGGAAGTTGCTCTGACTTGTCTTTCGATTCCTGCTGTATGTTAAGGTTTACACTGGGAAAGGGGAATAAGCAGGGAGTAACGGAAGAAACTGAAACTGTGGGGCTTGTACTGTAATTGACGTAATCCTATGTTTTCTGCCTTTGAATCACCAATCCACCCAAAGCTTATGTCATTTGTCTCATTATGTTCCCAGCAGTCTGCTAAAACACTCTTGGCAGGATGTGTATCATATTTCCCCTGGAGATTAACCCAGTATGCCAGCATTAACCCAGTACGCCAGCATTAACCCAGTACGCCAGCATTAACCCAGTACGCCAGCATTAACCCAGTACGCCAGCATTAACCCAGTACGCCAGCATTAACCCAGTACGCCAGCATTAACCCAGTACGCCAGCATTAACCCAGTACGCCAGCATTAACCCAGTACGCCAGCATTAACCCAGTACGCCAGCATTAACCCAGTACGCCAGCATTAACCCAGTACGCCAGCATTAACCCAGTACGCCAGCATTAACCCAGTACGCCAGCATTAACCCAGTACGCCAGCATTAACCCAGTACGCCAGCATTAACCCAGTACGCCAGCATTAACCCAGTACGCCAGCATTAACCCAGTACGCCAGCATTAACCCAGTACGCCAGCATTAACCCAGTACGCCAGCATTAACCCAGTACGCCAGCATTAACCCAGTACGCCAGCATTAACCCAGTACGCCAGCATTAACCCAGTACGCCAGCATTAACCCAGTACGCCAGCATTAACCCAGTACGCCAGCATTAACCCAGTACGCCAGCATTAACCCAGTACGCCAGCATTAACCCAGTACGCCAGCATTAACCCAGTACGCCAGCATTAACCCAGTACGCCAGCATTAACCCAGTACGCCAGCATTAACCCAGTACGCCAGCATTAACCCAGTACGCCAGCATTAACCCAGTACGCCAGCATTAACCCAGTACGCCAGCATTAACCCAGTACGCCAGCATTAACCCAGTACGCCAGCATTAACCCAGTACGCCAGCATTAACCCAGTACGCCAGCATTAACCCAGTACGCCAGCATTAACCCAGTATGCCAGCATTAACCCAGTACGCCAGCATTAACCCATTATGCCAGCATTAACTTCATTCTTCTGATCCTTAAAGGCACTTCTCCCATTTCCACCTGCATTGCTGATACTGGAGATGTTTTAAATGATCCACTACAGATTCTCAGGATCTGAGCTTGTAATACATCTAATTTCTTAAGGTTTGATTCCGTTGCTGACATGTAAGCTACACAACCATTAGTCAAAGATAGATCTCATGAGTGCCCAGTATATATTTTGGAAAGATGCTCTTCTTTGCTCCCCACTCCTGACCTGACAAACAACTAAGTATATTGATGACCTTTTTACATTTGATCTTAGTTTTATCCAAATGAACATTCCATGTGAGCTTTTCATCAAACCAAATCCCGAGAAATCTAATAGCTTTTATTTTCTCAAGAGGTTGTTCATACAATTTTGAAGAGATGGGTGTCATTTTATTCCGTCTTGAGAAACAAATTACTTGTGTTTTTGCTACAGATAGTTTAAATCCTCACTTGCTTGCCCATTTTTCCACTTCAACTATTGCAGCTTGCATTTTCTTATTGAGATAAGATACATTGCGGTTTCTTATCCAGAGCCTCATCATCCGCATACAGAGATTTACCTACGTTTGTTCAACCTGAGAGAAGATGTCATTGATCATTATGTTGAATAACAACGGACTACATACACTACCTTGCAGAGTTCCATTCTCCACTGTATATACACTGGATATTCTGCACCTACTTTTACTTGTATTTTCCTGTCAAATAAAAAGTTAATCACCCAATTATTAGGGATGTGCGCGTTTAGTCGACTAGTCGATTAAACGTTGCTACCCTCGCTAGTCGGCACCAGAAATACTAGTCGGTTAAACTTATTATTTTATTAATGAACATATTTAAATTACATATTGACATAATTTGCACTGAAATGTCATGTTTTCCAGGTCAAATGTTGCTTTATAAAAAAGAGAGCATCCGTTAATAATGTTAACAACGCTGGATTAAAAAACCAAAACGCATTAGCCTGTTCGCCCTGCAAGTTAAACCAGCGAGGTGGAAAGAGTAAGTAGGCCTATCGCGTTGTTGAATAGCCCAATAAAACTAATCTAATGTCACGTCGATCAGTAGGCCTAATTGTTTTTTTTTTGTGGGCCTATTATTGGTAGTTTTTCTGATGACCGATTATTATTTTTTACTGTATTTGCTATGCGATCGCGTTCACCCAATGAAAATGCCGTTGTAATAATCAGGCACGTTTCCTAAAAATGTTTTGCTACGTTGAATATTGTTTTCAATAAATGTTATTTGTTCACTTTTATTTAGTGAGGTGTTGTCATGTTTTGTAGGATAATGTGCAATGTTCATAATGCAAGGCGCAAAGTGCCACACATTTCAGCGGCATTTAAAATACGATTTGGTTATTGAAGTATGTGATTAACGGTTTTAAATGGCTCTTATAATATACGCAATATTGTTTCGGACAATGTTTAACCTTATAGATTAAATTGTGCTCAATTTTGACTGTTTTCTGAGTGTTTTCTTACTTTTAGACTAGTCTAAGTTTAAAGTTCCGTTTAACCGTCAGCGAAATTAGTCGTTAGGAACATCCCTAGTTAGGATTACACCAATTTGTCACCCTTCCATTCGGTTTGCATGGGGCACCCCTACCTTTCAGCATCTGATGGACCGGCTATTATGACCTCACACTGCATATGCTGCTGCCTATTCGGATGACATCATCATCCATAGTAACGATTGGCAGAGGCATATGCAGCAATTGCGAGCCATCTTGAAGACTCTGCGAGGGGCGGGGGTCACGGGCAGCAAAACCTGGTAAGCGTGCAATTGGATGGAGGGAAGTACGGTATCTGGGGTTCCCCTTGGGACAGGGACGGGTTATGTCCTTTGGTAGATAAGACCGCAGCAATCTCTGCCTGTCCCCAACCCAAGTCAAAAAAGCAGGTGAAGTCGTTCATGGTGCTAGCTAACTGTTATCGGCGCTTCATTCCAAACTTTTCTAGTCTGGCTAGTCCCTTGACTGATCTAACACGAAAGGGAGCCTCTGATCCAGTCCAGCGGATGGAGCAGTGCTAGGCGGTGTTTATGAAAATTAAAACGTGCTTGTGTGGCAGCCCCCTGTTGATTAGTCCTGATTTCTCTCAGGACTGGAGGCAGTGCTGTTCCAGGAGGCGGGAGAGGCGGGAGAGGCGGAGTGACATCAGCCACAAGCTCAGCCCCAGGGAGAGTCGGTACGGTACCATCGAAAAGAAATGTCTCTCTATAAAATGGGCTGTGCCGACTCTGCTACTACCTCCTTGGGAGGCCCTTTGTCCTTTATTCTGATTATGCCCCCCTCCAGTGACTCCACAGAATGAAGGACACCAACTCCAGGATCACCCGGTGGTATCTGGCACTCCAACTGTTTTGGTTCTGGGTGATCCATCAGCCGGGTTCCGGTAATGGTTGTGCTGATTTCCTCTCTCGGGAGGGGGCGGAATCAGCCAAGCCGAATGCACCTCGGCTGCATTCTGATGGTGGAGGAGTGCGGCAGGGCTCTGTCTGGCAGAGGGAATCGGAAAAAATCTGGGGCCACGCCTACTGGTTAAGTAGGCACACACACCTGGGCAGCATTAATTCATGAGCCGAGGGCTTAAAAGTGCGCTTTCATTCCACAGTGGGTGTCTGAGACGGGGAAACCCATACGTGCAGCAGAGAGAGAGCGAGACCACAGAAAAGCTGAGAGAGAAAAAGCTTTAGTTTATTATTTTTGCCTTGATCCTGTGAGGGTGAGAGGTGAAGATTTGCATTGTTTTTGCTTTTATTTTTTAAATCTCGCTCTCTCAATAAAAGGCCGGTGAAAGCCGGAACTGCTGCATCTCCCTGTGTCCTGATATTCTGTCCCTCCCAGGGGTGTATTGTCACAGTGTGTGACAGTGTTGTTGGCATGTTTTCAGATTCTGGTATTTAGCTAATTGCATTTGTTCAGTATAAACTTTTTTTCAAACTTGTTCTTGTTTTAAAATGCTCCATTTCACGTTCCTATATTTCAGGAAGAGCATTCACACGGGATAAACAATGTCTGCATTTCACTCGAATGTAGCCTACTGATCAAATCCAAAGGATATGATTCCACTTTCCAAAGGATCAAATCCACTTTCACTGGATATGATTGAAACATCATTACTTCCACATTTTTTAGTTTGCAAAGTTATTTTCTGCACATTTGTAAGGCAGGGTGTGCCTACATTTAAAAACATTTGGCATAAGAGCCGCACCCACAAAATTCAATATTCATAATTGTTGGCAAAATTTGCATTCATAATTTCTACCACAACCTCCATAATTCTCGACCCGGAAAGATGCCAAAAAAGACGTGCAAAAAACAACGGGAAATAACTGAGATGCTGAATCACACGGGACTAACCCAGATGACCTTTGTGTTTTGCAGAATATGTAGCCTAATTTGTGGTGGAATTTTTACTTTACAAATTATGGACTCAGCAGATTTGTATGGGTTTAATATCACAGACGACCACTGCAATTATTAGAAATCACACGAGGTCCCCAGGTAATACCTACTAGTCCAGTGCGAATAGGGCACTAGGCTTTATCAATGAAGCATAGTGGGAACGTGCTGTAAGCTGCCAGACATACAACTGTAGGCTAAAAACAAAATATTTCTTCTCATTAATGTTAGGCTATACTCATCGTCAGTATCCAATTTTGCTGGGATGTAGCCTATTGGCCACTTATCCATTTCCCAGTAGGAAACTTAAGACAAATGAGCTAATATTTGAATAGTCAATATTTCAATAGCCTACAGATTTTTAAACATTTTTTATGTCAAAAGCACAAAAAGACCACAATGATTAGCTAAAGCTGTTCTTGTTTTAATAAACAAGTAGTTAGCTAGCACGGCAAGCTTGTAACAAAGAGAATCAAGGGTAACTTATCCACATTTTGGCAATATCTCGTGGAGTGCAGTGAGTCATAATGATGCGCCAAGGTCATGTTTGAATAAAGTAGGCATTTACGTGATTATATGAAACACGGTCAAATGTAAACAGTAAAAAATGTGTTTAAAGTAGTTTTATTTTTTCTATTTATTTCTGCAAATGCAGAATAACATTAATGAATACTAACACTTTGTTCACATAGGCCTAATTGCATTGGAATGTTGCTGCAGCCTACACGTTTCCGCAACTCAGTTTGTGCACCGCTGCACTAGATGGTCACAATGGGAAGCCATTTTACTGGCCCCACAAACTGGCATCCACTCTTCTGCTGTGAACCCAGCCAGTCTCTTACCTGTTGAGGGTGATGGCAAACAGGAGCAATGCTGCTTATCACCTGACTTTCTTCTTCTGACCCAAATTTCTGAAACTCCACTTATTAACACTGATCTATCACTCTGTTGATGGGTCCAGTTACAACAGGCCCCACCCTGGTAGTTTGCATGCCGTTGCTGACATTTCTGGCCAGACTGTGGTGTCTGGCCATCTTCCAAGCCCAAATTTTTCTGAAGCCGCTGAACTTGCCCTGACTTGGGGTTGTGAATTAGGTTCTGGTAAGAACCTTACTGTGTACTGATACTGGATATGGGCGGCAGTGTAGTATAATGGTTAAGGAACTGGACTTGTAACTGAAAGGTTGCAGGTTCGATTCCCAGGTAGGACACTGCCGTTGTACCCTTGAGCAAGGTACTTAACCTGCATTGCTTCAGTATATATCCAGCTGTATGAATGGATAAATGTAATAAGAAGTATGCAAGTCGCTCTGGATAAGAGCGTCTGCTAAATGCCTATAATGTAATGTAATGGATATTCTTTTGGTGTTTATAATTTCATACGTACACTGTAACTGGTCTTTGCTGGGTTTTTGGTCCTCTTCAGGTACCCGGATAAAAAAAAATTAATAAATTCCTCTAATCTACCAGCTAAATTAGTGTCGGGCCTGACTGAATTGGACTTTGCAAAAAAAAAAAATAATAATAATAACTGCATTGTAAAAACATTAACCACTCAGGTTAACATTACAGACTCTGAGGGATGAACAACAGGAGGGTGAAAAGAACTCTAATGAAAAGGGATCTGGATACTGGGTCATGTTGCAGGTATTCCAGTCTGGATTCACAAATCACATAAGTATCTATAGCTTTGCCCACCACCTGAAGATGCCAAACGGAGCCATTCCTCTGAGGTGAAGTGCCCGTTGGATGGCTGAAGAACAGACAACCTTCCCCCTACAAGTTTCAAAGTTTCGGCAGTAGGGACCCCTCAACTGAACTCAGGGTTATGTGGGTGATGTGCTGGCAACTTCTCCCCCCCCAGTATGACCTGGATTACCTGGATCATGCAATAGAAATCTATACCCCTTCTAAGAGCCTGGAATCAGCAACTCTGTGACTCTACCAAAAAGAATCGCATTTCCCTGAAAAACCCGCACATTGGATCACCTCATTTACATGCTATAATGTTGATTTGAGTACTTTAGCAGTCAAATGTCCTAAGGCTCATAACCACAATGCTTCACAGGACCATGTTTCTCATTTAGGAAAGGTATCATTGTGTTGTGCATCTGTGGGTTCCCAGATCTTGTGTTCATGCTAGAAGGTTGATCGTCATCATTCTTAGTTTGTTGTGGTCAAACAGGAGGGACTGTAAGAATGTACTTTTAATATATACACTACCATTCAAAAGTTTGGAATCGCTGAGACATTTTTGTTTTTGAAAAAAATTTATACTTTTATTCACTACGGTAGCAATAAATTGATTTAAAAAAAATACAATCAAGACTTTGACAATGTTAGAAACTACTATTTCCATTTCATTCTATTTCTACTTTAGCAATTGTAGCATTTTTACAGTCCCCCCATTTTAGGGCACCAAAAGTAATGAACATAAATTTTAAATATTGGGTTTGCATGCCATGACTTTCTGATGTCTGTGACCCAACAACATCAAAAGACTCTTGATATCTTATTTTCAGGTACCCTTACAAGTGATGCTATAGCCTCTCTGCATTTGAATGGATGGGAATTGGGCTGTGGGACTACATTAAGCTGTAAATCATACAGGATTAGTATGGAAAACATGGTTGGCTAAACGGCTGGAAGTCATCAAGGGTCTGAGGTATCAAACGAGCCTCAAACCATCACCCTGTTGCCAGATATGCAGTAGATAGGGATGGATCACTTACAGGGTTGTTTCTCTTGACTTATTTTTCCATAGAGTTCAATAGAAAAATGAGTCAGGAGAAACAACCCTTCAAGTGATCCATCCATATCTACTGAATATTTGGCAGCAGAGTGATGGTTTGAGGCTCATTTGATACCTCAGATCCTTGGTGACTTACATCCATTTAGCAAACCATGTGTTCCATACTATTCCCGTGTAATTCACAGCTTAATCTCGTCCCACCCCCCAATTACCAGCGATCCACTCAAATGCAGAGATGTTATCATATTGCTTTTAAGAGTACCTGAAAATAAGATATCAAGAGTATTTTGATGTTGGTGGGTCACAGAAATCAGGTAGTCATGTAATGCAAAGGATATGCAACCAAATATTTTAATTTATATTAATTACTTTTGGTGCCCTAAAATGGATAGAAATAGTAGTTTGATTGTATTTTTTAATCAATTTAATGATACCTTGGTGATTAAAAAGACTTTTGAATGGTACATAGAAGCACAACATTTGGTCTGGGAGCATACAGATGTTGTGTGCTTGTGTATTGGGGAATGTGCAGACGAAGCCTTGATGTCTGACTGGTTCCGGAGATGTCTTGTAACAAAAGTCTGGGAACCAGAGGCTAACACCTCACCCCCCAGGACAACTCAATGAAAATGTACCTGTTAGAACTGTATAAAAGCACAACTAAAATGAGTGTTCCTTGAACATTTTCTATCCTTGCATGTGTTCCACGGCCGGCTGCGTAAATGAAACCTTCCCGTCTTTTTTGTTGCAAACATCGTCCGTCTGTCTCTTCAGTAATACGGAGGCTTTTACATTTTGGATTGACTAACACCTGTTAATCATGATAAGATATTGGAATCACTGAAATATTCTTCGAAAACGAAATTATATTGGTATTTCAGATTTAGTCTTTCTGCATTTCTAACAAACACAGTAGAAAGTAAAAAATAAAAACTTCGAGACTCGCGTTTCATCTTCGCATAGGAGTACTTTCAATTTGAACAATTTCCTGCAAATCTGCCCCCTGTTGTTGACGGTCACTCATTTCACAGTACTGTGACAAATAGCTACTATAGAATTATTATAGGGGGTGAAAAAATGAAGATTCTTATATTTATCTAGACGATAACTAGGCTAAAACAATAGCCTACTATAGTTAATTTCCGTATCCTCTTTTTTTAATGCATTCTGAAAACGACTGCAGTTCAATAAAAAGCTGTGCCATAGCGACTAGGTCTTGAATGGAAAACTATAACTTAATCTTTTGATGAAAACAAGGTTAAATAAGGCCCATCTATTTTTCTTTCATAGATGGAAGCAAATAAAAACATACAAATATGTGTTCACATTGTGGTAAACTAACATCATGTTTGACATTTCTTAAAAACCATGGTTTTCTCCCTAACAATGTGTGTAAGTATTTGTACAGACCCCTCAAATATAGGCCTAATACATAAAAACACCCAGCTGCTGAAAACCAAGGCTTTAGTTTGTGTCATTGAATCACCTACGAGATCTGGCGAGACGGAGGCACCAAGATCACAACTTAAAACAGTGTTTTTCAACCTTTTTTGAGCCACGACACATTTTTTACATAAAAAAAATCCTGAGTCACACCACCAACCAAAAGTGTTACTAATTAAGTGAAGTTAATAGGATAAGATAATTTCCCACGGCACACCTGACGATCTCTCACGGCACACTAGTGTGCCGCGGCACAGTGGTTGAAAATCACTGACTTAAAACACAGAAGGTGGCTCCAAAGAGCGAGCAGAAGAAACCGGAGTGGATAAACAATACCCTTTTAACCAACGTTTAATAACATGAAAAAAGGTGTGACCAGATGTGGAAGCAATCGGGTTTTAAGTTAATCCACTAGCAATTAGCCTACTGAACAATAATAGCAGAACTAAAAAAAAAAAACATGATACTATGTAATATTTTATATCTCCGAAAAAATACAATCAAACTTAACCGGTTATAACAAACTACAGTTAGCTAGTTAATAATGGAGGCAAACTATCTGACGACAGTTAGGTTTGCTCCTGAGAGGGTAAAAAACCCCTCCCTTTCCTTAACAGGAAAAAAATGTGTTCTGTGTCCCGTAAATGCAACAAACTTTCACCCAAGGAGCAATTCAGTCTTACCTTGCTTATAATATGGAACAGGAAATGTGTATCAAGCACGAGCAAATTATGCATATCAGGCACAAGCCTGTTCTATGTTAAGCAGATGAATGAAATGCTGGATGAAGACACACATTTAAAATATTTTAGGATGTGGTTAAGTCATTGAACTGGTCATCACATCTGTCCGTAAAGCTTTTCCACCTGGATTTGTCCGCCAGAACGGACATATTTAGAGTTGCAGAAGCAAGTTAGCCGACATTTGAGAGAGGTTATAATCTTATAAACCGAATCAGACAGATGACAGTACTTTATTTCTTCAGGTAGTTTTTGCCTCCATCCCCCTCCATGTTTATCCCAATACCAGTTAAAACCAAAATAATGAAGTGAAGCAAAAAGAAACCATATCCATGACAACAAATTTCTGAATTCCCCCTGGATGTGTTCCCTCTGACGTAACAAAATAAAAAGTGGGCGACACTGAGAAAGTGTTGAGCGACACTTTATTTCAGTTGAAAATACGTCATTTTTGTCAAGCAATACTTGTCGAAAGCATTGTGGGAAGTATAAATTTGGGTTTAAGCGAGTCACAAGCGGCCCACTAGAGGCACAGTTAGCAGGCCAGTGGCAGCAACAGCCAGCGGTTCACTGGAATCTTCTCTCATTGGCCCGTCGGTGGATTCAGAGCATCTTCAGACAGATGTCTGCTCATTTGCCACTTGCTCATCAGATTAAAGTCAGCAGGCTACTGTTGTAACTTCCACTCATTTTCTCTTATTTATAGCCAACAGTAAATATATTTCTCTACATAGAAACAGATACAAATTGTTACTTTTGTGAAAAGAATTATGTCCCCAGCGACAAAGTTTAACAAAATAGGCAACATTTACGAGGAGCTCCCTGACAGATGCAAATAAGGAGAAGCTATGCTTCTTGTTTTATAATGTGTCACTAATTGACTGGCAGTATTGATAATTAACATCATGTCAACCAATTTTAATTGAATGTTGATAAAATATTCTTTAATAAAAGTTATTTGTTTAACTCATTCATGAGTGTTCTGGAACACTAAGCCTTTATTTTTATCTAATGTTTTAACTTTAGTTTCGGCTAATGTTTTAGTTTATTGGTTCTTTGATTATAGCCTTATGTAATGTCTTCTTTCCATTTCTCTTTCTAACCATCTAAACCAACATCGGGGCGTGGGAATAACACGTCCCTGTCAATTTGTACAAACACGTTTCCACGCCAGTGACAAAGAATATAAAGAAACTGAACACAATCAAGTAGGCAATATAACAAACTAGGCTACTGCTAGTTTGTTACTACTACTACTACTACTGTCTAGTGGTGTAACGGATCGTAGTTGATCCGTGATCCGTACGGATCGCCCCCCACGGTTCGGCACGCATGTGAACCGCGGATTAATTGCAAAATTTAACCATCATAGTGAATTACAGTTTTACTGCCGCTAGTACTTTTTAAAGTAATAATTCCCTAAATCTCGATGCAGAGTTGCAGTGAAAAGACAGATGCGTGCTGTGTTTTACTCTGAAGCGCATTGGACCTATCGCTAAGCCCCGCCCCACTTCGCAGGGGGAGACAGTTTGAGAGCCAGCTCACCCACTGTAATGTAATTTTCACGGATTTAACACATTAAATACTCGTTCATTTTTGGAACCAGAGCTACGAAATCTCTTCCAAATCCGTCAACAAGGCCTGCCGTATGCACTGTAAAAATGTGTGCATGACTATTTTTTTAAAAACGGAGTTTTATGATTACAACTTAGCTCTGGTCCATAGCGTTAGAAGGAGCGTCTCCTCAACGCTATGTTACTTTCCAGTCTGTGCTTCGCCTCGTCAAACAATATGTAATGGAGCCCGGGGTATTTAATTTTGTTATTCATATGGATAAGGCAAGGCTAGTGATGTTAACACCACTGTTCTAATTATTAATTATAACGTTATATATATGGCTAACTAGCCTTGTTGGTACAAGCCTGACCGTCTTGATCCAAGGCTATGGCTAATGTTAACCAAGCCAGACTCACCTAAAGTATAATATTAACGTCAACGTTTACACAGGCTATTTTTTCATTCACTACCATGTTTAAAGGAAGAAGGTATCATGCCTCATATTGCACTTTGATTTAACAATTGAGTATTGAATATTTTATATATTTTAAGATTTTACTTAAACATTGGACATCTTGAATGTTGTTTTCATTTAAGACCATGGGCAAAAGTTCCTTGCTTTAAGTGTTTTACAGAATAAATGGAAAGCAAAGATATACTTGTCTCCCTTTTTTTTTTTTGCTGATCCGAAAAATGATCCGATCCGTGACTCAAAACCGTGATACGATCCGAACCGTGAGTTTTGTGATCCGTTGCACCCCTACTACTGTCCCAGTAACATGAGAAAATTACTCCCCTAGCTTTCAGTCACTCCACGATCGTCTGGTAAATGTTTGAGTCACGGACAGTAGCCTACTATCAATGAGTTTTATAATATCCCTTTCCGGACTTATATTTAATAATTCTCTGATTTCCACTTCTGTCCAGTTATTTCCCATATCTCCTCCAGTGACCATCGTTTTGTTGGTTCCGTTCTTTAATTAGTCCCCCACACCACAGATTTTAGCCTACGCTATTTTTGCCTCAGGATAACTGTTTCTGTTCGAAGCGGTTGATACAAAGTAACTCACATGGACAGCACATTAATACATATTTATACAAATGACCAGTGATTATGTTTATTTTTACATTTGTAAATTTTTACATATCTATAGTTATGCAAGAGCTGATTTTTATGGAAAACTGTTTTCACTATTAGCCTATTACACATCACCAATGTAAGAGTCATGTTAACCAAACTAAGAAGCACTGAAAATAAATAATTCATATTTCCATCAATATTGTTTGACGTTGTTTTAATAGTGAACTGAGCCAGAAGACGTGCTATTTAGTGCCATCTATCATCATTAACAAAAAATTCTGTTCAATAGGTGAAATAGTGTTTTTTAAAATATTTATTTATTTTATTTTTTTATAGAAGTTTGCACATTGACATTTTTTTAATGTCGGCAACACTGCTTAGGCTTAGTGTTCCAGAACACTCTGGCATTGAATGAGTTAAATACCAGCTACGCAAGTAGTATGATCAGGTATGGATCAAAATACTGCACTGCCAGTGAAATTACTCCAGGCATAAATATCTGATATCAGAAAATATCAAAAATAAAAGAAGCATAAATAAACGTTTTTAATATTCTTAGATCTAAGCAACAACGGATTGACTAGAAAGACCACCTGGTTCAAGAGTTTAAAGCCAGCTACGAGGGCCCAAAGGTCCTTAGTTTGTAGGGGAGCACTAGGTACACTTTAGAGATAGGAAGATGGCGAGCATTGTTGGGCTGAATGGCCTGTTCTCGTAATTAAGTTATGTTGTGTTATATTATGTGATGTTGTCCAAAAGTAGATATTTCTAATGATGCCTTGTGAGGAGGAAAAGCGTGCGAGTAGGAAGAAAGGAGCAGAAATTAAATTAAACAGCAAAAAAGTGTGAAGGGGTGCTCGGTCAGCTATCAATTTGTTGAAAGTCTCAGGTATAGTGTCAGGCTCTATACAATTCCAACACAGGCTTTTCATGCATGAATCTTGAAAATTAAATATCCCATCCCCACTCTTTATACACCTCCACCTGCGTGCTCAAAGAGTGGACACTTACAACCGGTCTTACAACGGCTGTGCCATTTCACTACCTGTCCACAGGAGCAAACAATATGATCCTAAGAATTTAACCACCGTTGCTCTGACAAAACAGATACAAGAAGCACACAACTATGTAGGTTTCTCGTTTTCTGTAGGCCATGGTTCTATCGCTTGAAAAGACTGTTACTTATGAATGAATCGCCTTATTGGGATATGGGAAATGTCTTTACAATTCCATTCTGAGATCTCAGCTTCACCACAAGCCTTAATAATGTCACGATCATTAAAAGGCACAGTGAAGTCCGTCAGTCAGGCATCCAAGTTCTGTGATTCCATCTGTGAAAAGCACTGCAGAGCCCTTTCCAAATACATCCATCTCTTCCGACAGAACCTAGAGAAAAGCTGATGCATTGGAAAAGCTGCATGTTGGCATTGGATTATAGAAGTCTAATATGGCCAAATGACACTGAGCTGTAACCCTTTTTCTATTTAGATGGTTGCAGATGACACCAGTCCACCTTGCAAAAAGTCCAGTTTCACAGGAAAGGGCTCATACTAAGACCCATAAGGGAATTTGCACTCATGTTCAGGGAGGCCTTAAAATTCTGCTGGCTCTGATGGACTTTCTGATGGTGGCGCAAATTGGACTTGCTGGAGAAGTGCTTCTCACACTGTGAACAAGAAAAGGGCTTCTCTTTAGTATGGATGCGACGATGACATATGAGTTGAGTGGACACCCGGAAGGCCTTGCCACAGTCTGGGCACTGAAAACGCTTGGGCTCAGTGTGGATACGCCTGTGGTTCTTCAGGGCCATTAGGTTGGAGAACTCCTTTTGGCATGCAGAGCAGAAAAAGCATCCCGTCTTGTGGCTGTTCTTGTGGTTAAGAAGGGAGCCAGCATGACGGTAGGTGCGGCCACAGTGTTCACAGATGTGAACCTTCTCTCCCTTTGCATCTGCACCATGACTATCCTGCTGCCCCTGCAGATCTGATGGATGGCTGTTGTCCAGGCAGGAGAAGGACGGTGCCAACTTTGGAAGCCCATTTGTATCCAGTCCTTGAGCCTGCATTAGCGAAAGGTCTAGTCCTGAACCCCAGCTAAAGTCAGCCCCAATCTCCTCTACGCCCAGTTCGCCCTGCTGTGTTGTACACGGCTGAGTTTGGCTATGCAATTCCTGGTGCTGCCGGAAACTGGCCAAACTGGGGAAGGTGGGTTGACGGGGAGTGCATGAGACAGACTGCTCTTTGCTGTGCACTCGACGGTGGCTGCGCAGGTGTGAAGACACACGGAAAGTCTTGCCGCAGTCAGGGCAGCAGTGGCGTCGCACCTCTGAGTGAATGCGGCGGTGGTTCTTGAGCGCTAACAGGTTGGGGAAAGTCTTTAAGCAAATGTTACAGTGATAGATGCCAGTGGTGTGAGTCTTTTTGTGATTAAGCAGAGAGCCAGCATGGCGGTATGAACGACCACACTGTTCACACCTGGAGAAAAAAAAGAGACCATTAGAAAGCATTCAAATAATTAGAATAATTAGCCTACTTTTAAAAATAATTATTTTACATGTTCCTGCATAAACATACAAACTGCATCATTTTAAAAACCTGTAAAATAAAGTTTTATCATTACACTTTACTCACAAGTCACACAAAACATTTTTAAGATGGTTAGCCAACACCTTTAACTTTGATCCATTTTTCCATGACTTTGCTATTGTTAGGGCTCCTAGGATTCCGTAAAAAAAAAAAAAAAAGCAAATTCCATTTTCCAAAAATGGTTAATTCCGTTATTTGATTCTTTTAACCCATTTTCCGTTTTTTTTTTCTTCCCAATTTTCAACCATTTTTTATTCACAAACGACCATAAAATATGTGTATATAATAATTAAAACTTGTAGTAAGCTAAATGAAGACAAGAAAATAATATATAGGATGCTCTGATCAAGATTTTTCAGGTTGATATCAATTCCTGATTTATTTTATTAGAAATACATTATTAATATTATTATATTACAGTGGTGTCAAACTCATTTTCACCCCGGGCCACATCAGCATTATGGTTGCCCTCAAAGGGCCGGTTGTAACTGTAAGACTATAAATATAACCATTGTTATACATCGATTGTAATTGTTGACGGGGGGGGGGGGGTGCAATCAAGAATTTTTGTTGACGGGGGGGATAGGGGGGTGCAATCACCTTTTTTTTAAACAAACTTCATTTAACGTTTTATTTAACGTATGTACCGCGGGTGTGCGTCCGCGTCTGCGTTAGTCTGTTACATCGTAAAAGTACATCCCCGTTAACCAGCCACGTAGATACACGCGTCAGATAATTAAGTTCTCGCGGGCCACATAAAATGACGTGGCGGGCCGGATTCCGCGTCAGATAATTAAGTTCTCGCGGGCCACATAAAATGACGTGGCGGGCCGGATTCGGAGTTTGACACCTATGTTATATTATAATTATTATTATTATGCTTTATAACATGCAAGAAGAATACTTTATATAGAGATTATATAGAAATTATAGCCTAATGATTAATTACATTACATTACAGGCATTTAGCAGACGCTCTTACCCAGAGCGACTTACACAACTTCTTATTCCATCTTGTAACATTTATCCATTCATACAGCTGGATATATACTGAAGCAATGCAGGTTAAGTACCTCAAGGGTACAACGGCAGTGTCTTACCTGGGAATTAAACCTGCAACCTTTCAGTTACAAGTCCAGTTCCTTAACCATTATACTACACTGCCGTCTACATATACACTATAAATGAAAAAACTAAAATGAACAGTCTAAAAAGATGCATTTCTAAGCTAGCAGTAACAACAAAGCTCTAGAACACCTGAAGTTTTTAAGTCAAGAACATTTTAAAAAGTGTGGATGTGGCTGCATTTGAACATCTTTTAATTCAGGAAAATGAAGAAAAAAAACACGTATCTGGATGTAGCTGAATTTCAACAGCTTTTAATATGCTTTTAGAATGAACCGAACACAACGACAAGCCTTGAGCAAACATTTTTTTCTGCAGTGTGAAATGTCATATTTTCATTTTATTAATTACGTGGTGAGTTTTGGCTCATGGAATGGCGAGATTGAAGGAATTGATTACACAAAGTGACTCAATACGGAGGCGGAACATACGGTCGGTCTGTCTATCGAGTGAAAAAATATATAACTTAGCGGTTCCATTGCTTTCTCTTCAGATTTTATCTGTTCTGAAAAAGTGGCGAGATTAGGCGCAGCTAAGTTAAAGCGAATAGTATTAAATGGATAGTTTGCATGCAAGATGTTGAGATTTTCCTTGGAACGTTTTGTTTTTTATATAGCAGGATTGACGTAGTATTGGCCTATAAACAAAGCATACTGTTAGATTATAGCGAGCACTTTAAATATATAGGTTAAGAGTAGGTTATGGTAATTTCATGGACTGCCGATTGAGTCACATGGAAGGAAAATCAGCTGACGGCTGCATCCCTAATAATATATTTGCATGTTTTTAATAACCAAATAAGAAATCCAATGCTTAATTCTGTAAAGTGCAGATGAAATAACATAAAGTGCTTACATATGATCATAAGACCATAAATTAGCTGAGGCAACAAAAATGCAATAGGGAACATTTGATTTCCTTAAACTTTAAATAAAAAGTCATATAGGTGAGTTTAGTTTTCTGCCAATCAGATGTGTATTCCCACAGTCCCACCCTCCTGGCTTTGTTAACAGGTTTTAACGGCACGCAGTGCGTTGGAAAACATCTGACCAAAAAAACAAAAAAAAATGGAAATTCCACGCAAAAGCCAAGATTGTATACACTTTTGAAGGTCAATTCCACGAAAATGGAATTCTAGGAGCCCTATATTGTATGCAGATGTTTCAGAAAAACAGCAGTGGTTACCCACTTTATGTGTTATCTTTATCAATGAATAACATAGCTGAAACACAACAGAGAAGGGAGATTTAAATACGAAAATGACATAACTTCACCTCCAGTGACACAGCAGTAATGGACTATTACAAGAACTAAAAAAAACTTAGGCATAGCCATTTGCTAGCTTATATACAAAGAAAATAATAAAGATACCTTAATGACTGAATATGAGCAAGTGATTGCATTTGACATTTTGCTTTTGTATTTTAATACAGTTATCCCCTTTTATACAAGTCCTCAAAACACATATTTCAAATGTTTTTGTGTTTTATACAAATAAGTGTAGAGTCAAAGAAGGAATAATAGTTACACTTATCACCATGCCCAGGAAAACTTACGTGAAACACCGCTCTCTGCCTTCTCCCCCGCTTTCAGTGGCCTTCTTCCTGCCTTCCTGGTTCTTCTGACAGCGATGTCTCTTCAGCCCAGACTTACCATGGAAGCTTTTGCCACAAACAGGGCAGTCGATGTGCATTTCCCCCCGAATATGGATCTTTTGGTGGTTGTGAAGGATACTGGCAAGGCGGAACGCCTTGTTACAGGTGGTGCAAACGTGCTTCTTCTTCTGTGTATGAATGCGTGTGTGGTTGCGCAGCGCCATGGGATTTGAGAAGGGCTTGGCACAGAAGGAGCAGTTAAAGTGGCCAGTCTTATGTGTGTTCTTATGATTCAAAAGGCTACCAGCATGACGATAGGTACGACCACAGACGTTGCAGCCAAAGGGACGCTCCTCCTTTACTCCAGGACGTGCACTGACACCAGGTTCTCTGTCATTGGTCACACCATTCAGGGGGCCCTTTGCAGAAGCTGATGCTAGTTGGAATGCACAGGTATGAGATACATGCTCAGCAGTTGAGGTAAAAGTCTGTCTGCATTCCTTACATTTTGTGTCCTGGTCCTCCTTTGCTTGTCTATTACCTTCTCCCCTAACCCCTGTTTTGGGAGCTTTCTGCCTGCGGTGCGAGCGTGCATGGCTAGACAACTGCTTCTGCCCCCGGAAGGCCTTTCCACAGTCTTGGCAGGTGTATTTCTTGACTGCAAAATGGATGCGTAGATGGCTCTTCATAGCCAGTTGGTTGGAGTATGTGCTGTTGCAAACAGAACAATGGTACTCGCCTGTCTTGTGGGAGTTTTTGTGGTTGACAAGGCTCCCTGCATGTCTGTAGGTTCGTCCACACTGGTCACAGGCATAGGGGCGACGGTCATTGCCTCCCTCCTCTGATTTGACCTCAACCTGTGGCTCCACCAAAGTGCCCACTGAAGGGCAGGCTTTTTTGGAGCTGTGGGCTTCCCCACACCTTTTACAAGGGGCAGTGGATCCCCGGCCTCTGGACCTGGAGTTTCTGCTCCAAGAGTTTGACTTCTCATCCATCTTGGAATTTACATTACGGATGTCAGATCCCCCCTTTGATTCGGTCCCATTTGCCTGCACGAGGGTCTGGAGCTGCTGGTTGAGCTCCTGGACTCTAGCTCGGTTTTCTTCATGAATTCTTAGGTGATTCAGGAGTTGTTTCTGGATTTTGAAGGCTTTACCACACTCTTCACACTTGTGCCTACAGAAGAAAATTAGAATGAGGAAATACTGTCAAGAAGAAAATATACAGAACAGTACTTTCATAACTACCAATTTTACATTATTTCTGAAGCCTATATAAGATTTGTTGTCAGTTCTCATGCAAAACACCTAAATAACAAAGGATGAGTGAGCAAGAAAGTGTCAAATGGTCTTCTTGACAATAGGCTCTGACATTGCAAAATCCTGTTTTTTAATTACATTTTTTGCTCTTAATTGTGCATTCCGCTATGTGGGTCTGTGTTCTTTCAAAGTGCAGCGCTGTAGGCGGGAGCAAATTTAGCGAAGTAGACAATCTGTAAATCACGATGTCCAGCTCCCATCGTGATAGCTGTCAATCATTGTCGATATACGATACCATCGCAATAGCTTCGAGCCAGTTGTTATTCAGGGGAGATGTCAACAAAATGTAATCAAATGATGAGGTAACTAACTATATTCTTGGAAGGGTGATGTCAGGATTATTTTAGAATTTTATTTAAAAAAACTAACTAGCTTGCTATAATAAACATTTGTATTTCTATTTTGAACTAACTAGCAAGCTATCATTTAATTTACTTAATTTACAATAATAATAAATAGCTAATGAATGAATGAATGAAACCTATTGCTGCAGAGGGAATTTGTTTTGCACATAATAAGCACAACAAAACATAAGAAAGATGCTGCACGCAAGGCAGATCATTTCACAAAACACAACCTGCTCTGTTTTTAACAATCTCTGGCATTCAATAGCGAGCCAATCAGATTATGTGGCTTTCTTGTCAATAACTACGGTGTGCAAACTTGCTATATAGGCGATTAATAAAACATAATTAAGGGTGGGTGTTTGTCATGGAAAATATTGACTGACGTCATGGAGAAAACTGAAAAAAGCGGCAGAAATCACAGAGCGTCTTATAAAACATATATTTATTTAATTACTTAATAGATTATTAAATTATCATGCGAGTACAATGCATTTATAGGCAGGAGCATTTTATCGCTTCTGTCTATCACGGAAGGTGCTTGCTTTTATAGAGAATATTGTTTGAAACAAATCATGCTCACATTGCATTACTAAAATAATAAAACGGTGTTACCATGTGTTTTTTTTCAGTTGTTTAAAGTTTGATTTGGTACAACATGTTGGAGCCTACATTGCAAGTTTTGAGTCTTTGAAGAAGCAGCAACAGGGGCCGTCAAATATCCGATTAAACAATTGAAAAGAACAGCTTTTGTTGCCATTATTGTCATGTAGCTAGTCCATTTAACAAGCAACCCCCCACCGTCTCACCTGCAACTATACCGACCCATGCATGACACGGTGGACAATAGCCTCCGTCTGTGAGTTCTTTTTTTTTTTTTAAATTCACCACCAAAAAATTGTATTCCGTCATAGCAACAAGATAAACCTGACAATAGCCAGAGCGTATGCCAAAACAGCACTGAAAAGCCCTGCTCACTAAATTGTAAAATAAATAAGTGAAATTATATATTATACTTGTATAATTATACCACGTCATTACACTTGTGTAATTACACCATGTCATACCACTATCAATATCTGCTGTTAAATGAAATAAATATACAATCGTACAATTGGGACGGCAGGTATGCCAGGTACCAAAGTCTAATTTAATTTTCAACTAAAAATGTGTGTACTATTTCTCATACAAGAATGCTATTTGCAAATGCTAAGAAATTGAACAGTATTAACTGTTCACTATTTCACTATTTACTTCAAAAGAAGTGAATGTCACCCAACATGATCTGGTAGCCTAACATTAGACTACTCGCTTCCAACAAAACGTTGACTACAGGTTTGTATTTACGCAGAAGGCTACAGAAACGCATATCCTATTTCTCAGGCACAGACAATACAGTTCGCAATACATTGCCTGGTTAACATCGCGTTGTTGCATTAATGTAAAAAAAATTCTATAAATAACTGTGCCATTGGCTACATGTTTTAATCTCACACAAATGCCAGCAAAAAAATGTGTCTGTGTGGAGCTATGCTGTGCTCTTGCGGTCATGTCTGACTCACTGTGGAAACCAAAGCTTCAACGGCCGATTTATTTATGTCTTCATTAATTTCTTCCCTTCAGCTCTGTTCAGTTTATCCTTTTCACACAACACAATGTGACCATGTGCAATGCAAAGACTGTTTCTTTTAAATAAATTACATTTCTTTGACGTGAGTCAAAAGTCCTGAGGATGGTCTACACCAGTCTAGTGGAAAGCATAATTTCCTACAACATAACATGCTGGTACAGAAATGTATGGGCTAGGAGCAAAAGTAAGCTCACAAAAAAAGTTAATACAACCAGCAAGATTATACAGAACCCCCAAAGACAGCTGGTGGAGCTGTGCACCACACAAACTAGGAGGATAGCAACATTAACCCCTTCGCGCAGATGGCAAATTTGGTCAATTCTCATCTATTTAGGGGGTGCTCTGTTAAAGGCTTTATAACTCCAGGTGTGAGCATCACATAAACTTGATAAATGGCTTAAATGAAACAAGACAGGTGTACCATTTACTATACTATAACTTAGATTTGTCATATAAATAAATGTCAAAATAAAATGCCACAAATGCAATTAAACAGCAAAAAAAAATAAAAAAAAATAAAAAAAATAGTTTTTCTTTAGTTTGCAACAAAATACTGAGAGCTACATAAGGGCAATTCCATAGTAATGTCAACCTGAGCATGAAAAAATAAAGTTACTTATTTCCGAAATAAGCTTTTTTCATATTTAACTATAAAATAAAAAAGATTTCATACTTTCTTAAAAATAAATAAGACCACAAACATTGAACTCTCAAATGAAATAAAACAAAAGGTCAAGGAGTTCTATGTGAGGGATAACATCTCCAGACAGGCACCAGGGATGAGGGATGCTGTGACCATTAGAGAGGGAGGTATGAAGAAAAGGCTGCAGAAACGACATCTTACAATGTCTGTTTTAGAGACGCACCGCTGTTTTAAAGACGAGAATCCTACAAAAGTGATTGGAAAATCTAGGTTTGCAGAGCTACGCCCTCCTCATGTCTTCCGATGCTCAGAGAGTCAGAGACAACGAGAAATGTGTGCACAACATGAGAACACAAACCTGCTCCTGAATTGTGTGCGCCACTATGTGCCAAGGATGTACTGGGGGACATGCTCCATGTTCTGCAGATGACAGCTCCTACAGGCACTGCTTCATCAAGAGACAACAGTGTGCCTCTTTTCAGGAGTAGAAGGCAAATGCTAACAAGGAATCTGTGGTGCTGCAGGTGGATTTTGCAGAAAATGACATTGCACAGCTTACCAAGATGAAATCCAGGCTGCGCACTGGCCTCAGAGGCAGATCACTGTGGTCACATCTGTTGTGTGGACTGATGCAAGCCCGCTGTCATATGTCATTGTGAGGGACAGCTTGGAACATGAGAAGAGGGCTGTGGCAACTTTTTTGAGCAAGATTGTCAAGATATCAAAGAAAATCATCCCCAAACTAAACAGCTGCACATCTTTAGTGATGGGGCTGCATCTCAAATAAAAAACAAATATATTTGGTCAACTACTTTCAAGGAGATGTTCCCAGAAATCAACTGAGTGGCACTTCTTTGCCACAAGCCAAGGCAAGGGGGCAGTAGATGGAATTGGTGGTACAGTTAAACGTGCTGTTAGCACAGCTGTGATCAGCCGGCAGGCGACCTTGGTAAATGATGCAGAATCCTTTACAATCACTGTGAAAAGCTGAAGAGCTGCGCAAATCTGGTTGTGAAGCTGATAACCCCTGTAGGATTCACCCAGCATCATCATCTTGAGGACCAATGGGAAAATGTCCCACCTGTTCCAGGCACTCAGGCCATCCATCATGTAAAGCCTATCTCATGAGGTAAAGTGAGACACAACGCCTACTCATCTACAACAGAATCATCTGTGGACACATTTGTGCAGTGTTCTCAAAAGGTGTCTCCTGCAACTCCAGCACTCCAATCCTTTGGTGACCAGTCCCGGTCCTGCTCCTGCTCCTGCTCCAAAGGCATGAATATTAAAACAGGGGATTGCGTTCTTGTCACCTTCAAGGCCACAAAATCCAGCAGGTAGTTTGTGGGATTAGTGACAGATCAAGACTCTGAGGCAGTTTAACTACTGCTAGAACTACTAAAGGTCTATGATGTCAATAGTTCAGGACCCTTCACATCCTTGGTTTAATGAATTTTTAAAACTCCACTCAGGAAGACGATATAGAGTACCCACAGCAACAAGAAACATCTTTAAGAGATCTTTTATTCCAGCATCCACCATCTTACAAAACAAATTACTTTTTATTAAATATTAGTGACTGCTGCCATCTTTCTGATGTCTATTTAAGATATGTATTGATTGTTAATATTGTCAATACTTTGTTAATACTGTCAAATGTGTATTAAATATAGCATATTTAACGTGGGAGCACTCATTACGTTATGAGTCTAATTAAACAAGTTCATAGCCTACAATTGATTAATAGGCATCATCTAAAGTGTTTGCTTTTTACAATCATAATTTATTAGCTATATTTGCATTGTGAATTTCAGGGACTACATTTTATCATTCGAATTTAACAGAAGTAAAAATAAATTCATGTTCGAATGGATATTGAGAAGCTACATTTCTGAATTTACGTATGAGGTACACATGGTCTTGAGCAGGTGTAAAGTTTGTTTGTTCCTCCGAACAAATCTCAGATACAAAAACATTGATGATTGCCAAAATATGGACACGATTGCTAATACGAATGATTTATGTGCAAATTCGTTCTGCTCGTTTCATGAATGAGGCCCATTGTTTTTGCTAATTTTCATGATGGGTGCCAGTAATTCTGGAGTTCACTACCTGTAATTATCGAAAACATTCTCCATCGCACACAAAATCTCTGGGCCAATTGAACACTCACCCTTAAACAAAAATACAAAAGAAAAAAAAAACTCCAGTGAGTGAACCATCCCTTTTCTGGGTCAACATAAGACTAGAATACACAATTATCTTTGCATGCATTTTTGAAACCTGCCAATCTTTAAAACAATCTTTAGTTTGCACTTCACACTTGATAGAAAGGGAATCATCTAAAACAAACTGGATGTGAGTTATTAAAAAGAAATGCACATCCTGTAAAGCAAAGGAAATGTAAGAAATGTACCTCTTAACATCAAAGTGGGTCCTCTGGTGATTCTTGAGGGCCAAAAGGTTGTAGAAGCGCTTCTGGCAGACAAAACAACGGAAGACCCCAGTTTTGTGTGACTTCTTGTGATTGAGCAAAGACCCAGCATGTCTGTAGGCACGGCCACACTGGTCACATTTATGTGGCCGAGTTTCCAAATCTGGGCTCTCCTGGTGGTCCCCTAAATGTCTGCCTTCCCCAGCAACATAATTGTCTTCGTTCTTTTCGCTTTCCATTCGTCCTTGATTTGAACACAAGTGGCTCTCTAGTTGGAAATAATCTTTGCATGCCACGCCACATATACCACAAATCATGCTCTCATCCCCTTTTCTATTGGTGTACAGATTGCCAGCTCCCTTGTTCAGTACAGTTTCTTCTTCAATGGCCTGACTGTGCATGAGTTGGTGCTCCTGCAAATCTGGCTCATTGGAGAAGCTCTCCCCACAGGTACTGCAGATCATCAGACTACCATCTTTTTCCTGAACCTCACATAAGTCCTCCACCTCTTCCTCCTCAAGGGAGGACAGAGAGGAAGGGCCATTGCTGGTGGCTGTACTCTGGGATTGGGTATGGCTACGAAGATGGCTCCTTAACGACTGCATATTAGTGTAGCTGGTCCCGCACACTGAGCATTGATACACCTCTCCATCCTCATCCTCTTCATCTTTGTCATCACCACTGATCATAAAACCACTGTCATGGAAGTCTGGGCCTCTACAGTGTCTCTGGTATGGGCCATACTTGTACGTCCTGGAGCCCATCTCAATTCCTTCATGTTCAAGCAGAGCCTTTGTTCTTGAGTCTTCGTAATCAACATCACCTAAAAAACCATTGCTCAAAGCCTCCTGCTGCTGGATTCGATGTGGGCACGTATGAGACTTGATCCCTGCAATATCTGCATAAGTCTCCCCACAGTCTGCACACATGTGCCTTTCAGCTTGGGGTTCACTTTCAGGTAGAGGCACGTGCTTAAGCCTGTACTGAGGGAGAGCCGTGTCAAATGTCTCACAGACCCCAAATTCATCCAGCTCATTGCTATAGCTGCTGTCAAGATTCATATGTGCAGCTTCTCCAAAATCTGGAGTAAGGCTGAGCATACTGGCTTCCTCATTCTCCAAGTTATGAGTGTGTAAGTCCCCCTGATGGCCCTCAAGAGTGAGAGGCTCAGGAGAGAGCCAGTCACCCTCTGAGCTGAGGGGCATTGTCGGAGGCCGGGACTTGTGGATACGTAGATGGCTACGTAGGGCGGCCAGGTGTGGGTAATGTTTACGGCAGATGGAGCATTGGTAGATGCCAGTCTGATGAGAGTTCTTGTGGTTGATAAGGCTCCCAGCATGCCGGTAACTCTTGTTACAGATCTGACACTTGAACCGGCGCTCACCGGTATCTGCAGCTGAGGACTCTTGATCTTTCATTGCATTAGCCAATGCTGACTCCAACAGCTGTAAACCATTGTCATGCTTCTGGACCTCTGTAGATCTTCCCTGAATATTTGAGGGTGATGGAGAGTGTTGAGTGATATAGTGAGCTTTGAGGCTATCCATGTCACTGTGTCCTTCTCCACAATAGGCACAAGCATACATCTGACCATTTCTGGCAGGCTCCAGCATTTGGTCAAAGGGCTCTTGTTTATTCAGCAGTGATGGTAAAAGGGGAGGGTCACTAAGTGAGGGTTGGCAAGAGTTGGCATTGTTTGACTGAATCATGGTGTAGTCAGAGGACAAATTATCTGAAAAACCAGCTGGGAGCCTAAGAGAAAGAGAGGATGTGTTATGCAACAGGATGTGATCTTGGAAATCACGATCGTTGGGGAAAGCGATTTCACACAGGTGGCAGAAGGGAGTAGCCACATTCCCTTTTTTTGGCACAGGCTGGGTTGTGCTTCGGTGAGATAACCCAACACTAAGTGCTCCAGACCTGGACTTGGACTTGGACTTAGTGTGAATACGTTGATGGCTCTTGAGGGCAGCTAAGTTGCTGAACTGTTTGTAGCAGACAGGACAGTCAAATACCCCAACCTGGTGAGATTTCTTGTGGTTGATCAGACTGCTGTGGTGTCTGTATGTCCTCTTGCACTGTTCACACTTAAAAGGACGATTCATAGTGTCATGAGAGATCAGCGTTTCTTTCTCAGTGGTAGAGTCATGACCAAAGTGTGGTATCAGACTGTCATTCAGACTACTTGAGGGCTCAGTTTTAAGCTCAGATTCTGAAAGACCTGCCAGTAAACTGATATCCTGTTCATCAAATGTTGTCCCCTTTTCAAACTCATCAGTACTTTCTCCGTTTTGTGGATACTCTGAAGTCTCTGGTTGAATCTCATTCTTCTGAGATGTTCCTTGAGATCCCCAAGCATGGTGAACCTTCAGGTGGGTGGCAAGTTGAGCAGCCAGCCGAAAAGTCTTCCCACACTGTGTGCAGGGGAACCTTTTGCCAGGTGTATGGATGCGTAGATGGTTTTTCAGTGCCAGAAGGTTGGAGAGGTTCCTGGCACATATGTGGCACTGGAAAGAGCCCACTTTGTGTGTCTTCTTGTGGTTTGCCAGGCTGCCAGGGTGCCTGTAGCCTCGTCCACATTGGCCACACCTGAACTTGCACTCTTCTTTCTGGTAATGAGTCTCCATATGCTCTAAAAGACTGGGCATACTGGGCCACACTCTGTCGCAGTGCTTACATGGAAAGCCTTTGGTCCGACCTAGCTCCTGAGAGGCCATGAGAAGGCAGGGAGGGGAAAAACCTTCCCTGCACAGTAATTTATCAACCAAAAAGGATTGAAGAAATACAGCTTTCGAAACAAAAATAAATATGAGATGAGTTTTCACCTCTCAGTCTTCAAATGCTATTATCTTCATTTAAATGTAACTGAATGCAAGTGTGTAAGCATTAACATGAAAATGTCAGCCATTGACTTTCCTTGGGAAATAACATTTGGGATCGGAGAGGTGGAAGGCACTGATTGAAAACCTGTAAAGACACAAGAAATTAAAGGATCAGAACAGAGGAGCACCAGACTTACAAATAACATATGACTTTTCCCCACATACAATTTATCTGAACCTTGCACATGCACTGTTTTTGAGTAAAGCTCTGTAAATAAAATTAATAAATATTACACATAGTAGCAAACACTGTAACGTACATTCAAATGTTGCAAAAAATTCCAAATTAACCTTTAAAAATGTTTAAAGTACTGTAAAAAATATATACATAAAATAATTTGAAAATACACATCTAAATGCAAACACATAACGGGTGTTATTTTGCAGCCAAAGTATTTGCGCTCGTTATCATTTCACACCATAAGCTGCCCCCTCATTAGCTCCTCTCGAATACTAATGGTACGTACAAATATAAGATCATGTGGTTTCACTTTGATTCAATGTTTGAAGGCTTCATTCGTTGATCAAAGAGACAGCTATTATAGACATGTTCCCGACCAAGTGGTTGTCTTCTTGTTGCTGCAGAACGCTGAAGTGAGCAGAGACGTGCTGATTGGTCAGAATAATGTGGGCTTTAGCGAAAGGATGTCGTAAAATCTCATTGGCTGTCGTAGACTCCGTGGGGAATTTTTTTTTTATTTTGGATTTATTTGCAAATCTGCCTGTGAGGATTGTCTCAAAAATCCACAAATTAACGCAAGGGATTCCACACAAGCCAGGCGATGTGTAAATGCACGTAGTCATTTGTTCAGGAGAGATTTGTTTATAGTGCAAAAACATATTTGTCAACCAGTTACATTTATTAGTCTACCAATTACATGTGTGTGTTTGAGACAGATTTGTGTTAAGAGTGCAGTGCGAAAACATATATGAACCAATTATTTTGTTGTGTAATGTAAGCTACAAAAAATATTTGCGTGGGGTTCATAGTATTTATTTATTAATGACACAATAAGACCCCCATAGCAAAGAACCGAGTAACAATTACAATGTAGGTAATGTTAGCTACAATAGCCATCTTAACTAATAACCATGGCCAGTGAATTGCAGTGTCCTGCAAAGAGGAAGTATTGCATAATTCTAATTTAAATTATAGTATATTGATCATAATGCACTAAAGCTATGGGAAAGTGCTGTGTTAGGGCAAATAGAGCATACGCATTTATCCCACATGCTGCTCAATTATCAGTATTATCTCTACGCAACTGCTGAATTTCTTGTGCCACTGCTAGAATTGTTTTTTTAAGCTATGCTCTGAGGCAAATGGGCCCAATGGCTCAGAATAACTGTTGAAACAAACAAGAAAAGCTGTGGCTGAAATTATTCTTGCAAAACGTTTTATTCCTTGACACTACAGGGCTCCAGACTAACTTTTTCCATTGGTTGCACTGGTGTGCCTAACTTTTTCAAGTGTTAACTTTTTTTGTCAGTTCACATACACATTCCCATATAAGTTTACATTAATAAATATCAGTGACTTGTTTAAATACATTAATCCTGCAGTCAACTTGTAGGCTAGGCGATGTAAGCTCAATCTGCGACGTTACAGACCGACTGCAGTGATTTGTCGTTCTTTTTGACCGCAGTAGCTGGCAGACGTTCGAGTTCGAAAGAGCAGCACATTCGATCTTGTTCAGTTTAGTCGGCTACTCTGTCTCGTTCAATTTGCTGTCCCGCTTCAGTGACGCCAGATGGGAAATATAAAATTATCGTAGGCCTACGGGGTCTTAAAATTATGCTTTTCCAAAGAAAATTATTGTGCATAGACAAACGAAAAGATATTATAGGTTAGGTGTATGTGCTATTTTTTAAAAACACTGTTCAATTATAGGCTACCAATCATATTATTTGTAAAATCTTAACACAGCAATAATTTTTATAAAAAGTGGATTTATTTAGGAGATGCGTGTTTAGAGAGGCACAGTCATCACAGATGAACGCATCGACATGGCAACGAAAGGTAGCCTAACTTTTTATTCACCTCCAATGATAAAGAAAACGTTATCTCCCTTTTCCCTGTCAGCTATTGCAATTTCTCTCCCCTTGGTCCACCAACGCAATTAAAATTACCATCAACGAAGTGTAATGGCTAAAATTAGGCTACCGTTACACCCAACGCCTATAAGTTATACAACATATGTCACCACCGCAGATAACCTCCATGTAAACAATGGGGAATGGAAATTAATTAAATGAAAAAAACTAAAACACAATGCACATGGTCTAACATTAGCTATGATCCAGCAACAGTAACCAGACTATCCACAATAGCTATTTTTTGCCTGATATAAAGTGTGCACAACAGGGTATTATCAATATGAATCTGCCCGGTGAATTGCTTGAATCCAGAGATGCTGAAGGTATACTGTAAAATCCAAGGTTTCCCTCCTTCGTATTATTGTTTTGGCATCCAAATACGCAACTGAATGATTCCATTTTAAGCAGTTTGTTTAATTTAGAAAAATGGTCGCACTCTGGAGCCCTGCACTGATTTTCCTGTTCCTGTCCCGAGACATTTGCCTACACAACATTTTAATTTGTTCAATCTAAAAAGGCTACAGTGTTTCCCATTAATTAATTAAACTGTGAACGCAAACAATATTATTCAGAGGATACAGATTTGAATATAGTTGATAGTTGTTTTAGAGGGCGTTATAGTAGTCTCTTGCAGTGTTGACTCATCCGTACCCTGACTCATCCGTAGCTCAGCTACAAGCATGGCTGCAAGTAGTATACATACGAGCCGCGGATGGCTGTTTTTTTTTACAAGAACGTGTGCACAAATATCGTTGAATCAGCTGAGGCATTAATCAGCTGAAGTAAAGTTGCAAGTATCAGCTGTGTTTGTGCGTGCGTGTGTTCGCATGCAAAATTAAGTTGCACAATCTTAAGAACACTTGTGAAATCCATGCGCCGCTCCCTGGAAAGAATTATAGGGAAATCACTACAATGCCTTGCAAAAGTATTCAGACCCTTGCAGTTTTCCAGTACTCGTGTCCAGTAATAGTCGGAACTGACTATTTTTAAAAGGCTAAATTTATGTTCCCAAATATCTATTAAAAAACCATGTTGCCTGCATAAATATTCAGATTCCTCACATCAATATTTGGATGAAGCACCTTTTGCTGCAATTACAGCTTTTAATCTTCTTGGCAACTTTCAAGTTGTTTGGACATTGCTTAAGGACCGCAATTTTCAAGTTGTGCCACATTTTCGATGAGGCTGCGGTCAGGGCTTTATCTCAAGCCATTAAGCACATTCAGAGATTTATACTTGAGCCACTCGAATATAATTTTGGCTCTGTGGTTTGGATTGTTGTGCTGCTGAAAGGTACATTTTAATTCCAGTTTCCAGGTATTTAGTAGACTAAAACACATTTTCTACCAGTATTTGCCTGTAGTTTGCTCTGGCCATTTCTCCTTAAATTTTGATGCTTCCAGGTTTTTACCAATGATCCTCCCAAATTAAATCCTGTAATCATAACCACTTTTATGGCACATAAGAACCAATCAACTCATTGTATGACTTCAGGTGATTACTTGCATTTGCAGTCATTTGAAGCTGGGAGAGCAAGGTTCTCAATATGTATGTAAACAATGCCGATCAGTTTTATTTTCCTTGATGTATTTTTGGTCTTTACACAATTCACCGCAAAATTTGTGTTTCGGTTTCCCCAAAACAGAGGGCAGCAATACTGTTGCCAATACCAATAGCTATTTTTAACTGCATTCATTAAAATCATCAAATCTATCTTTAAGACATACACAATACATCATTTACTCTTTGTGACAAAGAAAATAGCTCTACCTTAAAGCTCCAAGAGCGTATCCTGAGGTGGTCTTTGCGTTAATGCTCCTAGGGAATTAATTAATCAAAGTCTACATCTAAGTGGTCAGTTATGGAATCCCATTTTTGTCTAAATTAAATAAATACATATGCATTTCTCATATAAATAAGCGCATGGCTCAGATAGTGGGTTTCCAATGCGTTGTAGGTCCGCCAGAAAAACAAGATTTGCACGAAACGCTTTGTGTCCGTTGCAAAAGAGAAAATGGGGGAGTCCAAGTTTCCTTAAATTTCCATCCCAAATATGGCCTTACTTATTGAAAATAGGTGGGAAAACAAGAAGAGAAAAAGAGGAGGTCAATGTTTTGATCTGAAAATAAAAAATCTGGACAAATAAAATTTGTCACAATTTTCGTGTCAGCCCCATTACGTGCGTATCACTCTCTCTCATTCAAACGATAGATTGCTGTCTTCGGAAAATCATGCTTGTTTACAAAGTTCCCGCTCGGTGAAAACAATAAGACCACGCATGCGCGCTTGCAAACTATCATTCTCCGGTGAGCTCAGCATTAGTCTTCGTGTCCGTGTCTCCTCACTAGCGTGACGTGCGAATCCACAATATAGACTCGTGGAGCTCGCAGTCATCCGATCATTCTTCACTTTAACCAGTACTTGAATGTTAATTCTTCATGCAACATGTGTTAATAAGTTACTTTAGCTAGCTGATTAAAGTGTTCTATGTTTTTGTCTTTTACAGCAATGAAGAGCATGCCACTGCTCTTACTCAGTACAATACGTTAAATTGGTGTTTGCTACTTTCATTTGTTACTCACACATAACAGAGTTGTTTCAACGCCATAGGTGAAGGTAAGGTACTCCCAGATAGCAAGGAAGTATCGAATCAACATTGGTATTGTGTTATAAGCATCAGTATCGGTCATCAACCAATTCTCAATAGTGGAATCAACATTCACTTTCTGATGGTAATGGTCACCGATGTATTAGGTTGAAATGGAAACATTGTATCAATGTATCAATAACAACCAAAGTCATCATACTGATGAATAACATAGATTTTTGATCAGATTAATCAGATTCAGGTGCGCTTTCATTTGCAAATAAAAAACCGTTAGAATTATTCATTGCCTGTTTCTGCGGTCGCTGCTGAACATGCTAGCACGCTCGTATGTATGTTACGTAGTAAGTTAATTAATTTTTTCCTGGTTAAATTGGTTAAGTTAAAAGTTCAAGTTGCTACGGGTGACGTAAAAAAAGAAACAAAAGGAGCTGTAACAGCAAAGCGTATTTGTGATTGATGCTAATGCTGCATTCGTTTATTAATTTTCAACTATAGAAATCCCGATATCCGACGAGGGAAAATGAAATAAAACGCCCTTTCAACTAGGAGTTCCATATCTGAAATCAGGTTCGGGAAATCAACCCCGACCTCCCGACTAGGAAGAACTTGACATCACATCATCATGGCAGCTCACCGCGACCCACACTGTAAACAGTAAACAAACATTATTTTTTAGATTATGTTTAGCTTTTAAAACACTTCAACTTTCGGTTTTCAGCATGAAACTAATAGCTACTATTGCATGTATTGTGTCCATTAACCAGAGGTTAAAAATCAATAAAGGTTTGCATTTTTTAAATTGATGTCTATTTTAGTAGCCTAACTCAAAAGTATTTTGATTTGTTTTTTTTATTATTTTGACTACTTTGAGCAAGAATTAGTTACTTTGAGCAATGTAAAATGTAGTTATACAATGATATTATCATTAGCTATGATAGATTACATTGATAATAAATTGATTTAACATCAGTTACGTTGATTTCCATTGTTAACATCAACAATGTTTCAACATTATTTCAATACATTGATTCAACGTAAACTCGATGAGCACCTGGACGCAGAATCAACACTGAATCAATGCTTCATCTTATGTTAATTCAACATTGATTCAATGCTTCCTTGCTATCTATTAATATCTAGCTCATGGTGATGTTGAAATTGGTCATATTAGCCAAAGAATTTCAATTAGGTTAAAGTGTGACATTACAACATCAAGTTTGGTGTTATGTGCACGTCCTCTACACAGCTTTTCATGTTTCTGGAAATATATTGACCTTTTAGGGTCCATTTAAATACTTCCAAATGTGTGTGTATTCTCTTATGTCTTTCTAACAATTTTACACAAATTTTGCTGAACACACATTAATATTTTTTTAAGTATGCATATTGTGTGGTGTTGGCCCATGCTGGTGACATGCACATAAGTGTCCAAATTTCATTTGCTCAAAATGTTGTGACCAAAGAAAATTTGCTGAAATTTTTGTTTAGCATGATGCCCATAGTGATCAAGATTTAGCTTCATATTACATTTAAAAAAAACACACACACAGCAAATAACCACTTAAAGTGGACACCGAGTTATGTGCATATCAATATAAGCCTGTATTGAGTGCGTTGTATGTCCTCGCTAATCATTTTTTAACCGAACATGCTGCAGGTCTGAAATTCTAGATTTAGATACTTAAATACACTTACATTAACATAATAGGTTGCATTTTATATTCCCTTGAACAACATATTTTACCCTTAATGTAACAATGGGTGTACCCACTATCTGAGCCATGCACATAATCATATAAATGAAGTGAGAGCATGTGCCATCCTATTGTTAAAAAAAAAAATGCTAATTACACTTTGAATTCAGGGACACCACGCTTAACTCTTTGGAGGTTAAATTCATTAACTTGAGGGTTTTCCCTACATTGTCAAATCTTGGCTGGGCCACCAAATTGCAATTTCCAGCTGCCTCAAGAAAGATTTGAAAATTAAATTTAAATACTAGATTTACAGTATCAGAAGAAACAGAGTTTGCATGGGATTTCACTTTTCCCTGTATAATGTGATTTGTATTTATTTATACATTGTGTGTGGTACTTTATGATAAGGTGAAAAATATGTTGGACTATGATGACCATGATGACCTTTGCATGATGTAAGAAATCACTCTAGGATTCTGCCCTCCAGTGTGAATTCTGAACAGACTTAATCTGATCAGGAAGGATGCCACTCAACGGCTTATTTATCTTTGTTACAGGATGTCCCTACATTTGGTGCAGCCTCCACATTTGGCTACAAAGATATTCATGATTGAGTCAATGAGCAAAGTTTTTCACAAACTCATTTGTCAATGGTCTGCTGGCGTCTCTGGCTCTGATGAATTTCCGAGTACAAGTGCAGTCCAATTCGACCACAGCCCTCGTCTCTTTCTCCTTTCTCTGTTGATTCATTACATTACATTACATTACATTATAGACATTTAGCAGACGCTCTTATCCAGAGCGACGTACATAGTGCATTCACTCCACGGTCTCCTGTGATTGGTCCGGTCACCTGCCACTCTTCTTCAACTAATTGCTCCCATCTGTCCTCTTTCCTGGTTCATCCAATCACCAGTATCAACCTCAAGATATAGACCCGTTTCTTGTTTGTAAACAAAAGAGGATGCGCACACAACCCTGGTTCTTTTATTTCAACCCAATCAAATATTTTATATAAAGAATGCGTTTATTGGTTTAGACTGTACTCTACATCAATGTGTTGTGATGACGATTTTACGCAGCGCCGAAAATGAAAGCTTTGAAGCATTCAAGCAGCATGTGTGATTTGAAGCAAAGAGATTAGAATAAAATGAAGTAACGTTAGAAGTAGTCCTCCTAGCCTAAATTAAACCAATCAAACGATGTGTGGACAGTGCACATCCATGGTTTAAAGTTCGAATTGAAGAAAAAGCTGTAGGCTATCATTCAGAAATTTGCAACAGAATACATTTATTTCAGAATAGTCACATACAGTAGGCTACATACATAATAATCAAAACATAAGTAGCCTAATGTATTTAAATACGTTTTTTTTTTTTTTTTTTTTACTTACAAAAGCGTGCGTGTTTTTACACTACAACAGCAACATATTTCAGCCCTATAAGTGCGACGGGTGGTCACTGTAGAAATGCCAACTGTATGGGACTTTGGCGAAATGTAAAGATAAACTCTTCAGGCTTCATCAGAAAACAGCTGTAGCTGAATATACTGGTAAGTAGGCTACTTGTTGGTTTCCTGAACATATTTATACGAGAGTTTGGAGAAAAACATTTTGTTTATTCTAAACCGAAAGTGCATCGGGAGTAGTATAATATGATTCGGTTTCTGTCAAAAAGTGATTGATGGGGTCAAAAGGTCAATTTATGAATATTAATGAGTTTATGAAAATTTATGCATAATCATAATTTATTTTTTTATTTATGATTTTTTTATTTTTATGATTATGATGAGGCATCATCATTCGGGGCGGGGGTTTGTGGGTTTTTCGTTTCAAGGGTTTGGCGATGTCATTTTATTGGGAAAGGCGTCCGCGAGCAGAGACACTGTAGGCAAAAACTTAGAAACTTTTTCAGAGTCCGCGAAAGCACAATATTGTACAAAAATAGACAAAAGATAGTTCCAAAAGGCGAGATAGCGCGCTTAAAAGCCTAGAATGGTTCGCATGAAAGACTATGAAGAAAATAATTTAAATAAAAGAATATGTTACGTTTTAAAGAATTAAAACGAAAAACGAAAAAAAATAACTTGGGAAAGTTTTCTGTCATTGTATCGATGTCCGGAGTTCCGTGGGATACAGAGCGATAACTTCACAGCACGTCGGCAGCTAGCGGCTATCGTGCAGGACTAAAATTGTTCAGAGAGAGAACATTGGGTTGTATCAAACGCCAAAATGACGCGCCAAACGTCTTGTCACGTGGAGTTTGACGCAAGTTTACGTAGGAGTTTTTGATGGACGTTTGCGCGAACCAATGGTAGTGACGGTGTCGGAGGGTTGGTCCAAAAGGGGTCAAAGGGCCCGCACAGGCGCAGAAGCGTTCTTAAAGTTTGTGCCAAAGCCCCTGCGAGACATCTCTAAACAGGTGGGAGGTGGGGGGGGTTGTATACACCACGTGGTGCCGGCGACAAGGAGTCCAGGGGTTTCTAACGAACCTACGAAGAAGCTTTTGGTCCACCAACACGCAACTCTCCAGAAGTTATGGCGAAGAAACCTTTTTTAATTTTTTTACACAGGCCTAGACTGTAATACCCCTTGAACGTAGTGTAGTTTGGGAAGAACCAATAAACAAACACGAAGAAGAAGAAGTGTGTCTTGCTTTTGGGCTAAATAATTGTAGACTACGCGTAAAGTACGGTTAGCTAGCTGACTGTTTGTACAACTTTCTTCAAGTAGCCTACTCAAATTTAATGTGGGCATTCTAAAACTTGCTAGTTGTTGTAACTTCTCCGATTTTGTATTTTTACGTTTTTTTAAAAAAGAAGAAAAAGTAAATTAGACGCAGCATTGTGTAGGCTATTCAAAACACAAGGATATAATCTACTGTTTGGTCATGGCGAGGTTTGTGTAAAATTTTTAGATTTTATTTGTTCTAAAACTTTAATTTGGAAAACCGTTTGCTACCTTGGTAGGCTATTAAATAGCACACTCAGAAAATGGCCTATTGCATAAAGGTATGTCGGCTAATGTATGGCTATGAACGTTTTCAGTATTCCAGGGTCTTGTATAACGTTGCGGTCTAAAAGGGTTAGTTGGATAAATGTGTGCCGAAATTTATTATAACACATTGGTAATACATTACGGGGGCATAAAGTGTGCGACTTTCTTTGTTTATTTATGCGTCTTCAACAGTTTGTATGCAACACGTGCTTTACATCGGGGTAACAAGATACGACTTTCCACTGTTTAGTTTTTTTATCTGTTTATTTATTCTGTCCTTACAAGCAAAAATGTTAGATTTAAGACGCGATAATCAACTGACGCCTTTCCACGTTGGATTTTTCCAGTATACAAAGGGGGAAATTATCAGGCATGCGAACGCAGTAGTGTTTTCAGTTATCATGGCAACTAAAGTTACATAACGTAGACTGTTTAGAGTGGAGCTAGTAGGCTTTAAAGGCGGCTTTCGTTGCATAGTCAAAAACATAATGGTTTTTAAGCAGTAGTACGGGGTGCTGACAGCCTAGGCAAACAAAAAGCTAATAAAGAAAAGTGAAACTTGAGTTAATTGGTCTGGTAATGAAACGTTAATGAACTGTTTTGTGATAAATCCATATCCAGTCATTCAGCGAGAGCCGATGTTCTGTTGAAGTTACAGCCTCGAAGTTACAACGCTCACGCTGTCTATACCTCTCTGTTAAACCCCAGAAGGTTCGTTTTTGCGTCATGCGTTTATCACTGTAGCCTAGTTTATTCTCAAGACGTTATTTTATATTTTGGTGGGGTTTTGTGGTATTTATTCAGCTAATTTTCAAATGTTATATTGAAACATTGTGTATTGTAGGTTATAGTAAATAAAATTATATCAAAGTTCAAATGAAAAAAGATGTCCACGGTGTTTTAGTTGTTTTTTCTTTAAAGTTGACATATTAGTGGATACCATCACTGAGCAGAACATTAAATAAAAAGTGTCAATATTTGAAAAAGTGATTCAGGCCACTTATTATAAACTAATTCAGGCACTGGTGTAATTGTATGTGTGTGTGTGTGTGTGTGTGTGTGTGTGTGTGTGTGTGTGTGTGCGTGTGCGTGAGAGCACTATGATTTTTAAATAATAAAGTTTGTTTATTTGAACATTGTTGCGACAAGATTGCAAAAGTGTAATGTTTTCAAAAGTATACCAAAAGTGTATTCCTAATAATAGAGGACCCCCACAACACACATAATTGAATAGGTCTTTGAATGTCAATCTACCCTTCAGATTAAGAGGCAGTAGACAGCAGACAGTAGATTTTGGTGGGTTTTGTGGTAATTATTCTGCTAATTACCAAATGTTATATTGAAACATTGTGTATTGTAGGTTATAGTAAATAAAATTATATCAAAGTTCAAATGAAAAAAGATGTCCACGGTGCTTTAGTTGTTTTTTCTTTAAAGTTGACATATTAGTGGATACCATCACTGTGCAGAACATTAAATAAAAAGTGTCAATATTTGAAAAAGTGATTCCAGACACATACTATAAACGAATTCAGGCACTGGGGGGTAATTGTGTGTGTGTGTGTGTGTGTGTGTGTGTGTGTGTGTGTGTGTGTGTGGGCGTGCGCACGCAGGTGCTATGGGTTTTTAAATAATAAAGTTTGTTTGTTGTGACAGGGTTGCAAAAGTGTAATGTTTTAAAAACTAGGGCTATACAAACAGCGTATTACTAATAATAGAGGACCCCACAACACACCTAATTAAATAGGTCTTTCTGCAGAAGTCAAACTTACCATAATGAAAGGTGCTACAGCACTTTTGAAATAAAATGATTCAGTTCAACAGTTTTGTTAAATGACTGTAATTTTATTCTTATACATATCAAATTTTATTTCAGCTTTGCTCATCTTAATGCGCGGAACATACCACAACACATGTTTAAGGCCACAGCTCGGTATCACCAGGAGGGGGTTCACCAGGAAGTTATTTATTTTTTCAGGAGTGTGTGTGTGTGTGTGTGTGTGTGCATGATACAATTTTATTTTTAAATGGGTTGTTTTGTTTGTAAATATGTAGATTTTAACAAAATAACAGGATGAACATGGACAACGTAACCTATCGTTTAGGAGGGCTATACCAACAGTGTATTACTAATAATAGAGGACCCCACAACACACCTAATTAAATAGGTCTTTCTGCAGAAGTCAAACTTACCATAATGAAAGGTGCTACAGCACTTTTGAAATAAAATGATTCAGTTCAACAGTTTTGTTAAATGACTGTAATTTTATTCTTATACATATCAAATTTTATTTCAGCTTTGCTCATCTTAATGCGCGGAACATACCACAACACATGTTTAAGGCCACAGCTTCGGTATCACCAGGAGGGGGTTATTTATTTTTTCAGGAGTGTGTGTGTGTGTGTGTGTGTGTGTGTGTGTGTGTGTGTGTGTGTGTGCATGATACAATTTTATTTTTAAATGGGTTGTTTTGTTTGTAACTATGTAGATTTTAACAAAATAACAGGACGAACATGGACAACGTAACCTATCGTTTAGGTAATAGGACTTATGCGCACAAACATAAACAGCTAACCATCTAAAGACCGATCTAACCATGTGTATTTTGAGGGGTTTTTCTCTGTTATGGGAAAAGAGGTTGCTAGCTACAGATAGCGTGGTATAAAAATATGTGAAAGTTAAGGTCTTAAACTGAAAAGGTCAAACCATTAAAGCCGGTGATATGTTGCGTTAGAATGTTCGATGTAACAGAATTAAAGGAGGCTATTCATTACTCACTTTACTTACATGTAAATAACGGAACTTTTAAACAGACATCAACAGAATGACAAGGAGTTGTTTAAACTTATTAAGTTGTATTTTATTTCCACAAGAGTTATTGTTGAATGACGACTACCTGCAAAGAAAAGACATAAGTTGCATTTTCACACGCGCCGTGAAAGCTATGTTTCATGTAAATGTCAGATGACTATTGAAAAATATATTTTGGCACATAATTACCAACTACGCAATCCAAGAACAACCACCCCCACCATCAGCCAGAGTTTTACCAACATAGGATTCAGTATAGGGACAATATCGTACAGCTTGTTCATATTAGATTCCCATACCAGGAGTCCAACCCAGTATGTTTGGGTGAGTATCAGAAATCTTTACTCGTCGACCACATGAGAAGTTTGAGATAACAATAAAAATCAGAAATCATTCCCGATAAATATGAAACCAATTCAAAGACAGAAATCTTTTTCAGGCAGGAAATGCCGAGCCCTACAAGCCGTATGGCGTCCTTTCTTTGGATGAACTGTACATATTCCAGGTATGCTTTTGCCAAGAATATACCAATTCAACCAGACCATTTTTAGAACAACAATTAAATGATCTTGGAGTTTTGGATTTTCCAGATGAACAAGTTGCTTCGCCATTTGTATGGCCAGAAACAAAATATTCAGTAGATAGTTTAGTGGGAGTTCAACTTCAATAAAAAATGTGGCTAATGGACATGTAGACTGATTGTTGGAAAGTATTCTTTCATTGTCACAAATACTTAAATAACCCAATCAGACCCATTCCTTTGGGCAAAGACAACAGATAATTATTTTCATTGTTCTGATTTAAAAGTAACCATTCCCATACCGGGAGTCGAACCCGGGCCGCCTGGGTGAAAACCAGGAATCCTAACCGCTAGACCATATGGGAAAGACTTCCAGAAGACGTCTTGGATAACAAACAGAGGAATATATGAGAGTACATGGCGGCAACGCCAAACGCTAGATCACAGGTATCCATTTTCTCTATCCTTCCGTAGGGCATTGCCCTGTAGCCCACTATGTGGCTTTTAACAAAATAACAGGACGAACATGGACAACGTGACCGATCGTTTAGGTAATAGGACTTATGCACACAAACATAAACATCTAACCATCTAAAGACCGATCTAACCAAGTGTATTTTGAGGGTTTTTCTCTGTTATGGGAAAAGAGGTCGATAGCTACAGATAGTGTGGTATAAAAATATGTGAAAGTTAAGGTCTTAAACTGAAAAGGTCAAACCATTAAAACCGGTGATATGTTGCGTTAGAATGTTCGATGTAACAGAATTAAAGTAGGCTATTCATTACTCACTTACATGTAAATAACGGAACTTTTAAACAGACATCAACAGAAGGACCATGAGTTGTTTAAACTTATTAAGTTGTATTTTATTTCCACAAGAGTTGTTGTTGAATGACGATATAGACCTACAGGTGAAAATAGAGGGCATCATAGCCTGATTAAGAGACAGATTTTTGCAGCATCAAAACGCAATGCATACCAGAGACTGAGAGATTGTCTCCAGTCGGGGTCACACTATGGTGCCAACAAGAACAGCCAACATGTGAAGAGACTAAGGACACTAAAGTCTCTTTACGGTGGCTGTGTGTGTGTGTGTGTGTGTGTGTGTGTGTGTGTGTGTGTGTGTGTGAGTGTGTGTGTGTGTGTGTGTGTGTGACATTATGGTGCCCTAAGACTCAATATTGTACAAATGTTGTTTTGTTGTGAAGTGACTATGTTTTTAAAAAGCATTTAATACACAAAAAGACACTGTCAATATTATTTACAAGTTGTTGTTTTTGGTTCTAAGTTTTTGAGGCTTGAAACAATAGATATGGTGACAGTGTGTTGTTAGAAGGGGTATCAAAACCAGAAAAAGTGGAGAGTACCCTATATTGACATTTTGAAACATTGGCATAACATCAAATGTTACATGCATTGAATGGCTTTGAACACATTTACTAAAATATTGTAATTTGTGTAAACATCTAAACAGGCCATTGTGGCTGCCTATCAATTATACACGGTTCGTCTTGAAAAACCCCAAACAGGTATGCAACAAAGTGCTTTTCAATTGATCTGATCTTGAAACAAACTTTAAAGTGTTTCAAAACTATTGTTCAGTTGATTGTGGTACCCTTATGTCTTTCAATGGTTGGCAGTCTGAAGAAAATACTGTACAAAAGTTCCATTGTTTGCATGGTTTGTGTGTAATGTGTACTTTAATTCAGCAACAACAAGATATGCTCGCTCTGTTTTAAACAACAAAATAATTAAACGTTTCCGTTTAATTGTACCAAGGTAATGCCTGTCATCCCCTATGCACCTTTGGTGTTATGCGTTTCATGTCAGTATAGGGTACACTTTTTCTGGTTTTGATACCCCTTCTAACAACACACTGTCACCATATCTATTGTTTCAAGCCTCAAAAACTTAGAACCAAAAACAACAACTTGTAAATAATATTGACAGTGTCTTTTTGTGTATTAAATGCTTTTTAAAAACATAGTCACTTCACAACAAAACAACATTTGTACAATATTGAGTCTTAGGGCACCATAATGTCACACACACACACACACACACACACACACACACACACACACACACACACACACACACACACACACACACACACACACAGCCACCGTAAAGAGACTTTAGTGTCCTTAGTCTCTTCACATGTTGGCTGTTCTTGTTGGCACCATAGTGTGACCCCGACTGGAGACAATCTCTCAGTCTCTGGTATGCATTGCGTTTTGATGCTGCAAAAATCTGTCTCTTAATCAGGCTATGATGCCCTCTATTTTCACCTGTAGGTCTATATCGTCATTCAACAACAACTCTTGTGGAAATAAAATACAACTTAATAAGTTTAAACAACTCATGGTCCTTCTGTTGATGTCTGTTTAAAAGTTCCGTTATTTACATGTAAGTGAGTAATGAATAGCCTACTTTAATTCTGTTACATCGAACATTCTAACGCAACATATCACCGGTTTTAATGGTTTGACCTTTTCAGTTTAAGACCTTAACTTTCACATATTTTTATACCACACTATCTGTAGCTATCGACCTCTTTTCCCATAACAGAGAAAAACCCTCAAAATACACTTGGTTAGATCGGTCTTTAGATGGTTAGATGTTTATGTTTGTGTGCATAAGTCCTATTACCTAAACGATCGGTCACGTTGTCCATGTTCGTCCTGTTATTTTGTTAAAAGCCACATAGTGGGCTACAGGGCAATGCCCTACGGAAGGATAGAGAAAATGGATACCTGTGATCTAGCGTTTGGCGTTGCCGCCATGTACTCTCATATATTCCTCTGTTTGTTATCCAAGACGTCTTCTGGAAGTCTTTCCCATATGGTCTAGCGGTTAGGATTCCTGGTTTTCACCCAGGCGGCCCGGGTTCGACTCCCGGTATGGGAATGGTTACTTTTAAATCAGAACAATGAAAATAATTATCTGTTGTCTTTGCCCAAAGGAATGGGTCTGATTGGGTTATTTAAGTATTTGTGACAATGAAAGAATACTTTCCAACAATCAGTCTACATGTCCATTAGCCACATTTTTTATTGAAGTTGAACTCCCACTAAACTATCTACTGAATATTTTGTTTCTGGCCATACAAATGGCGAAGCAACTTGTTCATCTGGAAAATCCAAAACTCCAAGATCATTTAATTGTTGTTCTAAAAATGGTCTGGTTGAATTGGTATATTCTTGGCAAAAGCATACCTGGAATATGTACAGTTCATCCAAAGAAAGGACGCCATACGGCTTGTAGGGCTCGGCATTTCCTGCCTGAAAAAGATTTCTGTCTTTGAATTGGTTTCATATTTATCGGGAATGATTTCTGATTTTTATTGTTATCTCAAACTTCTCATGTGGTCGACGAGTAAAGATTTCTGATACTCACCCAAACATACTGGGTTGGACTCCTGGTATGGGAATCTAATATGAACAAGCTGTACGATATTGTCCCTATACTGAATCCTATGTTGGTAAAACTCTGGCTGATGGTGGGGGTGGTTGTTCTTGGATTGCGTAGTTGGTAATTATGTGCCAAAATATATTTTTCAATAGTCATCTGACATTTACATGAAACATAGCTTTCACGGCGCGTGTGAAAATGCAACTTATGTCTTTTCTTTGCAGGTAGTCGTCATTCAACAATAACTCTTGTGGAAATAAAATACAACTTAATAAGTTTAAACAACTCCTTGTCATTCTGTTGATGTCTGTTTAAAAGTTCCGTTATTTACATGTAAGTAAAGTGAGTAATGAATAGCCTCCTTTAATTCTGTTACATCGAACATTCTAACGCAACATATCACCGGCTTTAATGGTTTGACCTTTTCAGTTTAAGACCTTAACTTTCACATATTTTTATACCACGCTATCTGTAGCTAGCAACCTCTTTTCCCATAACAGAGAAAAACCCCTCAAAATACACATGGTTAGATCGGTCTTTAGATGGTTAGCTGTTTATGTTTGTGCGCATAAGTCCTATTACCTAAACGATAGGTTACGTTGTCCAT